>CM040424.1:56256310-56630057 GCA_022702705.1 Papilionanthe hookeriana x Papilionanthe teres
CCCGTGGTTTTTCCCTTTACGGATTTTCCACGTATAAACTTTTGGAGTCGTCACATCTTGTTTATCTTTCATCTGTGTGTGTGGTGAATTTTCGTACAACGCTAAGACAGTAAACAGCTACTCTACCGCCGCGAATTTTCCAGCACACATCAGTTTGTCGCCATCTGTGGGAAACGAAGCACTGTTCGACGCTGTCTTCAACTCTGAGACTCCGATCCCATAATTCATTTCTCAATGATTATATCATCCAACTGGAGAAGAAATCTTCTTTGAATCTTGAAGAACATCCATGCAGCATTCTTAGATGTGGGGGGGAACCTTCATTGCAGTCTCGAAAAGTCGTTCACGTTAACGTTCTGGGCACAACTGTGGTGGGGTGGTCATCCCGTATTTCATTCATATTACAAGGCTACATTAATCGCTTCTGAACTGGGGGGCAATCTTTACTGCAAATGACGCTTCCTCAGCGCCTCTCATTGTAATGGAGTTCCTCTTCAACCAGATCAGGAAGCTGATCTCTTTAAGGCCCAATACATGTGTTGTTTTGCAAACTCGAATAGAAAATACCCCCGCAGGGGGCAAAAGTTTCAAAGGCAACAACTAACAAGTTATCAAACATTATTATTGAGTATGATTGTAACCATATTTTCAAGAAAACAAACGGTCCATTGCGACCTACGCCCTAGTCTCGAGAAACGCAGAGCATCTCTGACACCTCATTCTAGGAATAATCGATCCCAGGGGGACTCGATTCGACCTTTTCCATTACAGGCTACTGTCGTCAAGCAAATGCTTCAATATACAGCTTCAGATAGGTCAAAAATTCTCGGTGAATTCCCTTTGGATTTCTTCCATTACATGCTACCGTCGCCAAGCAAAAGCTTCGACATACAGCCTCAGTAGGTCAAAAATCTTTGATGGATTTCCTTCAACCTCTTCCATTACAGGCTACCATCGTTAAGCAAAAGCTTTGACATATAATCTCAGATAGGTCAAAAATCCTTGGTAGATTTCCTTCAACCTCATCCATTACAGGCTACAGTCATCAAGCAAAAGCTTTGACATACAGCCTCAATAGATCAAAAATTCTTGGTGGACTTCCTTCAACCTCTTCCAATACAGCCTACAGTAATCAAGCAAAAGCTTCGACATACAGCCTCTGATAGCTTAAAAATCCGGGGTGGATTTCCTTTGACATCTTCTTTAACAGGTTACGATCATAAAGCAAAAGCTTCGACCAACAACCTAGGATAGGTCAACCATCTGTTGACCTCATTTTTGAGGTCATTCTTTTCTCCTTCTAGCCTAGGATCTAGCTTTAAGATCTTCCTATTTTGGACTATCTTAGAGGACTAGACTGGGACCCACTATGTTTAGAAATTCGAGCTATTTCCTCGCTCCTCGAAGTTTCATATGTACGGTTTTAAATCTTCAACATCCAGTTGGATCGATTAAAAGCCGACATATTGAAACTCTTGTTGAGTTCCTATAGGGATTTGAAAGCCATAGGTGGATCCCACTGTGTGCGACGTTTGACTTTTTGCCACGAGCAATATGCTTGGCTATGGTCCTCGCTTAGGCGAAGACCGGTCGTTAATTTGCTCGATAAGTGGCTCCGGTCGAGTCAAAATAAATTCATTTTTGCGACGTGACGCAAATTTAATTTAAATTGATGCGACCGTCGGCAAACTTGTCCGAACGGCCTCGGATGACGAAACGGACTGCGCCGTTGCGTCCGGAACGTCGATTTTAGCCGGGAAGGACATATAACTTGATAGGGTTTTGAATCGACTCGATTTGCGTGCAAAATCGACGAATTTAAATAGAATAATAATAATAATAAATATTATATATATATATATATAATAATATATATATAATATATTCTTTAACCTTATAACCTAACCTACGATTCACGGGGCATGGACACTGTTCACTTCCTCCTATCTCGCGCACGCCTTCGATCCTTTTCTCCGTGCCCTAACCGAGCCTCTCCGTTCCCCTCTCTGGCGACGACCGATTTCGAGAGGCTTCCTAGCCGGTTTTCCGGTCACCTCTTCCTTCTCAGACCCCGATCGATACTGCTTTCCGGTTGTAACTTCCGGTCACTTTCTTTAATCGTTTCTCCCGCTCAAATGAGTCGGGTGACCTTCCTTCTTGCCATTCTTGGCTAGTTTTCTTGCCCGCCGTGGGGTTCTCCTCACCGCCTTGTTTCTCACCGCCGGCAGGTATCGCTCCTTTGTTCGGCTATAAATACCCCTGCACAGGGAAAATTGAGGTTGCTTGGATTTTTTTACGCCAAAGGGGAATTTCAGGCTGGTGCTCCTTCTTGCGATTCCAGTTTTTTTTAAGTTTGCTCTCACGATCTCTGAAAGTAAGAATTCCCTCTGCTCTTGGCTTATTTTATGGACCGCAAAATGAAATGTCTGGTTTCAATATGGCTTTTCCCCTTTTCTCTTAGTTTGTTTACGGGACATTTCCCTGTCAATGTTTGTCTTATTTCTCATGGATTACAAAGAAGGTTTGCATATCCGTTAGCAAATGAGTATGGGATTCAAGCTGCTTCGGCTTACCAGAAATGTCGATTTCTCCTGTTGGTTTGTACCATTAGTGGTTCTTGATTAGCAATCATAATCATATTTTTAAGAGAAAATTATATTACTGGATATGTTTTTTTTATGAAGAAAATAATTTGGAGGATTCTTTCCTGTAGTCCTCTTTCTTCTTTTCCTTTGTTCTCCACTTCCTTCTTCAGTCACTTAGCAAGACATTCTTGTGTGCTTTATAGCAAGTGGTGACAATCTTCGATAATGAGTTGGTAAACTTGCGCTTGTCTTTATAATATCTTCTTACATTCTTAGTGAATGAAGATCGACTGATAATTTGTAAGAATTCAGAGATGATTGGTCTCATCTTCTCTACTAATTTAACTATACGGATTTTCTTTCTTCTTTTGATTACAAAAGGATAGTCAGGGATCTTTCGTTTTTTTTTATTATTTTTGTTTGATATCACGATAAACTATTTACAAATCTGCACTGTCTTCATTCTTTGAATTTCAATCATATGAAGTTTTGGAATTAAAGGAAAGGCTAAGGATTTAAAGGTCTGTTGCAGCATTTTTTTTTTTCCTCGATTAGCTTCTAATTTCAAGCTATTTTGTAGTTTGAGATATGGAGTATGCCAACATTTCTTTCGATTCTTAAGCATTTAGGGAACCTTATATATATTTGGAAAATATAACGATTTGTTTATGGAGCTGTATTGGTTTTAGCCATTTAAATTTCAGTCGCTCCTATTCTTGGTATAAGGGAAAGGATATTCAATTAAAAGGCTTATTGTGGCATTAATCTGACTTGCTTATGGTTTCGAATTAATCCACGATTCGAAATAGAGAATGCATAAGCATTGTCCCTTCGAATAACCAGGATGATTAGATCATTGAATGTTCAAACTTACATGAAAGTCTGCCTCGGTTATGTGGAATGTATATTTATGGAATGTTTTTTTATGGTTTGATTAAGAGTGATAGCTAATTTGCTTAAATTCTCTTCAAATTGAAATTTATATTCGGTTTTTTTTTTATTATTATTTTATTTTATAGAGGTGATTCTATGGCCTTAACTTACAAGTTAATCTTTGATTAACAGGGTTCCATTCAATATTTATGTATTTACATATTGAACATCCAGGAAACTTGACTTTCCACTTATATATATATATATATAAATATGTGAGAACTGGGTGATAAGCTTGTAAATCTTAGTTCTTTAGTAGCACTTAGATTTGATTTTGAGAAGAATTTTCTTTGGCGAATTTCATCTTCTTGGATCTTTCTATTGCAAATCTATGAGGCAAAGTAAATTCTAAACTCTTTCTTACCTTTTCTTCCTCCTCTCATTCGGATAAGATAGCGGGCATGTATCAATTGGAGTTTATATGCGAGATATTGGTAATGTCATGGTATTTTATTTGAGGATATTCTTATTTAAAATTCAGAATTTACATAAGAGGTAAACAGATTTTTGTATGCATTACTTATAATTGCTGCATAAAACTCCCTTTTAGTGAAGTTCTTTCAGTTATTGGATTCCTGCTTGGACTTTAGTCCTAATTGCTGGATAAAACTTTATTTTGCTGAAATTGAAACCGATGGTTCTTTCAGTTATTGGATTCCTGCTTGGACTTTAGTCCTAATTGCTGGATAAAACTTTATTTTGCTGAAATTGGAGCCGATGGTTCTTTCATTTGTTGTGTTCTCGCTTGGACGTTGGTTCTAATTGCTGGATAAAACTTAATCTTGTTAAAGTTGGCGTCCACGTGCCTTTCCGAAGCCGGGCTTTGACCTTAATTGCTGAATATATTTTGTCTATAACGGCTGAGGTTACTTTTAGCTGCTGAGCCTTGGCCAAATTTTTTTTCTGAAAGATGAAATTCACAATTGAGGATATTGTAAGATGATTAATATTTTCAACAATCGTTCCATTAAATGTGAAACAATTAGATACTTCAAGCTATGGGATTGCAGGAATTTAATTTTAGCTTCATTCCCTGTATCAAATTGATGGCTACTTTTGTTAAAATTGTGAGATAATTTCTCATTATTAACTATTGGGTTGTATATTGATTGCTGCAATTCTCTTGTGGGAGGCTAAGATCAAAAATTTGAATTATCGTTGATGTCTTTTGCAAGGGATTATACACCTGCATATGTATACTTTGGAGTATTTATATATATACAACAATTATTTTGATATTACATATACAGCACCTGATTTTTTTTTCTTTTGTATATATCTATGTCATTTATGTCATTTAATTTGTATGTTTGAGGTTTATGGGCGCGATAAAGAAAAGAGAAGGGAGAGATCTTAATTTAAAGTTATTAAACATGAATTTTTTTTGTAGGATGTGTGTAATTCTTCAACTCTTAAATATATTATTCTCTGAAATTTTGTTGGATAAACTTGAAAGGCCATTCGATTTTATGATATATAGAGAATTGGAAGTTTAAATATTAAGCTCGAAAATGAAAAACTATTTAAAGTTATATTCCTTCTAGCCTTGTGATGCAAAAGTAGCTTAATCATTGAAAATACATATAAAATATCAAAGTGGGTGTATAAGTCGGATATGCGGGGTACAGGCAATGATGCACACTCGAATAATCGTGCTTTTATAGCCGAGACAAAAAAAAAATCAATACTCAATAATAGATGCCCATCTCACTTTAAATTAGGTAGTTCTAATCCCGACCTTTAAGAAATCCGTGAACCGATAAACAGATACTACGATACCAGATATTATACTGGTATGACAACAGATACTTCAATAACAAGATACTACATTGCACTTGCACAACAAATACAACATTGCCACCCATATGATAACAGATACTACACCAACACATCAAACCACATGTCACACACATAGCATAACACATATCACATTACACACACACTGCATACTATGCACTAGTTATTACACATACACATGCAACATATTAAATATCACACACAAATACCACACATAAGCACATCATACACAACACATTCAGTATATCAAACCAAACACGACATATCAAACATATCGCATCAGACACAACACATATAATTATCAAACTTATCATGCACACCCTACACATTAAACATCACACACTGCATACTATGCACTAGTTATTACACATACACATCACATATTAAGTATCACACACACTACACATTACACCTTATGCACTACACATTACCCTACTACACACTATACACTATACACCAGCTTAACACACCTTGCACATCACGTAACGGATACTACAACGCATCGGATACTTCACTCTCAAGGAATTCGGATACTACAAACCGGTTCATTCACTAATTAAGTGGTAGGGATTAAGCTAACCTACTCTAGGGTGATTTGCCGGTGACTTGATTTGAGATCGATACGTACTTCAGTACTTCCGGTTGCTCGTGGGATCGAGATAAAAAGGAAGTCTATAGACCGAGCCTATCCTCAAATAGAATTCTTATTCCCCACTTTGATATTTTATATGTTTATGGCTAAACTCGATTATATAGTTGTTTGTAGCTTGCTTCGAGGCATCGACGGAGTTGGTCGTGTACACATTTATTTATTGTACAGCTTCATTTACTTTCTTTATTGCATGCATTCTTTTACTTTTTGTATATACATTTACCTGCATTTATACTTTTTCTTTCATGCTTGCCCCTAGGATAGGCCATCTAGGGCATGGTTAGTTTATTTTGATTATCGTTTCTGCATACTCGTGCTTGCTCCTAGGATAGGCCATCTAGTGCATGGTTAGTTTATTTTGATTATCGTTTCGCATACCCGTACTTGCCTCTAGGATAGGCCCTTTAGTGGCATGTTTGTTTTTTTTTTTCTTTACACACATTTTTCTTGTATATGCCCTTAGGATAGGCCGTTCGAGGCATGATTTTCTCTTTTTCTCCTATCTTTATTCTTTCTCGAGACGAGACGACAGAGGACGAATGAAGGATCTTCGATCGGATTCTCGTAGATTTAAATAACATCTATAGAACGTCGAGGTCGTCGTTTGATACGACGTGAACCCTCACACTATCTTTTAGGACCGAGTACGATCGTATATCGTACGATATAAGTCCTAAACCGTTCAGGATTCCGAGGTAGTCGTTCGACACGACATAAATCCTCTCTATTTCTTCGGGTCATTTGCATATGATGTGCAGACATAAGCCCCAAAATATCTAAATAATTTACAAGATCGAAACATAAAATATAACTTCACTTTCAAAGATGTCAAGCCCAATCATAGGTTAGTTTGAGATGTCACCGAAGCTCCTTCGCTATCTTCGACATCTCCTACTTTTCATACCTTTGGATTCCGAGAATAACTCGTTCCACATCGAACCATTCCCTTTGATTCTCCTACAAGCAATCGTGGAAACCTAAACGTTGAAATTCTCGAAGACGAAGCCCATGATCCTTATCGAGAGTTTTCTTAGGTGACTTCGGTTGCTTAAGATGTAATTAACTATAGGGGCTTGCCTCTATAGGGAATTAGGAACCCGTATTAATCTAAACCCCGCCTAATATGTGCATTAGACAGTGGAATTTGTCGATTATAAACTACGCGGACCAAAATAGAGTCATAAACTTTTAAGTTCAGATAGTTAAGCTTACTAACAAGTGGTACGCTCATCTTTTGAGATGATGTGTCACTTGTGGTATCGTGCTCAACTATTTAAACTATTTGATATGAGATCTATCTCGGTCTCGTTATTTTCAAAAATAAAATAATATATCACCATTTTCAAAATCAAAATAAAATACTTTACATATTACATTAAATTAAATTTTCAAATTTTATTTTCAAAGAAAAAAATTAGCCGACAATTTCTGGCGACTCCGCTGGGGACTAATTCTTCTCTCCATTTTGGATCATAAGGATTTGTCTTCATACATCGATAGTGTGCCCATATCCCTAGTGGGCCAGACTATCATTCTTCCGTTGATGTACTCTGCTCATTTCTTCCTCGAGCGAGTATTGTCAACTCCTTTTGATTCTCGGAACCACCGTTTAATCATCCTTAAACAGAGAGGTTCCGAATCTTGAAATCTTTAAGGTGGGATGGACCCCCAATAGGTGTGGTAGGTTAGGAGCGGTATATCGAAGCGAGTCCGATGCGAATTTAATCTTTTATATAAGTCTTTCAATCTCATATTGGATCATATACCTTTTTGTATTTGCTTTACCTTAATTTTAAAATAAATCAACCAATTAAAACCTTCTATAATTTGTTCGGATAAGACCTGAAAAGGGCACCCAGTTAATTTTGATGTTTATTTCCAATGGCAGAAATGTCTTCCCCGAAACCGATCTTTTCCTTCGCTATCGGAAAGGACATCGTTGTTAGCAAGAACCACCGCTCGATAAGACAATGATCAAGCTTGGTCAAGGGTTCGACGATGTCGAAATCAAGTTTGCAAATGTTCCAGCTTGCCGTAGTGAAGTCCGTGGCAAATAAGTCGGCAGAACCCGTTGTTGAGTTCAATCCGAGGTCCGTCGACGAATTCCCTCCGCCGAAACGAGTACTAGTCGAGAATAACTCGCCGTTGCCGTGAAGTCCGTTACTAGAATCACCGACAACCCCAAGAATGTTTCTGCCGCTCCGGCCGACTTGGTTGTTCTTACGTCCGCCGCCGCTTCAACATTAGCAAAGGAAAAGGGCGTCCTAGTGACCGATGAACCCGTAATCGAAGAAAGTTTGGCTTTCACTTCGCCGCCTTCTCGTTTTGAAATCGGGTCCGGCTCTAGGTCCGCAACTTCGACTAGAACACGGAGGAGAAACGAAACAGGAAAATAACCAAAATCAAGAGATTGGAAGCCGCTAAAGTTACCGTTCTCGTGGAAGTTTTCGAGGAGGAAACCGGACTTCTTGAAACCTCACCCCTTCTTAGAGGAAGCAGTGTTTCATCCTTTGTCCGTTGCCCTCGCCGAAGAAGATGCTTCAAGAATTGCTGCTACGTTACTGGTATCACCTCGCTGTAAGAATGAGAAAAAGAAGAAACCTGCTCTTTTCTTTGAAATTCGTCGGGTGTTTGAAAGATTGGCTCAGAGAGAGCGTTGCTCGACTCGTCGAGATACTGAAGAAAATTGGGTGTGTTGTCCCACTGCATATACAAGATGAAATCTTAAAGGATGATAAACCCAACCATCGACATCATAAGTCTGATCAAAGGAACGAGACGTTGCAGCCCCGTGTTTCTGCTAAGTTACGTCTGGGTAAACGTGTAGTTACTTCTGCAGATTGTATCTTCACCTCCCATCATAAAGTCACAGGACGCCAACCTGCAAAATCTCGTCTTGGACCAAGGATAGTTCCTTCAATTGGATCACAGGAAGTTCTGTTCCGAAAGGAGACTCGGAGGAACGATGAAGGGTTGTCTGCTATAGTATCTGGTTCTCAGACTAGGGAGCACACCACTTCTAGATGTGTTAGTGCTTTTAATAAGCCATTTGATTTTAAAGCACCAACGCTAAAGAAAATGGTGTGGCAACCTAAGGCTATTGAACCAATACCTATGGAGAAGCCCAAAGTCAATTACAAGAAGAATGATTCTAGTCCCGAGAGGATAATTGGTACTCCGAAGCTACCGCGTAAGGGGTTAGTTGTCGAGACACCCCATGTCGATTCGACAGATAAAGTGAATTTAATTGAAGTTAAATTGGAAAGATCGAGAGAAGACATTCAAGAGTTGTCTAAAGAGAAGGAAAGAAGAATCGAATGATGAGGAAGATTCGACGGATTACATGGATGAAGATTTTGTCGAAATAAATATGGTCGAAACCGGAGCATCTTCAAATATACGAGAAGCCCCAAGCATTACCGAAGGGAATATTATTGAAACATTACGGGGAGTTATTCGAGATAAAGATGAAATAATTGAACGGTTGGAAAGAAAGATGGAAGAAATGATGGTTGCAATTATGACTTTACAAAGTCAACCTCATACTCCAATAGTGGTTCCTGCTGAGATGAATCAACCAGAAATAATCCAGATTCCTGATAATAATAAAGAATCTTCCAATAATAATGAAGGGCAACCCATGAAAGATTCTGTTCCAACTACCATGCCGAAAAGGATATCAAAAGTTTAATAGAACAACAGAGTGAGAGAAGCCTTGGCACAATCTAAAGGAGGATCGTTAATTCCGAAGGGTAGACCTTATCCCGAAGAATTCGACGCCGTTCAATACCCCAAAGGCTTCGTACCACCTTCGTTTAAAACTTTTGACGGAACAAGAAATCCACGACAACATGTCGCGCATTTTCGCCGCTTGTTGTAATGCAGGAGGAAATGATGCACTATTGTTCCGACAATTTGTGAGTAGCCTCTCGGTGTCGCATTTGATCGGTATGCGAATTACCGAATGGATCGGTCAAGACTTTCGCGAACTAGAAAATCTTTTCGTTAAACGGCTTGTCGGAGCTCAACACCATATCACCGTTGGTGATCTTGTGGTCGAGAAACAAAACCGGACGAAACATTGGTGGAATACATTCCGCGATGGAGGAATCCGAGCATGAAGTGCGAACCTCAACTCCAAGAACAACACGCAATTGAAATTTTATCGAAGAGTATTCATGGACCTGAGTGGCATTCCTCCTTAAAGGTTTTACGATCAAGACATTCTGAGAAATTGCTCGAGAAAGATGCAAGTCTACAAGAAGAAGCAAAACAACTTGGTTTTATCGAAAAGACCGAGAAACGAAACCAATGAAAGCTTTTGAGAAGAAATCTGTGATCGTCGCAACTATCGATAAAGGCAAACAACCGATACGAGATAAAGACGAACAACCTCGACAGAGCCATCAATCTTTTCAACAAGTATAATTCGCAATCTTCACAACGAGACCTCCTCCAATGAACGAGAGACCAACTTTGTCTTTAACGTAACGATCGAGTAAGGTATATTCCTTCAAAGATGAAGCAGTTGGCAAGATGTTTCGGAATTTGGTTAAGAAAGCGGAATTCGTATCGCTCGAACCTAAGAAACCTGAAGAAGTTGATAAGAAGGATCATCCGCTATATTGTCCATACCACGGATGATCGGACATACTATAGAGAACCGCTTTGTTTTCAAGAATTGGTTGGAGAATAATCTCATGAAAGGGAACATAACGATCCCGAAAGAGTATATGAGAGAACCTGAAAAAGGTTCAATCAATACAATCTCGGCCGATCCTATTGTTCCAATTGATCCATATACAACCGATGATGGGTGGAGTACAGTATGGACTAAATCTTCAAAGAAAATATTGAATCGGCTCCGAATGCTTCAACGCAAGCTGTAATTCAAGATCCAAAGCCTGTTGAACCGGTGTTATTGGTTGGAGCAGAAGATAAATCTCAAGAGAAGAATGAGCAAGTTATGGAAGATAAAATTGAAAAGTCAGCTCAGAAGATGAGAGTTGTTGGTCCGAGATTAGTTGTTACGGATTTGGGAGAGAAATCTCTCAAACCGTCGACTTTGTATGATTTCTTCTTTGCTCCACCAGAGCACGTAATACTATGGAGTTTGATTTCGGCTACGTTTTGGTCGTTTCGTTGGTGATGTGGTTGACAATAACCAACCTAATTCGATATTAATTTCAATCATGATAACAATTCTCAAATCGTACAGAACACTGATATGTGCAATGATGATCCAGAAAGAGATATAGATAATGACAATTGTTGTATGGAAGATGAAACATTTATTCTAGAGTTTCAAGGATCGCCAATTGCAATAGAGCTAGAATTTTCTGATTCAGAAGAGGTCTTGAAAGAGTCAGCTACTCCAATTCCCGAGGTTACAACTTCTGAATTAATTCCAGACTCGGAAGAGATAACAGAAATAAATTTGAGAAGTGGAAAGATATTACCCCCGAGAGTGGGTCCGAAGGATAAAGGAAAGCAAATAGACGATCCAACCTCCACCAATCGATGAAGTGCTTGTTCAAAAGGAAGATGAAAAGCCAAACAATAAAGTGGATTATAATGTATTAGCACATCTTAGGAAGTTACCAAATGAAGTTGAGTATATACGATGCTCGATCTTATCAAAGGAGATGAGAGAAGCTTCGGTGAAAGCTTTGCTCGATCCGGACATCCGTCTCGGCTCAGCTCGCCGGTGATTCCTCGGATGAGGTTTGTACATCGAGGGAACAGTACAAAGATAACTTTTACAGATGATGATTTATTGCTTCGGCACCGCCGATCATAATCGCCCGCCGTATATTTCTCGTCAACATTGGTAATGCTATGCTATCTAGAGTGTTAGTGGATCCGGGAGCATCCATTAATATAATGAACCCGAGAACACTAAGCATACTTGGATATTGATGCAAGACAGCTGACCGCCGATAGAATGATGTTAAGGGGTTTTAACCGTAAAGGAGAAAGAGCTTTGGGATCGATAACTTTACTGTTGAGAATCAGCGAATTGACAACAACTGCAAAATTCCATATCATTGACTCTGAAACATCATTTAATGCTCTTCTAGGCCGACCTTGGATTCACGAAAACAGATTGGTTCCCTCATCACTACATCAATGTATAAAGTACTGCTGTGAAGGACAAGAATATTGTATAAAAGGAGATTTACAGCCGTTTTCTGTTCATGAAATAGGTATTCATGAAGATGCCGCTTACTACACTCCTCCGAAAAGACTCGTTTTATCTCGAGATGTTGTTGCAAATAGAACGTAAAATCCGAAAAGCACACAAAGACAAGATTTTTCAACGCCAATTCAACAATCTCGTATCACCCCTCTACAACGAGAGGGTGAGAGTTTCTTCGTAACTCGCATCCGAGGTCGAGGCCGGGACGAGGTCAAGAAAGGAACGATAGGGTTGTTGAATCGAGGAATCCGGTTATCAACATTGATTTGGAAGACATTTCTGAAGATGAAAAAATTAAGAAAGATGCAATGACAATCAACCAAAGAAGACCCTGCTCCAAATCAGTTTAGAAGACGAAGAAAAGTGTGAACATAGTTCAATGTACGATCGAATCAATCGATATGTACAATCTATGGCCCTTACCCCAATTTATACTCATAAAATCGAGGGTTCGACTGGTCAAAGAAGTACATAGTGCTGGTGGAAAATCAATAAAGTTTCATCGTGGCTCTGCATCTTCTAGTTCTGAAACTAATGTAAAACTAGAAAACGATCTTTCTTCAGAATTAATGGAATTGCCCGTTGAATGGTATTCTCATTGTGTTCAAAATCTTGCACAGCGTGGTATGGTACCCAAGCAATGGTCAAAAGAACAATCGCATTATTTTGAAAAACTTTGGAATAATAACAATCGTACATTCAATTCTAAACAAGGTCTTGGGTTCAGCACGGTAGGACCAGTTGATGATGTGGAATTTTGCCTAGTTGTTACCAATGGACAAAATGAAGAGTGTTTGGAGACTTTGGATAATTATGAAGATTCCCTGGTTGATGATGCCCCACCAGAGTTTGAAGAAGAGATTAAATCAACAGTAGATGAGCTAAAAGAGGTTAACTTAGGGACTAAAGAGGAACCAAGACCAACCTTCATTAGCTCCCTACTTAATGAAGAAGAAGCTACAGACATTATTAAGTTGTTGACTGAATTTAAAGATCGCTTGCTTGAGTTATAATGAGATGCCGTGGTTAGCATCGATGTGGCAGTACATAAATTGGGTCTAGATTCCGCAGCTAGCCCAGCTAAGCAAGCTCCAAGAAGGATGCGTTTGAATATCGAACAAAAAGTCATAACGGAAGTCAAAAAGCTGATAGATGCCAAATTCGTACGAGAAGAGCAATATCCTACATGGCTTCGCCAAAGATAGTACCGGTTAAGAAAAAGAATGGTCAAATCCGAATTTGTGTAGACTTCGTGGATTTAAATAAGGCATGTCCAAAAGATGAATTTCCACTTCCTATTCCGTAGATTGATGGTTGATATCGCATCATCTCATGCCATTTTCTCTTTTATGGATGGGTCGTCCGGTTATAATCGGATCAAGATGGCTCCGTAAGATGAAAAGTTTACAGCTTTCGTAACGCCAATCGGAGTTTACTCGCTATACGAGTAATGTCTTTTGGATTAAAGAACGCAGGAGCAACATATCAGCGAGCAATGACCAGAATTTTTGACGACCTCATTCACAATGAAGTGAAATGCTATGTGGATGATTTAATCATCAAAAGTAAACAGAAGGAAGATCACCTGTACGATTTGAGAATTGTTTTCAAACGGTCACGACAATTTAACCTTAAAATGAACCCTCTGAAGTGCGCATTCGGTGTGACTTCTGGGAAATTTTTAGGGTTCGTTGTTCGTCACCGTGGGATCGAAATTGATCCAGAGAAAATAAAAGCGATTTTGGAAATGCCACCCCCTAAGAACTTAAAGCAATTACGATCCTTTCAAGGGAAGTTGGCATATCTAAGACGCTTTATTTCTAATTTGTCGGAAGGTGTCAACCTTTCTCTCGCATCGACCAAAAAAGATGCCAAGTTTACTTGGGACGATAAATGTCAATATGCATTTGAAAGCATTAAACAATATCTAATGACACCTCCTGTACTAGCTGGCCCGATCCCAGGTAAGCCTTTGATACTTTATACCGAGGCTTTAGACGACTCCCTCGGAGCTCTGCTGGCTCAGGTCAATGATGAGGGTAAAGAAAATGCTCTATATTACTTAAGTCGTCGTCTAATACCAGCGGAAGTAAAGTATCCACCAATCGAGAAGCATTGTCTGGCTTTAATTTTCGCAGTTCAGAAACTCCGACACTACATGCTCTCTCACAAGGTCAATTTGATTTCAAAGTTTAATCCGTTGCAGTATTTGATAGCTCGACCGACGCTTTCCGGAAGGTTAGCAAGATGGGCCATGATATTATTGCAATTCGACATTACCTTTGTTCCGCTTCGAGCTATAAAGGGACGGATTCTAGCAGATTTTCTTGCGGCACATCCGTTACCGACCGACTCTCTTCTTAATGACGATCTACCGGATGAACAAATAATGAATTTGGAAAATTCCAATACTCAACGTTGGGAATTGTATTTTGATGGAGCCTCTTCAAGACAGAGGAATAAAGAACTATAAACGATAATACCCGTGAAAGCGTGAATTGGATCGATACTCATTACACCAGAACGAGGAATGTTGAGATATGCTTATCATTTAACAGAGCCGTGTACGAACAATGAGGCAGAATATGAAGCTCTGATAACAGGATTACAATTAGCGATACTCCTGGATATAACTGATATCAACATTTATGGAGATTCACAGTTAATAATTCAACAAGTTGCTGGCCAAGTATAAAATTTCGAAGCCCAGATTGGAACAAGTATCACCGTTATACAATGAAGTTGTTGGAACAAATACCTAATGTCACACTCGTACGAAATTCCGAGAGGAGAAAACGCTCTCGCAGATGCTCTAGCTAAACTTGCTAAAGAATTTGCATGTCTACAAGAAGATTCTATTGAAATAACAAGACAAGGACTTCAAGTTTTGTCTCAAATTGATACGTATACGTTAAACAAATTAAATGAAGAAGAAACAAGCAGTAAGGCGATTGCCGAAAACACGGAAGATCAAGGCGTCACCCTTCATAGAATATTTACAAGCCGGGAAACTACCGGATGATAAGTCGACAGCCTCATCGTATAAAGAAGAGAGCACCGTCATATGCTTTAATCGATAATGTTCTTTATCGAAGATCCTTCGATCAAATGTGGCCGAGATGCTTGAACAAGCACGGAAGCTCAAGAAATTGTAAAGGAGGTACATTCAGGACTTTGTGGCGCTCATCAGTCAGGTCCTAAAATGAAAATGAAAATCAAAAGGCTGGGATACTACTGGCCTGCGATGATGACCGACTGTATGAAAATCGCCAAAAGTTGTCATCAATGTCAGATACATGGAGTGGTCTTACACCAACCCCCTAATGTGCTCCACCCGACGGCCGCGTCGTGGCCGTTTCGAGTGTTGGGGCACAGATGTAGTGGGTCCTATAGATCCTCCATCTTCAAAAGGACATCGATTTATCTTAGCGGCCACCGATTACTTTTCAAAATGGGCAGAGGCTGTACCGCTCAGAGAAGTGAAAGCGTATCATGTGTTACAATTCTTCAAGAATCAGGTCGTCTATCGTTTTGGCGTACCACGCAGAATAATTTCAGACAATGGGTCCGCTTTCAATAGTACAAAAATTAATAATTTTGTCGAAGACATGGAATAGATCGGCGGTATTCTACAATATATTATCCTCGAGCAAACGGGCCGGCCGAGGCTTTTAATAAGACTCTCGTCCAAATTCTAAAGAAAACCTTGAATGAGAATAAGAGAAATTGGCACGAGCAAGTTATTAGAAGCCTTATGGGCCTACCGAACAACGTTCAGAACTCCAACACAGTCTACTCCTTATGCCCTCGTGTACGGGTCCGAAGCCGTTCTTCCTTTAGAAGTGCAACTTCCGTCTCTCAGAATTGCTGTTGCCAGTAAAATTACTACTGAAGAAAACGCTAAACTCCGTCTGGAAGAGCTGGAAAATTTGGAAGGAAAACGACTATTAGCACAACAAAATTTGGAATTATATCAAGCTAAAATGGTTCAAGCACATGATAAACTGATCCGCCCCAGAACTTTCAAAGTTGGTGACCTTGTACTTGTTCTTAAGAGACCTATCCTCGCACATCGCAAGATAGGTGGAAAGTTCGAACCAATTTGGGAAGGTCCATTTGTGGTGGAGAAAGTTTACTCTGGAGGAGCATACCAGTTAGTGGACTGTCAATGGGAAAGACCTATGCTCCCTATTAATGGGCGTTACTTGAAGAAATATTATGTGTCGTGATGTTTCAAAAGAGCGAACTTTAGAAATAAAGTCTTGTTCTTAGAAGCACTGACACCTCAATTGTAACTGGGTCCGAACTTAAAAATTTGAAACAAGATTGTTGAATAAAATTTCCTTTTTAATCTATAATAAAATTCATATATTCTAAAACGTAATCTGATTATCATTCCCGTTCCTTTCACATGAATTTCAATTTTCATAATAAACCCTATATTTATAAATAAATAAATAAAATATGTATATACACATATATAAATATAAATTAAAACAAATACATTCCAGATTAATACATATTGTTCTTGCTTAGCCCGGCTCGACATACCGACCGTTTTCCCCGTGTTGTGCGGGAAAATGTCGAAGGAAGGCCGATTTTCGTCTTTAAGAATGGACTTGGTTTCGCTCCGAATAAAGAAAAGATTGAAGAGGGAGCGATTATAGAATTTGATCTGGATTTTGAACAAGTAAATTTGGAGTATGAAAGCTCGGCTCGACGATTATAGATCAAGAGGCATTCCGTGGTCAGAAGCCCCTATTAACATTTAAAAGCAAAGATCAACGTTCTTCCGGAAAGAAGAGGAAAATAAATGAGGTTGAAACAGACTACACTACAACCAATAAGATTAATTCAATGGTGATGACTTCTGAAGGCGAGCTTGTTGGTGCTATCCCTACCAATGATCAGTTGGAAGGTAAGGCAACACTCACCCGCACTCAGAAGAGGAACCGAAATCGGCGGATACACAAGATGTTGGAACAAATGAAAGAACGAGGGAGAGGATGAGGCTGTTGTGGAAAGGATGGCAGTCGTGCTGAAAGAAAAGATTGCAAATCAACCTATTGAGGTAATCCCACCAAAGCCAGAGAAGGTTGTACTGAAACCTACTCTTCAAAAGAAAGAGATCGGGAAAAAGAATATGGAGGTTGTGCCATACGTCCCACAGTTCGTGGACAGGCCTCGTAGATTGCAAATTATTCCAGAACATGAACTAGAAAGATATCAAAGAGTAAGAAAGCAGAATTTTGAACATCTTCAAAGACTCCGGGAAAGTACATCAATATATTGGAAGGCTTAGAATTATACACCGACGTATTTTCCGAGCGAGAACAAAGAGAAATTGTGGATTGTGTTATTCTCGAGCAACAAATGGGACAAGCCGGACGCCCGAGAAGAAGAACTTACTCGAACCCGTAAAATGGAAACGTGGAAAGGGACGAATTACCATACAATATGGGTGCTGTTACAATTTCGCTAAAGACGAGAGAAGGTAATCCTCCCGGCATAATTCGCCATGATGAAGTTGATCCATTACCATCATTCATAAAACGGATGATCGGACGAATGGTAGCCCGGCGAGTGCTCCCCGCCGATTGCATTCCGAACAGCTGTATTATAAATATATATAAGGAGGGTGATTGTATTCCTCCACATGTTGACCATCATGACTTCAAGAGACCTTTCTGTACCGTCTCGTTCGTCAACGAATGCAATATCATGTTTGGCACATAAATTCGGATTATTGGAGATGGAGAATTCCGGGGATCCGTTGAAATTCCTTTACCGGTGGGCTCGGTATTAATCTTAAAAGGAAATGGTGCCGATGTGGCGAAACATTGTATTCCTGACGTATCGTATGAGAGGATTTCGATCACTCTCAGAAGGATGAATGAAGACAAGATACCGTTCCGTTATAAATTTGATCCGGAAATGGAAAATCTCCGACCATATGAACTATAAGTTGTTTAAAGTCAGCACACCTCTTTATATATAGGAAGGATCTTTCCAGATTCTCCGATGTATGTTGAAGGTGAGGCTAGTCTCTATACAGCTTACTGTTCAAATACATGATAGACAGTGGTGAATGTTCAGAGTGATACACAGATTTGATTTGACATTCAAAGATATTGCAGAAGAAACATATAGATGTTTACAGATTATTGCTGTATGATGGCAATGATGTTCTTCATGTTTGATATTCGATGTAATAGCATTTCATCCACTATTATATGATATTCAGTTTCAAGCAAATATGATCAGACTCTTTTTGACAGTTTAAAAGCAAATCTGGTTGATTGTTTGTCGAAGAAACCAATAAATTTGGTTTATCGCAATTTTGAAAAGGCTAAGAAGCAAGAACGATGTGTAAAAATAAGAAATATAATAATTCTTGAAAAAAAAAAAATATATATATATAGATATAAATAAATACCTAATAAAGTATTTTTGGAATAACAAAATCTTAAATAAAATAATGATAATATGAGTTTTGTTTCATATTCTTGCCAATTCTCATATATATGCATCTGCATTTCACAGACTTCACAATTCACACAATTCAACACTACATCTCTACACAATTCCCACATTTACGCCACAAGTCATCACATTCCTCCATAATTTTCACAATACATCGTACACCTTTTGAGGTCAGTGCCTATATTCTGACTCTCATTTTTCTGAGATCGATACCTAAATTTCGATTCTCATTCCGAGGCTGGTACCCATATTCCAGTTCTCATCTCGGGGTCAGGACACTATATTCCGATTCCCACCTTCCGAGATCGGTACCCATATTCCGATTCTCATTTCGAGACCGATACCGATATTTCGTTCTCTTCTCCCGAGGTCGACACTATATTCTGCTCTCATTTTTCCGAGATCGATACCTAAATTTCGATTCTCATTCCGAGGCCGGTACCCATATTCCGGTTCTCATCTCGGGTCGCACTCATATTCTGATTCCCACCTTCTGAGATCGGTACCCATATTCCGATTCTCATCCTGAGACTGATACCGATATTTCAGTTCTCTTCTTCTGAGGTCAGTACCTAAATTCTGACTCTCATTTTCCTGAGATCGATACCTAAATTTCGATTCTCATTCCGAGGCTGGTACCCATATTCCAGTTCTCATCTCGGGGTCGACATCTATATTCTGATTCCCACCTTCTGAGATCGGTACCCATATTCCGATTCTCATTTCGAGACTGATACCGATATTTCAGTTCTCTTCTCCTGAGGTCAGTACCTATATTCTGACTCTCATCCTCCTGAGATCGATACCTAAATTTCGATTCTCATTTCGAGACTGGTACCCATATTCCAGTTCTCACCTCGGGATCAGTACCCATATTCTGATTCCCATCCAGCATGCATATGATTTATACATAATTATACATATGATTTATACATATCTATACATGTTGTTTATACATGTCCTTTGGATAGGCTTAGCCCTATGCTTTCTCACCATACATTCATATTGTTTGAGATAGGTTTTATCCTACTCCCTCCTACCTTTTCAATACATATTTGGATAGGCTTAGTCATATTCCTTCCCCGTCATATTCTCTTTAATCAAATGCATATTTCTGAACCATTTCCTTACATACATGTTGGAAATTCAAATTCATATCGTTGAATTGAAGGTACACCTGCTAATCCCCAGCGGGAACGTAACTTCACTTCAATTCTAATTCGATCTTTGATTTGTTTCAAGTATGGTTACTTGAACATTCATTTGTGATTGGGTTGATCATTTCGGTCAACGCCAATAGGCGCGGTGTGCTTCGCATAGCACACCACACCTATCGGGGTCCATTTGTTGACCTCATTTTTGAGGTCATTCTTTTCTCCTTCTAGCCTAGGATCTAGCTTTAAGATCTTCCTATTTTGGACTATCTTAGAGGACTAGATTGGGACCCACTATGTTTAGAAATTCGAGTCATTTCCTCGCTCCTCGAAGTTTCATATGGACGGTTTTAAATCTTCAACATCCAGTTGGATCGATTAAAGCCGACATATTGAAACTCTTGTTGAGTTCCTATAGGGATTTGAAAGCCATAGGTGGATCCCACTGTGTGCGACGTTTGACTTTTTGCCACGAGCAATATGCTTGGCTATGGTCCTCGCTTAGGCGAAGACCGGTCGTTAATTTGCTCGATAAGTGGCTCCGGTCGAGTCAAAATAAATTCATTTTTGCGACGTGACGCAAATTTAATTTAAATTGATGCGACCGTCGGCGAACTTGTCCGAACGGCCTCGGATGACGAAACGGACTGCGCCGTTGCGTCCGGAACGTCGATTTTAGCCGGGAAGGACATATAACTTGATAGGGTTTTGAATCGAATCGATTTGCGTGCAAAATCGACAAATTTAAATAGAATAATAATAATAATAAATATTTTTTATATATATATAATAATATATATATAATATATTCTTTAACCTTATAACCTAACCTACGATTCACGGGGCATGGACACTGTTCACTTCCTCCTATCTCGCGCACGCCTTCGATCCTTTTCTCCGTGCCCTAACCGAGCCTCTCCGTTCCCCTCTCTGGCGACGACCGATTTCGAGAGGCTTCCTAGCCGGTTTTCCGGTCACCTCTTCCTTCTCCGACCCCGATCGATACTGCTTTCCGGTTGTAACTTCCGGTCACTTTCTTTAACTGTTTCTCCCGCTCAAATGAGTCGGGTGACCTTCCTTCTTGCCATTCTTGGCTAGTTTTCTTGCCCGCCGTGGGGTTCTCCTCACCGCCTTGTTTCTCACCGCCGGCAGGTATCGCTCCTTTGTTCGGCTATAAATACCCCTGCACAGGGAAAATTGAGGTTGCTTGGATTTTTTTTACGCCAAAGGGGAATTTCAGGCTGGTGCTCCTTCTTGCGATTCCAATTTTTTTTAAGTTTGCTCTCACGATCTCTGAAAGTAAGAATTCCCTCTGCTCTTGGCTTATTTTATGGACCGCAAAATGAAATGTTTGGTTTCAATATGGCTTTTCCCCTTTTCTCTTAGTTTGTTTACGGGACATTTCCCTGTCAATGTTTGTCTTATTTCTCATGGATTACAAAGAAGGTTTGCATATCCGTTAGCAAATGAGTATGGGATTCAAGCTGCTTCGGCTTACCAGAAATGTCGTTTTCTCCTGTTGGTTTGTACCATTAGTGGTTCTTGATTAGCAATCATAATCATATTTTTAAGAGAAAATTATATTACTGGATATGTTTTTTTTTATGAAGAAAATAATTTGGAGGATTCTTTCCTGTAGTCCTCTTTCTTCTTTTCCTTTGTTCTCCACTTCCTTCTTCAGTCACTTAGCAAGACATTCTTGTGTGCTTTATAGCAAGTGGTGACAATCTTCGATAATGAGTTGGTAAACTTGCGGTTGTCTTTATAATATCTTCTTACATTCTTAGTGAATGAAGATCGACTGATAATTTGTAAGAATTCAGAGATGATTGGTCTCATCTTCTCTACTAATTTAACTATACGGATTTTCTTTCTTCTTTTGATTACAAAAGGATAGTCAGGGATCTTTCGTTTTTTTTTATTATTTTTGTTTGATATCACGATAAACTATTTACAAATCTGCACTGTCTTCATTCTTTGAATTTCAATCATATGAAGTTTTGGAATTAAAGGAGAGGCTAAGGATTTAAAGGTCTGTTGCAGCATTTTTTTTTTTCCTCGATTAGCTTCTAATTTCAAGCTATTTTGTAGTTTGAGATATGGAGTATGCCAACATTTCTTTCGATTCTTAAGCATTTAGGGAACCTTATATATATTTGGAAAATATAACGATTTGTTTATGGAGCTGTATTGATTTTAGTCATTTAAATTTCAGTCGCTCCTATTCTTGGTATAAGGGAAAGGATATTCAATTAAAAGGCTTATTGTGGCATTAATCTGACTTGCTTATGGTTTCGAATTAATCCACGGTTCGAAATAGAGAATGCATAAGCATTGTCCCTTCGAATAACCAGGATGATTAGATCATTGAATGTTCAAACTTACATGAAAGTCTGCCTCGGTTATGTGGAATGTATATTTATGGAATGTTTTTTTTATGGTTTGATTAAGAGTGATAGCTAATTTGCTAAAATTCTCTTCAAATTGAAATTTATATTCGGTTTTTTTTATTATTATTTTATTTTATAGAGGTGATTCTATGGCCTTAACTTACAAGTTAATCTTTGATTAACAGGGTTCCATTCAATATTTATGTATTTACATATTGAACATCCAGGAAACTTGACTTTGCACTTATATATATATATAAATATGTGAGAACTGGGTGATAAGCTTGTAAATCTTAGTTCTTTAGTAGCACTTAGATTTGATTTTGAGAAGAATTTTCTTTGGCGAATTTCATCTTCTTGGATCTTTCTATTGCAAATCTATGAGGCAAAGTAAATTCTAACCTCTTTCTTACCTTTTCTTCCTCCTCTCATTCGGATAAGATAGCGGGCATGTATCAATTGGAGTTTATATGCGAGATATTGGTAATGTCATGGTATTTTATTTGAGGATATTCTTATTTAAAATTCAGAATTTACATAAGAGGTAAACAGATTTTTGTATGCATTACTTATAATTGCTGCATAAAACTCCCTTTTAGTGAAGTTCTTTCAGTTATTGGATTCCTGCTTGGACTTTAGTCCTAATTGCTGGATAAAACTTTATTTTGCTGAAATTGAAACCGATGGTTCTTTCAGTTATTGGATTCCTGCTTGGACTTTAGTTCTAATTGCTGGATAAAACTTTATTTTGCTGAAATTGGAGCCGATGGTTCTTTCATTTGTTGTGTTCCTGCTTGGACGTTGGTTCTAATTGCTGGATAAAACTTAATCTTGTTAAAGTTGGCGTCCACGTGCCTTTCCGAAGCCGGGCTTTGACCTTAATTGCTGAATATATTTTGTCTATAACGGCTGAGGTTACTTTTAGCTGCTGAGCCTTGGCCAAATTTTTTTCTGAAAGATGAAATTCACAATTGAGGATATTGTAAGATGATTAATATTTTCAACAATCGTTCCATTAAATGTGAAACAATTAGATACTTCAAGCTATGGGATTGCAGGAATTTAATTTTAGCTTCATTCTCTGTATCAAATTGATGGCTACTTTTGTTAAAATTGTGAGATAATTTCTCATTATTAACTATTGGGTTGTATATTGATTGCTGCAATTCTCTTGTGGGAGGCTAAGATCAAAAATTTGAATTATCGTTGATGTCTTTTGCAAGGGATTATACACCTGCATATGTATACTTTGGAGTATTTATATATATACAACAATTATTTTGATATTACATATACAGCACCTGATTTTTTTTCTTTTGTATATATCTATGTCATTTATGTCATTTAATTTGTATGTTTGAGGTTTATGGGCGCGATAAAGAAAAGAGAAGGGAGAGATCTTAATTTAAAGTTATTAAACATGAATTTTTTTTGTAGGATGTGTGTAATTCTTCAACTCTTGAATATATTATTCTCTGAAATTTTGTTGGATAAACTTGAAAGGCCATTCGATTTTATGATATATAGAGAATTGGAAGTTTAAATATTAAGCTCGAAAATGAAAAACTATTTAAAGTTATATTCCTTCTAGCCTTGTGATGCAAAAGTAGCTTAATCATTGAAAATACATATAAAATATCAAAGTGGGTGTATAAGTTGGAAATGCGGGGTACAGGAAATGATGCACACTCTAATAATCGTGCTTTTATAGCCGAAACAAAATAAAATCAATACTCAATAATAGATGCCCATCTCACCTTGAGTTAGGTAGTTTTAATCCCTACCTTTAAGAAATCCGAGAACCAACAACAGATACTACGATACCAGTATATTATACTCGGTATGACAACGAATACTTCAATAACAAGATACTACATTGCACTTCGCACAACAAATACAACATTGCCACCCATATGATAACAGATACTACACCAACACATCAAACCACATGTCACACACATAGCATAACACATATCACATTACACACACACTGCATACTATGCACTAGTTATTACACATACACATGCAACATATTAAATATCACACACAAATACCACACATAGCACATCATACACAACACATTCAGTATATCAAACCAAACACGACATATCAAACACATCGCATCAGACACAACACATATAATTATCAAACTTATCATGCACACCCTACACATTAAACATCACGCACTGCATACTATGCACTAGTTATTACACATACACATCACATATTAAGTATCACACACACTACACATTACACCTTATGCACTACACATTACCCTACTACACACTATACACTATACACCAGTTAACACACCTTGCACATCACAGAACAGATACTACAACGCATCGGATACTTCACTCTCAAGGAATTCGGATACTACAAACCGGTTCATTCACTAATTAAGTGGTAGGGATTAGAGCTAACCTACTCTAGGGTGATTTGCCGGTGACTTGATTTCGAGATTGATACGGACTTCGCATTTCGGGTTGCTCGTGGGATCGAGATAAAAAGGAAGTCTATAGACTGAGCCTATCCTCAAATAGAATTCTTATTCCCCCACTTTGATATTTTATATGTTTATGGCTAAACTTGATTATATAGTTGTTTGTAGCTTGCTTCTGAGGCATCGACGGAGTTGGCCAGGTACACATTTATTTATTGTACAGTTCATTTACTTTCTTTATTGCATGCATTCTTTTACTTTTTGTATATACATTTACCTGCATTTGTACTTTTTCTTTCATGCTTGCCCCTAGGATAGGCCATCTAGGGCATGGTTAGTTTATTTTGATTATTGCTTCTCTTGCATACCTGTGCTTGCTCCTAGGATAGGCCATCTAGGGCATGGTTAGTTTATTTTGATTATTGCTTCTCTTGCACACCTGTACTTGCCCCTAAGATAGGCCCTTTAGGGCATGTTTGTTTTTTTTCTTTTCTTTACACACATTTTCTCTTGTATATGCCCTTAGGATAGGCCGTTTGAGGCATGATTTTCTCTTTTTTTCTCCTATCTTTATTCTTTCTCGAGACGAGACGACAGAGGACGAATGAAGGATCTTCGATCGGATTCTCGTAAATTTAAATAACATCTATAGGACGTTGAGGTCGTCGTTTGATACGACGTGAACCCTCACACTATCTTTTAGGACTGAGTATGATTTTATATCGTACGATATAAGTCCTAAACTGTTCAGGATTCCGAGGTAGTCGTTTGACACGACATAAATCCTCCTATTTCTTTGGGCTATTTGCATATGATGTGCAGACATAAGCCCCAAATATCTAAATAATTTACAAGATTGAAACATAAAATATAACTTCACTTTCAAAGATGTCAAGCCCAATCATAGGTTAGTTTGAGATGTCACTGAAGCTCCTTCAGTATCTTCGACATTTCCTACTTTTCATACCTTTGGATTCTGAGAATAATTGTTCCACATTGAACCATTCCCTTTGATTCTCCTACAAGCAATTGTGGAAACCCAAACGTTGATATTCTTGAAGACGAAGCCCATGATCCTTATCGAGAGTTTTCTTAGGTGACTTCGGTTGCTTAAAATGTAATTAACTATAGGGGCTTGCCTCTATAGGGAATTAGGAACCCAGATTAATCTAAACCCTGCCTAATATGTGCATTAGACAGGGGAATTTGTCGGCTATAAAACTCGCAGACCAAAATAGAGTCATAAACTTTTAAGTTCAGATAGTTAAGCCTACTAACAAGTGGTACGCTCATCTTTTGAGATGATGTGTCACTTGTGGTATCGTGCTCAACTATTTAAACTATTTGATATGAGATCTATCTGGTCTCGTTATTTTCAAAAAATAAAATAATATATCACCATTTTCAAAAATAAAGAAAAAAATACTTTACATATTACATTAAATTAAATTTTCAAATTCTATTTTCAAAAAGAAAAAATTAGCCGACACCATCCTCTGTGGATTTCATATGACTCTGTTTATTGCGGGTTAATATCATCGAGCATCTCCAGTTATACAACTCAGAACTGATATTACATCCTTAATGGATTCTTCTTTCAACCATACCTCTGGAAGTCGAGCCTAAGAGGCAAGACTCGACGGGAATACGGTACTCCTGAAAGTCAAGCCCAAGAGGCAAAACTGAATGAGAAGCTATCATGCCCCTGGAAGAAGAGCCCGAGAGGCAAGTCTCGATGGGAAGTTAGTAGTGGACATGGTCCTCACTTGAAAGACTCCATTAGAGCAAGTGGTTGACAGGGTCTCCACTCAAAGACCTCAGAAAGCTACAAGCCTCAGAAGACACAGGTACACTCAAAGACCTCAGAATGCAACAAGCCTCAGAAGACATAAGTACATCAAAGACCTCATAAGGCTACAAGCCTCAGAAGGCACTGGTACATCAAAGACCTCAGAAGGCTACAAGCCTCGGAAGACACAGGTACACTCAAAGACCACAAAAAGAAAAAAGCCTCAGAAGGCACAAATACATTAAAGACCTCAGAACGCTACAAGCATCAGAAGGCACAGGTACATCAAAGACCTCAGAAAGCTACAAGCCTCAGAAGATACAGGTACACTCAAAGATCTCATAAGGCAACAAGCCTCGGAAGACACATGTACATCAAAGACCTCAGAAGGCTACATGCCTCGGAAAGCACAAGTGCATAAAATTCCTCAGAAGGCTACGAGCCTTGGAAGGCACTGATTCATTTCAAGCTTCTATAAGGCATAATCCCAAACGGTGTGTCCTCTCTTGATCACCCTGAAGGTTAGCCGCACTCGATCTCATCGTCATCTTTTTCTGTGAAGAGAGAGGGGGATAGAGAAACTGTGCCTCAAGCAGTCTATCCCAGGTCATTTGTTTTAGTGATTTTAGGAGATGCACTTGAATTGACGATTATTATTATTATTATCATTTATCATTTAATCAATATGTTTAAGAATTATTAACATTTTTTGTCAAGCTACTTTATTGGTCGCATGTTACAGGATTTCAACCTAAGCGTATGTCCTACGTCCTCTACCCTAAGGCTTCTTTCCACATGACAGGAACATAGTAAATAACAGAAGAATTGCAAAATCAGATGATAGATATATAAACAATTAGGATTGGTTATAAGTATTTTGAGTTAGGGATGGGCTCAGCTTTAGCTCTATTATCCATAATAATCCTTCCCCAAAAGACTCTCTTGTTAGTGAGCAACCAAAGCATCAATGTGCATAAAACTAATTCCGGAAGGAAGCTGCCAGCAAGGTAGTCGAAGGAGAGCAACTCTTAGTCCTAATCAAAATGACTGGCCGGTGGGCGTGTAAAAGATAACTCCCAAAATTCTTAATTTGTCATGCATATGAGTAAGTTAAGATTTTTCAGGGCCATAAAGACCAGAAAAATTAACACCACAATATATATATATATATATATATATATATATATATATATATATATATATATATATATATATATATCAAATAGTCTACAAGTCATTCATATTGTTGGGCTAGAGCCGCCGGCAGCCTAAGAAAGCAAGAGCAATTTCACACCTGATATTGGCGAAAAGTAGTACCGGTTCTAAATCCTCACAAAGTCATTAGGTCAGGAGACGTAGTACAAATCTATTAGCACGAACTTAGCAATGGATGCTTTACATCATCACCCATATCACTAACACTGCCAGCTTATAAACCAATTTGATGATTCATGTAAAACCATATAGAAAAAAGAGATAGCTCGCCGACACGAAGTTTGATGTTACCCATATTTTCACATTCAAAATTTTTGACCCATCACGCGCTCTCACTGTACACTGTTAGTACAAAGAAACCTGGCAGGGTCACCTTGATTTGTTTTAGGAAGAAATTCTCTCTACCCATGGCTCTTAAAATTTACATGCTAAAGCGGTAATCTTAGCTGTATGTTTTTAAATAAATTTATCAAGTGCTTCCAGTGTAGCTCTACGATCATCCAGTATCTCAACCACTATCGATTTTAACTCACAACAACGCACAAAGAAATTGGTATGAGAATTTGGGAACCATATAAAGAAGTAAGTAATCATACACACATAAATGTCATAATACTAAATGATAGAAAATGGAAGTGACTATGCATGTGATGTGATGTGAGATATATTTTACAAGTCTTGAACCAACTCATGAGATGTGGAGATAGTGACTTAGTAAGGTGGACATGCCATGGAGGCAGTGGCCAGATGCATGGGTATACTGCAGAGGCATGGAGGAGTGGGCATGTCATGATGGCAGCAACCCGATAAATGGATTTGTCGCGGAGGCAGTAACTCAATAAGTTGATGATCCTCACTGGGGAGAATCATACAAGTCAGATGAGCATATGAATGGTCACTCAAAATGCAACTCATGCATGTGATCAGGACAATGTAAGATGTCATGCAAGACACATAAGAGGTATTATGTTTGGTCACCTAGGGTATATGACGCCACTGGGGAGAATTACACCTTGCCCAATAACGAACAAATACACATGTAAATGGCAAGTACATACAAAGTATGGTGCACTATGCAAGCAAGTAATCAGACACAAATGCACATACAGAACATGCATCGTGCAAGTGATCAGTCGACTAAACTGGGACAACCAGTCAGACCAAGTGATTGGTCGACTGGGCCAGGGTGGCTGGTCGAACCAGAAGTGATGACGACCGAGCCAGAGCGACCAATCGGGGTAAAAGTGATCGGTTAACCACGCCTGAGTGGGCGGTTGAACCAAGGTGTTAAGTCGATCGGGGGCGATCGAGGCAGAAGGTGTCAATTGGACATTAGAAAACATTAGAGAAATTTGTGTCATAACACAAGATAAATTTTAAAGTAATACTCTCTTTATTCGATTTGATAAGATGTCAGCCGTCCAAAATTGTTTAGCGGTACACAAGTATGGTCGGTCGGTTGTTTTGGCTGTTAAGAGCCGACCATCTATTTTGTGTACACACTTCATAACTAAGGCCTCTAGGAAGACAACAAAAACAACATTTTCTGCTTTGGATATGTTGTTGCATGAAATTCTTAGGGTGATCGCTATTAATAATTTCTCAGAGGCTCATTTCTCCTCGTTGGTGTCACTTCTTTTCTTATTGGCAACATACTCCACAGTCACTGCATATTTTAAGATGCTGAATCCAAATTTATTTTGAGAGGCATGCCCAAGGATCAGAACAGTAGAAACTTTTAGGGAGAAGTAGAGAGAATGAGAAAGAAAAAAGATAGAACACAGACTTGCCCCGTAGGGTCAAACTGGGGTATTCGCGGGCTCTATGACCCATTTTATAATTGTAATTGGGGGGTTTTACAAGGGAAAAAAGGAGAGAGATATCCTTACAGAGTATGGGTCTAGAGAGAAAAGTAAAAATTCCCTTATAACATGCTATATGCCCCTTATTTATAGGAGATAGATGGCAAAATGTGAAAAATTACATATCTGCCCCTACTTTAATAGGGGACTAGAGGACATTATTGTCTTTTATCATGCATGTTCTTATTTGTACAAATTTTGGCATCTTTTTGTGTGGTTGGACCTCTTGGGTGGGATGTCCTTGGGTCAGTCGACTATCTTGTTTGGGTCTAGTCGGCCTTTGCTCTGGGAAGTCAATCAGGTTTGAGAGCAACAGTTGGCCCTCCTTAGGGCGGCCAGTCGGCTTACTTATTTTTTGATGATTTATGAAGATTTTTGGGGGGACTGGTGAGAAAGTTTCACATTGATGCTTGTGGGACTATAGGGGATACTAGATCTTTGTCCAGTCGTTGGCGTGGATTGTCATTTCTTATCGGCCTGAATTGTCATTTGGTCGTCTGGTAGATCATCGATCATCCGACACACCTTCATTGTCGTTAGATATCTTTAGGATCAACAGGGGCACATTTTTTGTGTACAAATTTTAGCTTTTTTTATCTAAATGTATAGAAAGGGTACATTTACATACGTAACATCCGATTCTTAACAATTTTTAACTTTTAATAGTTAAAACAAATCTTTTCAAACAAAAAAAAAGTGGCATATAAATATAAAATTTAAAATTTAAATATCAAATATATAAATACATAGAAATTAAGTGGTACATATGTAAAACTTCCATCTTCTGAAATGCTCTTCGCCTCGCAGAAATTATTGATTCAGATGCTAGTTGCGTCCTAACAACAGACGCGATATTTTGTGAGATTTTTTTTTCTCTCATATGAAAAATAACAATAAATAATAAAATTCAAATTTTGATTTATTCAATAATAGTACAGTATTACTGGTAGAAAATAATAGACTTTTTATAACTTCAAATTAATTTATCTTGATATCTCTAATTTTCTTAATTCATATAAAGTTATATGGTCTTAAACTATAATATGTAGTACTATGATTATTATATTGGGAAATTTAGATATGTACCACAAATTTTTATGGATTTACTAAATTTTTTTTTTTATATTTATGACTTATTATGCTATAAATTTATGCATGAAAAGTTGAATTTGACTTTTAAAAATTTAGCAAAATTAGTTTTTGCTATGAATGCACGTTAAATGGTCTGTTTGGGGCAGCTGCAGCTTATTGAATAATATGTTGATTAGCTGATTAAAAATAATAGTATTCTGATAAGCTTAGTGCGGTGGCTTTTACAACTTTTTATCTTTTTGGAAAAATTGGACCGCAGCCAGAAAGCTGCAGATAGGTGCGGTGTGAAATGAAAATGTTGTTTTCATCGTTTTAAAAACGCATAAGCTGTCAAAACGCAGTTTACCCAAATAGACTTGGTGTGTTTTCAAAATGTCACCGCACTAAATAAACAGCCCCAAATGGGCCCAAAATTTAGGAGCTTGATATGCAAACATTTGTGTCATAGGTATGTAAATGCCTCTTATGACACGTGCTACAAAATCTATGCATAAAGAATGTATTTAACTTTTAAAAAATTAATCAATGTTAAATATTTGAGTGCTATGAATTTGAAAATCGAAGTAGAGGTGTCAAATTTACAGGAAAATGTTTATTTTGGTTTCCAATTTCTGTTGTGGTTGTTTCTCCCATTTATGCTGAAGCAGAAGCTGTTATTGTAGCTTTAGTTTTAGTTATTAGTTGCAGCTGAAGTCCGATTGAGATTGAGATTGACTTTTTGGAACTTTGGAATTATTGTAATAGGAAGAAAGAGTATCATTGAATTTTTATTATTTAGATGAAAGAAATTTTTGTTTTTCTTAGGATTGTGCTGGTTCACTGGTTATTTACTCATTGAGAATGAAATCAATGTACAAACTGGGCTACCAAAAAAGGATTGGAAAAGTAAGATCTCATTTTTTCAATCAGGATTTCACATAAACTTTTTCTTCTCGTTAGAGAATCTGTTTAGATATTCCTTGTATCCGTATTGATAATGTTTTTTAGGTTTTTTGTGTAAGTTATACCCAGCGATCAACGGTTCTTAGGTTTTTTTTTTCTTTTTTTGCGAGTTGTAGGGGGTGTAGTAGCTATTGGTAGGAGTATAAACGAACCGAACACTAACGAACAGAGCTTGTATTGGTGTTCGGTTTGTTTGAAATTTAATTTGTTTGAAATAAGCTCGGGTTCAAAATTGTTCGTAAAGTCACTGTTCGTGTTCGTGTTCGTTTTTTAACGAACGAGTCGAACAAGAGTCAAACACGAGCAGTTCGCGAACGATGAGCTGGTTTGACAGCCCAAATATTAATATATATAAATAATATATTATATTAATTATACAACCTATATTATATAAATATATAATATCTATATTAGTATATTACTAATATAGTATATTAATATATTAGTATTATTAATTTATTATATATTATAATTTATAAAATTTAATTTTAAAATATCATAAATTTTTTTATATATAATTACTTTAATTTATTTTATATTTCGAACAACAACGACTCGAACACGAACGAACGCATCACTGTTCGTTTTTGGTTCATTTAATTTACCGAACGAAAAAAAATTATTCGTGTTGTCTCGTTTACTTATCGAACAAATCGAACACAAACTCTTTGACGAACCGAACACGAACTATTCACGAACAACAAGCTTTTTTCACAGCGGTCAAAATCCCTATGAACTATTTTTTTATGGATAAAATTTAAACTTTTTATTATTATTTTAAACTTTTTGGAATCTTCCTATAATCTGCAATAAACAAAATATAAATAATTACAAATCGGCCCACGACAAAAACTTGTATGCATTAATAAATACTATTTTTGGCAAATTTCGCGACAGTAATTTAAGTGAGATATTTCTTGTTTTGGAGTCGACCGTTAATTTTTAAAAATTCTGTGTCTACATCACTTTTTGCAAAAATAATAAAATATTACATTAAAGAAAAAAAAAAGGCATCAAATGGTCTCATGTTGTATATGGCAATAAAATTAGAATTTTGAAGAAAAATATTCCATAATTGAAATATAAAATAAGATTCGTTGGAAGAGTAATGGCTTAAAATATTCTGTTCGGATCAAATTTAGCATAAATTTCATATTTGTTAATTTCTTAAATGAGTATAATTCATGAAAAAGGGAAATTTTTGTGAGGATATTGTGATGGATTCAAATTTTGGCTTGAATTGAGATCGAATTATATGGGATTTTCTTTTAGCTGATTTCGTGCTATATTTGGATCAGATTGAAGAATTTTTTATTTATATAACGAGTTGTGTGCTAATCTAGCGCTCGGATAGATTCAAATAACTCGATTTGAGCCCGTTCATTTCAACCAATTTCAAGCTGGAACAGATCCAAATAACTCAATTCGAGCCAACTCGTTTCGATTTATTGAATATAATGAGCAAAGAGCGGAGTTCAATCCATTCACGTCGATTTCAAGCCGATCCCATATGGGACTGTCAATTTAGCTAAAAAATTACTAATTATTTCAAAATTGATTTAAAATTTAGCTCGGATCAAAATAAATAAGTCGGCTATGAGCCAAAACTTTGAATTGGATTTTTTTTTTTCAAAATTATTTGGTAAACGAGTCGAGTCGATCTCAAGCCGCCCTCGGCTTAAGCGGCTTGAGCTCGAGCTCGATTAATTTTATCTAGCTTGAGCTCGAGTTTGACCCGACTTGCATGTAGATATATTTAGTATAAAGAGATGAAATGATATTAATTTTAAATAGCTTTATAATAAGTTAACCAAAAAAAATAACAATTATGAGATGAATAATAAGAAATCACAAATATAGATAAAAATTTGTATTTATTAACATTTTCAATATCTTAAAGATAAAGTCTTGAAAGTTAATATATTTTATGTTCATTTTTTTTAAAACAAGCTAGCTCACGAGCTAACAAGTCAAGTCGAGGTTGTCTTGAGCTTGGCTTGTTAGCTCATCGAGCTCAGTTCACAAGTCATTCATCGAGCCGAGCTCGAGCCGGCTCACGAGTCGGCTTGAATCGCTTGCACCTCTTGTATAGTTATAAAAATATAAGTTCAGGTTTTAGAAATGTAAATAAATAGGATTTGGTTGGTATATATATAAATGTTTTTAAAAGAGAGCGCATTCCATTTAATTCTCTCTAGTTTCTTTGATTTAGGATTTATATATGTAAATAGATAAGAGTTGGCTAGTATGCATGTCAACCCTTTTCTTTTTTATTTAGTACCACATCGCTTATGTCGAAAGTAATGCCTATTAGAAAGCCTATATAAACATAAGAACACAAGTAAGTCAACTGAAGATCTATTTTTTAGCCTGAACTCTATGTGTGAGCTGTTACATCATGAGTTATTTCAAGCACAAATTTCTAACAAGCCAAACATTAACAATCTTTGGGCTTGCTAATGTTCGACTTGTTTACACTCTTATCTAACTAGCAGAGTAAGAAAATCAAAGCGGGCTCACAAGAGAAGTAAGAAAATCAAAGCGGCTCACAAGAGAACTCAAACTTAACTCGCTATCTCTGCCAGCCTAATGCTAATCAATACTTTTCAACCATAACTCTCACAATCTACATTTATTCAATGAAGCTTGTCCTCTTAATAGCATAACAAGCTATCGCCATAACATCTCTTGTTATTACCGTCGGTCTTATCAATGCCTTCTCAAACTAGCTTTCACAATAGCTTCTTCTTCCTTCTCAATGTGTCTGTCTTGTCAATCATTCTTCAACAAGCTCTCGCTACACGACCTCTTCTTTTCCAATCAAACTATATATGAAAAAAAAAAATGAACTGAATACATTTGACTCAGCCTCAACGCTACTCACTTAGGAGCACCTTCAACAGAAGCTGAAGGTTTCCAATATAAAAAAAAATGTTTAAAAATACAAATTCAAAATTCAAAATATGTTAATTTAGGACTTAAAAATATTATTTTATGCATTTTTTTAATAAAAAAAAAATGAGACTAAATGGTAATATGTTAACCTATTATTTTATGATAAAAGATTATATCCTCAACCACTTGTATAGCAAATGAAAAAAATTTACTCCCAACTGCGTGGGACCCACCTTCCCGGCCTTTCAAAGGCTGACGTGGAAAATAATAATAATAATAGAATAATAATAAAGAAACCGGTTGAGCCCCTCTCCCGCTTGCCTTTCACTCCGCTTTTGTCCTAGTGGTACAGAGAGAAATATCGCCTTCTTTGCTTTCTTTTACCCCCACAGCGAAAAAGCAGCTCCACTGCCATATTCGTCGCAGTGATGTCTTCTTCTCCGTCACCTAACTCGGCCCCTTCACCGACCTCCCCTTCTCCTCCGTCGCCATCAACATCCTCTTCTCCTTCGCCTTCCACTTCCACTCCCACCTCTCCCCCTCCTCAATCGCCCTCATTCCCTCCACCTCCGGCTGCCGCAACACCTCCAGACTCCTCATCTCCACCTCCTCCGTCAGCCACTCCGCCTTCTCCGGCGCTGCCTGAGAAACCCTCATCCTCAAGCCCACCCCCACCGGGCCGATCATCGGGTTCGGGGGGAAAAAGACCGCCTTCCCATGTTTCGCCGCCCTCTCCACCGTCATCTTCGGATTCGGTATCTACGGATCTTGTGGTTGGGTTGATTGTGGGTGGAGTGGTGATTCTATTGCTGTTGGGTACTGTCTGCTTTTGCTGCTTTAGAAAGAAGAGACGCCGTCGGCCGCCGACGGCGACATCGCCGCCGTTGTATCATTTTCATGGTGCTCCGCCGCCACCCCTTGTAAAAGGTGCTGTTTTCTTTCGTTTTTCTCTTTTGTTTTTTGGTTCTGTTTTTGATCAATTGTAGATTTGATAGATCTGGCAGATTTGGTTCTAGTTTTCGTGTATTTAGGCGTGTTTTCTATTCTTTATGCCTGGTTGTAAAGATTAGATCTTGCTTGCTGTTTGGTGTTGTTTCAGGTGTTCCCATTTTGTTTTATTTTATTGTTTTTTTAATAAATTTTGGTCAAAGCGGCTGAGAAGATCCAAGGGATTTGAGATTAGGGTCCTTCTAGTACATCGTTTTTCTTACTATAATACTTTCTTCATACTGTAACATACGAACTTATTCATCCAATTGAACACAAATTTTAACACAATTTTCTATTCAGAAAGCATATATGGCAATATGAACTCTAGTTTTAGAAACTTAATGGATAAAGTGTGTGTCTTCACTAGAAAACTGTTAATATATTTAAGATTGTTCAATTCTGATATAACTAAGCCAATTGAATGCTCAAGAAATATCAAATGATCTAGAGGTAGTTCTACACCTTTAATGTTTGTGAATTATGCCATTAATTTTACACATTGAGGGTATGTTGAATGAGGAGATTCATTGGATTTAAAGAACTTTGAAGCTCTGCTCATTGATCAATATTGACAATCATTGTAACTAGCTTGCAATCAACCCACACCAACGAGTATGAACATCCATTGACACTTGATCGTCATTGTCTATTCATCACCCCCTTTTGACTATCGATGTTGAGGTATGTGATTACTCAACCCGTCATTAATTAATGCTATTGACTATTATCAATTAGTAATTGTTATCAGCAACCGATCGAGATTAATGCCCCTTGCCCATAATTTTCATACTATTCTCACAAGAGACTAAGCGAACAATTTGAACATAATCTCACATTCTCCAATTAGGGGAGAGGGCACAATATTGTAATCATCATCATGTATAGTGGATTAATTTAGTTGTGTTAGTTCCGACTAGGGCTATGAATTTAGCTCGAAGATTGTTAATTGCTCAAAGATTGATTCTAATTTTGGCTCGGATCGAGATCGGATCGAAATAAACTAGTCGAACTACAAGCGAAATTTTGGATCAAGTTTTTTTCGAGCCGATTTTGAGCCGACCCCAGCTCGGTTTGAAACCGAATTGTTAACAATATATGACTGTGAATTTAGTGAATTTAGCTTGAAGATCGTTAATCGTTCGAAAATTGATTCGAATTTTTGCTTGGATTGAGATCAAATCGAAATAAATGAGCCGATCTACGAGCCAAAATTTGGATTGAATTTTTTTTCGAACCGATTTTGAGTGGACCATAGCTCGACTTGAAATCAGATCGTTAATAGCCCTAGTTCTGATGCTTCTATGCTTATTTTCTCTATGTAGATTTTGTATGATGCTAAGATAAATACTCTCACTCTACCAACATGCTTTCTGCAAAACAATGATAATAATAATTCCGTTTTTTTTACAAAAAAATGAAAAAATAAAGCGTTCCATAAGTCTTGGGAAAGACACGAGCTAATTAGTTTTCATTTATGACATGTGAAGCAATGAGTTTTTTTTTTTTTTTGAAATAAATATATTTTTGATGAATTGATCACTTCAATATGTTTAATTTTCTCGTGGAAGTTAGAATTGCTTGTAATGTTGATAGTTTTTATTATTATCATAGTTATGAATTTTAAATTATGTATAGAGAAGCTCAATTCTTCTACTAGAGTTTTAATCAAAATCGTTTCATTAGTAGAATGAGCCATCGGTTTATATTCAACTTTAACACTATATTTATAATAATAATCTACTTCTTTCTTTTCCAAGAAAGAAGATTATCATCCACAAAAAAAGTGTCCTAAAATAGACTTTTGATGACCAATGTCCAACATAATCAACATTGGAATAAGTTTAAACTCTTAACTAATTATATATATATATAACTAACATTTTAGCCTTATGAATAAACTTGCCAACTAGGCAACAATAGGGAGATGCATTTGTCAAGCTTTCATTGCATGGTATCTAAGATGGTTAGTTTTTAGATATATTTAATTGACAATTTCTGTGAGACAGATATATGCCATCTTTATTACGTTCAAGCTCATTGTTAAACAGGTATTTTTAACACCCCAAATACTTGGTATCAAATTTATTTTTAAAATGTTATTTTATTTCACTGTTTGAAACATCATTCCTAGTTTGTATAATGTCAAATAAAGAAGGTATTACAGGCCTTTTCATACAATAACTACAATGTTTTTTCATAAATATGATTTATCTTCTGTAAGCATTTCATTTATTCATGAATTGTAATAGAAGTACTAAAACATTGAAAGAATTATTTGACAACTATGTTCACATACAGATATACTTATTATGATATATATTTTAGTGTGTTTATTCTTGCACTTATATGTTAGATTGTAACATTATGATTCGAGTTAGTACTCTAAATTTTTTAGATCCATTATAGTATATAATTTTTACTTTTAATTTCTGCTGTCTTTATCTTTCAATTGATCAAGAATTTATTTTCTCTATTTATTATCAGATCATCCTCATGAACAACAACACCAAAATTGGTACAATGCTCCTCCACCAGATCATATTGTCAAAGTAACCCCAACTCCATCTTTCCCACCCTTCGGTCCTCCCACTCCCTTTTCTCCCATGGATTTTCATCCACCTCCTCCTCCGCCACCGCCGCCGCCACTTCCCACCAACAGCGGAGGTTCTGGATCAACTTATTCCGGATCCGAGAATCCGCTGCCTCCACCATCACCAAGCTTTGCTCTTGGCTTCTCGAGGAGCACATTTACATACGAAGAGTTGGTAATGGCGACAGACGGGTTCTCCGATGCTAATCTTCTTGGGCAAGGCGGGTTTGGATATGTTCATCGAGGAATGCTGCCAAGTGGTAAAGAAGTTGCCATTAAGCAGTTGAAGTCTGGTAGCGGGCAAGGCGAGCGCGAGTTCCAGGCTGAAGTTGAAATCATCAGCCGAGTGCATCACAAGCATTTGGTTTCGTTAGTTGGATACTGCATTGCTGATGGGAAGAGATTACTGGTTTATGAGTTCATACCTAATAATACATTGGAGTTCCATCTTCATGGTGAGATTTTTGCCACTTAATTTGTTATTTTGTTCTTTGGAATCTAATTCAATGTTTAGTTATGATATGTGGCCAAATGATGGTGTCTTTTATTTTGAAAATGGATTAGAGGTTTATTGTTTTTGTATTTAGATTAGGAATGGCTTAAGCTATCATGTTCTACAATTTTTAAGGGGATTTTATAGGAGCTAAAGAAGGAAATTTACATACCACACAATTCTTATGCATTTATATATGTAACACGGAAACTTTCATATTTAATTGCATCCCCCTCAAATCCTTTAACATTATATCAAAAATATCATCATTCCTATCTCTTTAAAAGTGAAATACATCAAAATTACTAAATTACCTAAACTATATAAAAAAAGAATATTAAATTTTACGATTTATATAAAGAAATTACAAATCTTGTGTATTTACATATCTAAACACCATACTTTAATGTTTTCTCAAATCCTTAATGTAGCTTCAAAAATATCACTATCACCAACTTTTAAAAAGTTAAATACACATTTTCATTCATATGTTTATCACACCAAAGCATTATAAATTTAAAAATGAAAGTTTAGGTGTTAAATATGTAAATATCAAATAATTGTGTGATAAATATATATATGTAAATTTCCCCTGTTTTATTTGCTGGTAATCCTAGATTGAATTGGTAACAGTAAAGGATCAACTAGGTTTACTTGTCAGTGCAATGAATGTTCTATTTTCATTTTACAGGAAAAGGCAGGCCTACTTTAGATTGGCCAACCAGACTGAAAATCGCCCTCGGCTCTGCAAAAGGACTCGCATATTTACATGAAGACTGTAAGTTTCATGTTTTGGCTATTACATTTGTTTTTATTAGCTCTAATTTCTTGTATTACACACTAATTCAGGCTACCAGTCAGTAGAACACCATCTCACAGAATTATTAAATTTGCAGGCCATCCTAAGATTATTCATCGCGACATTAAAGCATCCAACATTCTTCTTGACTTCAACTTTGAAGCGAAGGTACAATTTTTTATCATCACATATCCTGTTTTTCTTATGGGAAAATTTACATAAATAAGTTTAGATAGTTAAAATGTTATATTCAATGTTTTGTGCGTTTGGTCTTTAAAAAATCCGTTTTGGGCTTGCGAAAATTCCATCTCTAACTTCCTTTGTATTTCATATGTACTCCAGAGCTAACTTCTAATAATTTGCAGGTTGCAGATTTTGGGCTTGCAAAAATTGCATCGGAGACCAACACTCATGTGTCCACCAGAGTCATGGGAACTTTTGGGTATAACATGATCTTTAAAGCAAGGCTTTTGTGTTTGACTCATTAAATAAGCGGATTTATAAAAATTAGTCAAACTCGAGCAAATTCTGAAGCCAAACACGATCGAACATGAACTACAATCTTTTTTAAGCTTTCCTTAACCTAATTCGTTTTCGTTTCCAGTTACCTCGCCCCAGAGTATGCATCTACTGGCAAACTTACTGATAAATCCGATGTTTTTTCATTCGGTGTCATGCTTCTCGAGCTAATAACCGGTCGCCAGCCTTTCGATTCAAATCAATCTTTCCTCGACGATAGTTTGGTCGATTGGGTATGTTAATCATGCGAAAAACTCTGAAACAGTTCAATCCTTTGAGGCGAAAGAGGTTAACCAAGTTATGCTTTTTTCGCTGTAGGCAAGGCCCTTGCTTGCGCGTGCTATGGATGACTGGAACTTCGACGTCCTCGTCGATCCGCGCCTTGGCCGTGGATACAATACGACGCAGATGAGAAGCATGATTGCTTGCGCTGCTGTCGCCGTCCGCTATTCAGCTAAGCGAAGGCCGCGGATGAGTCAGGTACCATTGTAACTCTCTCCAGTTCATAAATTTGAATTGGAGCACTTCCATGCATAACACACAATTCTTATGTATTTACATATCTCACACCTAATTTTTCGTATTTACACGAATGGCACTCAAATCTTTAATATCACCAAAAAAAAAAAAAAACTCTATTATTACTTTTTAAACGTGAAAGTTAAAGTTTAAGAGATAGATACCTAAATACATAAGAATTTGGTGATTTCCAATATGTTATTGTGAGATATTTCTGCAGTAAACACTAAACTGAGCCACTCTCTTCTGTCAAGATTGTTAGAGCATTGGAAGGAGATGTATTTCTTGATGATCTCAACGAGGGACTCAGACCGGGTCAAAGCGGCGCATTCGGTTCTTACGGCAGCTCGGATTATGCGGCAATGCAGTACATTGAAGACATAAAAAATTTCAGAAAAATGGCGCTCGGAAGCCGTGAATATGGAGGCAGCGGACATAGCGAGCAAACCAGCGAATATGGTCAGGTTCACTCGGCTTCGAGCAGCGAAGATGGCCGGCCGAGTCAAGAAATGCAGATGCATGCAGTGAAGAATGGGAATCAAAGGTTTAGTAGTAGCAGCTGAGAAGCCTCATGTTTAGTTGTAAATTACAGTGAAGTTTTCCTTTGTTTCTATAGCCATTCATTATCAATTGACTTGAAATATATTTGAGGATTGAACATGATGCATGCACATAGAAAAGAATTCCTGAATGCAAATTTTTTTATATAAATCTTTAAATATTTTTATGAGAGAGATGTTTTTGCAGAGCAAATTATAGATATTTGATGATTATTTTAAATTTTTTCTATTGTTTGTTTGCTTGGAATTTTAAGTATAGTTTTAATATGATATTGTATACAATTATTCATCCTATCTTCTTAAGAAGATGAAGAAATCACTGTTCAAATAAAAATGGTGGGGTTATTGTACAAAGGTGTTGCTTATAGCCATGAAATGATTAACAGATTACATTTGAAGTTTAAGGAGTCTCGTAAAAATGGCTGTTAAAAAAGTTTGCTTTTCGTGTTAAAAGTGAATAATTATGTATATAACTGTGTATGATTCTTTGTTTGATAGCTGCATTGTTTGTCGTTAGTCACTTAGGGTCACAGGTTCGAGCCCGCTTAAGTCTAATCATGAGGTTGATTTGTGTGTGTGTTGCTCGCCGTGCCTCTTTGGTTGGCAGCTGCATTGTCGGACGTGAGTCTCCTAGGGTCAGGGGTTCAAGCCTGCCTGAGTCTAAACATGAAGTTGGTTAGGGGCTCATATTATAGCCTCCAGCCAATCATTAAATTATATATATATAAATTTATATATGGGGCTGATTTTGAGCTAAAAGTTTGTCCATTAGAAGCTTAAGCTTATGTTATCAATCAATAGACTAAGATTATTTATAAAATATTATGTTTATCATTTTATTGGTTCGTCATAGCTCTCGCATGTGGCTGAGCACTACCTTACCTCACATAAAATAGAGAGGAATGGAATTAGATAGCTTTGTCATTTCATTATAGTTCAAGTACACAGTTGTGTATTCATTAATGAAAGAAATATGCACACAACTGTGTACTTCATGTATACTAAAAATGTCATCCCGAACCATGTACATAATCACGTACTTATAGACTGAAAATTAACTACAATACAGCAATGTACCCCTTTAGGTATAACTAGGGTTGTAGATGAACCCATGCACTTGATGAACAACTCGAATTTTGTTTGATTAAGGCCCAAACATGTTTGTCTAAATTAGTAAACAAAAGCTTGAAGGTTAGATGAACTAAACATAATCATAGTCAAACTTATTCGTTTATGTTCACAAACAAACTCATTTGTTGTTCAACAAGTAACTTATTAAATATTAGATATTTAGTTCGATGAAAACTAGTATCATATATGATACATGATTTAAATTAAATTGGATTAGTTAGAATTTATTTAACATATATTTATTATTAATACATTATCATATCGATTGTTGAAACATTTTGTATTGTGACTTAATTGATAGTGCAAGTTTATTCGGATTTGTTTTCTCTTGTTTCCAAGTTAATTCTCTTTCTTAGAATGTATTCTTTTGATAAAATGTCTATTATATATACTAAATGAGATTATGTGGATTGTTCATTTTCTCATCTGATTTATTAAATTATTCATTTTTTTATGTAAATGTATTTATTAAAATTTTTATATGAAAATCAATATACTCATTTGAATTTTTGGTCGTTTGAATACTCGTTCACTTGTCATAAAGAAATCAACTACAAATCAAATTCAAGTATTGAAATTTTAAACAAATCAAGCTTGAACGACATGTGAAAACTCGACACAAGCTCAAGCTGAACATGAACAACTTATAATTGTACCAAGCAAAATCTAATCTACGATATACTCGACTCAATTAAAACCCTTGGTATAATTGAAAGAAGAAAAAACTATTTCATTGTTAAGCTCTAAAACTTATGCAATAAGATTTGATGTTGTGATATTACTAAGGAGAACAAAAAAATGAAGCGCCAAAATTATATATGATTGAGAAGAACAAAAAATAGGTCGAAATTATTAGTAAAAAAGCTAGTTGAAATTTGTCTTTTTATTACTTGAAATCTTAGGCATTCAATATTTGTAACATAAGATGAAAAATAGTTGCTTCAAGAAAATAGCCATTTCTCCTTATGCATATTGCATGGTTGCATTGACAATATTTTAGCTATTTTTGTACATTATCAATGATATTTGGTTATTTTAAATCATAGTTTATTCTTTTATTTTTTATTTTTTGATTTTTATGGATGGTGAAAGATATGCATGGAGAATTTTATGATAATTTAATTGTTCATTAATCTTATGAAAGACCTCTTAAATATCTAATTTTGCATATGAATGTCAAATTTTCAATATGTGTAAGACATCATCAATGAACTTATGAAAGAACATTGTGCTTAATTTAGTGTCATTTGAAATCTTCATATTGGCAATTATCAAAGAACTTATGATTTTATTATAAAATCATAAGCATTTTTTAAAAAAATTTATGCATTTAGTTGTGATCAAACCACACACACACATTGACAAATATGTTAATAGCAACTAAGCATAAGGTGAATATTGAAAAGTTGAAGGTCGAATTAAGTGTAATCTTCAAGGGCTTTGGAGATGCAAAAAAATAATGAGAAGGAGATCACCCAAGATTCATAGAAGGGAACCATATGTTTGGTTCATACTCCATATCAAAAAATTATTCCAAAGGTTTGACATCAAAATAAATACTAAATTTGCATGTGTTTTTTAACATTATTTTTAAAGTTGTGAACATTAATATTTCCAAGCGCAAGTAATGAGAAAAGATGTATTGAGAGTTTTCCACACAGAAATAGCGTGTGAGCCTTGATTATGGTAGATTATCATAGAAGAACTTAAAGCAAGGCGAAGAACAAGATGAAGAACTGGAAGAAGAAGAGGAGAAACAGAAAGAAGAAATTATTGTGTAACTTGGATTTTCACATATATCATGTTTTGTTGTGTTATCCTCATGAAGTATGAGTAGTTTTATTTATCTTTCTCCTTGCAATAAGAAATAATCATGTGTAGGATTTAAATTTTATCAGATTTCTTTTATTCCATACTTGTGATGATTCTTTATTTCGTAATTAATTTACATCTTCAATCTGGCAAATTGGAATGTCAAAATTTGTTGTGAATCTGTAATGACCCGGGAGTGCTATGTATTCATCAACTAGTAAGAATCACATTAATTTGGTGGGTGATAAGGTTGCCCATTGGTTAGTGCAAATAGATAGGTAGATAAGATTTGATGGGCGTAAATTAGTGATTTTAGGGTGACAGACTATAACAATAACCAATTTGATCTAGAGTTTGGAAATTAAGGATAGGTTAGTCCTAAATAGAGGGCGCAATGGGTAATCTAGAAGTGAGACGCTATAACATATCCAACATAACCAAAAATTTGAGGAGTTAAATCTAGGTTAGTCAACACTCTTTATGCACTCTGAAAATGGTAAATAATATGTATGCTTCTATTTGTCACAAAACTACGTTTAAACCTTTAGACATTTGATTCCTACACTGATTATGATCTCTTTGCAAGGGGAAAGAACTTTCACATAATTTGAACTCTTCTTCATATAGCTAATTTTGAAACATTTATCATTTTCTTTAAGCCTTGAAGTATAATTAGGAATTTAGTAACTTCTTTTTACACATAAACTTGCTACCATATTTCATAGATAACTGTCTGGAGTTCAAGTAAAGTTTTACTAAGTCCATAAAAGAGCTTCACCTCCTACTTGGACCGATATTGGGATTTTAAAAAACTTATATTACTTGAAATGATATGTATACTTGCATAGCACATATATTATGAAATCTATTAATTAAATTCTAAATTCTATAACATATCTATTGTGCACACTAGCCGCTAAAATAAATTAATTCAAGTTTTTTGCCATTTTTTTGAAAACTAAATAACTGCGTAATTGCGGTCGGGTCAGTAGCCACGCCCACATCACACTTACGACGCTTTTGAGGTGGTGTAGCCACGCCCAAGAGCTGGAGCGACCATGGCAGTTCACCCGGTTCACGTCGTTACACGTTGTCGGTCCCCAAAATTCTGCGATCGGTGATTCTGAACTGCTAGATAAAGCTTTTTGACTGTTTCTTCACCCAAAAGAAGAATGGGGCAGCAAAACCAGACCATACTAGAATTGATAAGCTCAAGTATTTTATATAAAGCACACTTAATAAAAAATTATCGTAGAACAAAACAACATAAGTTCATAACAACTTTCATGACTACAAGAATCCTGAGAAAATTAGTGTTTTACTTCAAATTTGTCATGAATTTACTACTTAATATGGATAGATTATTGAACCAAAATATTCTTTATGTTATTATTATGATTATTATTTTAAGGGGCATTTACACAGATACCACCATGAACTTGCATATATACCCATAAAGATTCATATTTACATGCATATCACTGAAATTTTTAATATCGCATCAAAAATAACACTATAGTTATGATTTCTAAATGTAAAAATACACATTTTCATGTATAAATTTATGCCAACAAGATGCTAAAAGTGTAAATATCAAAATTTAGGCGTCCGATATATAAATATAGAACTGTGTTGTATGAACGTAACTTTCACTTATTTTAAATATTAGTATTAAAACATAAACTATATTCATATACAAGTAATTTAAAAATACCTACAATAAATTATTAAAAAAAATAAAAAAGGATTAATATAAAATTGGGTCAAATCTCTTGAAATCAAATCAATTGGTGGGCAAAATATTACATCCGGACTACGAACATAGAGTTATGTGTGGAGGCCAATCCATGCAAGACACGTGGAATCCCGCAATAACACGGAATAACACGGGAATAACACGAAGGAATATTTCTCGTGTTACTCCGTGTTTAGCGGTGTTTTGGGCGAAATAATACGGGGAATAACGCGGAATAACACGGGGAATATTCCTTCGTGTTATTCTCGTGTTATTCCACGTTATTGTGGTGGTATTGTAACACCACCACAATAACACATCAATACTACGCGGAATAACATGGGAATAATGCGGAATAACACGGGGGAATATTCCAGGTGTTACAATCTACCACAATAACACATGAATAACGAGGAATAACACGGGGAATATTCCCTGCGTTATTCTGCCCAAAACACCGCTAACCGCGGAGTAACACAAGGAATATTCCTTCATGTTATTCCCGTATTATTGCGCGTTATTGCGGGATTCCACGTGTCTCGCATGGATTGGCCTCCGCACCTAACTCTACGTGCGTTGTCCGGATGTAATATTTTGCCCAATTGGTGACACTGATTTCTATATATTCAAGATGATTAGCAGCATGTTAAAATATGATTAATAAATCTAGCAAATCAAAATGCAATTAGAAACTTCTTGTGATTATTTGGGCGATCAAATATCCTTCATATTTTGCATGTTTATAGTTGAAATAAAAATCTTGATGATTTTAAGATCACTCAATTCTACGCTCATCAAAATATTTTAGCCTCTTTGAAGGTCGTAAGTCCTCTCATGTCCTGGGTTCAAATTCTCTTCTGACCAGTTTGTCGGTAGTGAGGGCAATCCTCGAATAGTTAGACACATGAGAGTAGTTGGAGGCTCCTATAATAGCATCCGACCATTCTTTTAAACATAAAAAAAATGATATATTACACATTGAGGAAGACTTTGGTGAAGAGAATTCTCATTAACCATGAGGCTTTTCTTCTTATTAGTATAATAATCAAGTTAACTGCCCATTACTATTTTATGTTCAAAATTCCACTCATTGTCACCCAATGCCCATCACTAATGGACATCTACCACTAGCATTTGCCACATGTACTATTTGTTCATTTGATCTTTCATATTAGTAGAATGCTCGGAGTCAATGGCCAATTATTGAGTTTCACTAGCTATTATTGATATTTCACATATATCATCTCAGCCCCCAAATCATTAGTTCAATACTAGGAAAAAAATGAAGAGAGTGTGTGAACCTAAGTTGAAAGGAGGAAAGAAATTAGTATTTGTAGTCTTCACATCCTCTAACTTTGTACTCCCAACAAACTTTGCCCACAGGCCACAACACAGCATATTAGAGCAGAGTAAAAAACATCAAATAAATTTATTTTATAAGTGCTTTCATTAATCCATAATTATTTTTTTTGCTCATAGGCTTTCAAAATGAAGCCTTAGGTGCCAATTACAACTAATATGAATAAGATAATATTGATCATAGATAAAAAATCTATAAGGAGAAAAAATCAAGAGAGCTGAGAAGTGTCAATTTGATAAATCTAAGGCGGCAACAAAGCGAGATACAAGCAATTAGTAAATTAGATTAAGGGTCTGCTTGAGACAACTGTAGTTGTTTGAAGAAACAGTTATGATGTTGTTACAGAAAAAACTGTTCTTTAAAAAACTGCGACGGCTATTACAAATTTATTTTATTTTTAAAATTAAACTGTTACTTTCTGGCAGCCACCACACTTTAACTACTTAAATTGAAAAAAATAATTTTCTACCATAGAAATTTCTAAAAAACAACAAATAAAACAATTCCCTAAACAGAATTGTGGTGACAGTCTGAAAAACAAAGCAGACATAAGGCTGTCCCAAATAGGCTCTTACTCACACGTGAGGAGTGAGTTGAATTAAGGAATGTTTGCTTGTACTTTATTAAATATGTTTATAATCTTTATTGTGCTTCGTTTGGGGCAGCTTATTTCTTTGCGACGACGTTTTGAAAACGCATCCTCATCATTTGGAAACTGTGTTTGAGCAGCTTATCCGAAAACACAGTTGGTTTTTTACACTAAATGCGAAACACGGGTCAAACCCCGCGATCTACCTTTTCAGATAAGCGACTTATCTAGATAAGCACAAGCTGCCCCAAACACACCCTTATACTAATCCAAACTGTTAGAAAATTGGTTAAACCAAATTCAAACAAAAAATAATAATAAGCATAATATATGCAAAATAAAACAAAAAATTACACAAGCTTACCTAGAGAATAACAACATAATTCATTTGAAATAATATAAAAACAACCCCTTTTTAATTGAAATAAAGTTACTTAAAAAGAGAATAAAATTCTCAAAATATTCTTAACCAGCATATTATAGATAGCTTTCCAAGGGTATAGACCAAACCACCATGAGGAGGCTTCTCGGCTGGTACTAGCCCCCATGACAACTTTACCATGAAAATCAACCTATGACTATTGGTCGGTCTAGGGATAGCTTTTTGTCTATGTTATGTTTCATAATGCCACAATAGAACATTTTTTGTGATAGAAAACAATTATATGACTGTTGTAATAAAATGGTCCTCTGATTTTAAAAAAAGATATATTTATAATTCTTAGAGCAACGTCTTAGAAGTTGCTATCCCCACAAAACTTTACAATCATATTTACATCCGCCCCAAAAAAAGTTAAAAGTCTAAATAACATACTCTTTTCACAAGATCAAATCTGAGCGAAGTGTCAAAAAAGTCCCCGACTATTTACAGTAGGCCATTTAAATCCCAGACTTCGTAGAAGGGCCAAAATAATCTCCCGACTATTCTAAAATTGAGCACTAATAGTCCTTTATGGGAACTATTTCAGCCCGGTTTAAAGAGGTTAGCGACTATGTTGGCCTTTTTATAAAGTTTGGGACTAAAACGGGCTTTGTCTCCACAACTTCTCATATGATTCCCATTTAGACTAAATAAAATTCAAAGATCAACAAGAATAAGCAAACTTCACAGTTAGTTTCGGCAAATTCTGCCTGCCATCCCTCTCGTAATAATTTATCTCATTATAATCCAAATCACTACATAATGGATGGATATGAAATAATATCATTTCAACTGAATCTTAATTGAAAAACAGAAATACATAAGAAATAATGCACCTTTGAAGCTCAAAAAAATTACTTCATAATTAGGTTGGCTAACCTTTCTGATTTTCCAGAGAAATAACAGACTTAAACCATTGCTTCCAAGCAGCATCTCCTTGCTGCTCAATCCATGACAAGAAGCAGCTGTCTAAAAGACAAAAGAAATTTACATACAGAAGTTGGTACCTTACAGGAACAAATCTGAAATTTGCAATCTGAACCAGGGGCCAAATTCCTCCACCAATCACCAGGCTTGGAAGAAAGTCCCTATTCACATCTTCCCTGACCTGCTCCACATTTTTCCCAGATGCAAATCCCATGTATGAGAAAAAGATTAGTAGATCTAGTGGACCGAAAAGGAGGGCATCGCTGGCGACTTTCGCGGCGACGAACTTGGGAGTTTTAGGTTGGAGACAGAGACGAAATCTGATGAAACGGTCCAAGTATTCATACCTGAATTGTAAGAAAACTATCGATGATATGCATGGAATTTAATGCCAATGCCCAACAAACAACCATGTGTATCCGAAAGACAATCATTGATATAGCATAGAAATCGAAGGAAATTTACGTATATACCACAAATTCTTATGTATTTATATATCTAAAACCTAAAGTTTGATAATTATAGTTAGGAAAATTTACATACATACCGAATAATTCTTATGTATCTACATATCTAATACGCAAAGTTCGAATATTTACACTTATAACACGATATGAATGTTTAGAAGTTAGAAATGCAGACAAAAAAGAACCGTGGTATGCCTGTAAATGCCCCCTTATAATTATAACACTTTGGTGTCATAAATCTATTCATGTAAAGATGCATTCACTTTTAAAAAGTTATTAAAAGTGATACTCTTGATGTGATATTAATGATTTGATTGTTATATAAATATGAACGTTTAGGTGTTAGACATGTAAATATAAAAAAATTGAGAATCAAGCATGTAAATGTCCAAAAATTCAAATAACGCCACCGGTCATAGTAATATTGCCCTTTTAACTCTTTAAAAGAGAGGTCTAGGTCTGCTCCACCTACTGAAAAATAATTAAATTCTCTGATTTCAAATGATCCAAATGAGAGAATTGCCATCAAGTGCTAGCATTAAGCCTTGAAATATAATGCTATATTGTTGAGACTGGCACCATGAAATATTTCATTGGAAGTACATGCTAACTAGAAAGGGGCATTTACATACATAACACAATTTTTATATAGTTACGTATCTAATGCCTAAACTTTGATATTTACATGCATACCACTCAAACATTTAGTATAACATAAGACAAACCGCTATTACAAACTTCTTAAAAGTGAAATACACCTTTTCATTCATAGGTTTATAACACTCATAAATGCTTATAAATGTAAATATCAAACTTTAGGATTAAGATATGTAAATATATAAGAACTGTGTGGTATATATGTAAAATTTCCCAACTAGAAAATTGGTCTGCTTTTACCATTTTTATTTGGGTCGCTCGTTACATGAGCTTGATATACTCATAAACTCAACTAAATGATAAGCTTAAAAGAAGAGTGAATATCAAAATCTTAATGATAATTTTTCCTTTGACTTTTGGTCATTTCTAAATGCAATACCTTAAGGATTCTGCAAACTCATAGACAAAAACTTCAGATTCATAAGCAGCTAGAGATAAAATAGTAAAATTTAATCCATTGCCTAAAAAAAAAAAAATTTCAAACTTACCAGAAGTGGCCCACTGGTCCAACAAATGCAAATCCAAACATGCTTGTGATGCCTACCCGTTGCCAATTGATCTTAAATTCTTTGTCATCATACTGCAGGAACAAGTATAATTACATCATTTCAGTGAGATTAAACCGTTAAAATAATAATTAAGGACGACATACTTTGAGTTTCAGGCAAAATCATAAGTTATTCTCGCAGGTATATTTGAGCATGAATCTTAAAAAAAAATTCTTGGAAACTAAGATATAGGAAACATAATTGAGAAATAAAGGCTTATTGTTTCAACTTTATTGAGATGTTAATGTTATTAAAGATCAATGTTATGTCAAATATTTTGTGGTTGATTCAATGTTATCATATAAAGTGATGTTAATGCTATTTATATTAAAACAAAGTATTATGATTCTTAAAAACAAGCCTGATTATCATTTTGAAATATTAATTAAAGATAATGGTGAAACAAATGGTGGACATCTTTATATAGCATAGCATGGCATCCGAGATGTCACAGAATAATTCACTGCAATGAATAAGCATTCACCCTATATATCCTTGTCACCATTGCCACATAGTAAAAATAATAATTCTAACCTATTATATTCTTCATTTAAATTCATACATTAGGCATCAAATCATTGATTGTAACTTTACTGTGATAGAAATGAGAATGTAAATGATTAAGATGAATATATGGAAAAAATAGATTAACAACTACTGGAGATAAGATAATTAAAATTAAAAAATAAATTTTTGTGATTTGATCATGTACAATTAAGGGCAGAATACTAATAAACAAGTTAAAAAAGTCATGCGGAAGAAAAAGAAATTAAAAGAGTTATGTGACCTGGCTTAAAGTTGCATAAAAAAGGGAACAAAATAGAGTTAAAATCTCATATAGATCTCAAAATGGACAATCGGAGGATGCTTAAAAGAAGCTACCAAATAGTTTAATATAATACAAATAATGATGACGCCGGAAACTTTTGTTGGTTCACAAATAAGAGTGTAATATCATTCTGGTCATTCAATTGATAGTTACAACGATGAAATTTACCAATTTGACTTTATATGTGTGAGTGCATAGGAAACACAAATTAGTTAAGTGTTGTTACAAGTTTCAAAAAAAAACAAAATCTTTGGATTATTCAAAATAACTAAGGGAGTCGAGTAGGTGGTGGCTGATATGTCGAATAAGTTAAATGTTTATGGCATTTTAAAACACATTAAAATATATTTATGCAAATGGTTGATAGATAATAGATTTAAATATCTTGGATCCATTATATAAGAAAATAGGAAATGAGGATATAATTCCTAGAGTTAAAACTACATGCTTAAAATAAAGAAAGCGTCTTGGAAGTAGTATGAAAAAGGAGGTAACATAGAGACTTTAAGGTAAATTTTTAAAATTACAATTAAGAAAGTGATTTACTTATGGATTGACTATTATGGAGTAAAAAAGTAGTTGATATGTAAGAGGAGCATAAAGTAAAATATTAAAATAAACATGCAATAAAATTAAGGAGGATTAAATTAATGAAAGATTTTTTTAAAAAAATCATTGAAGTGACATTCATTAAAGATAAGTGATGTAGGACAACTCGAGGTCATGGTTTATTTAATGAAACTAGTATGATTGAAATACAAACGAAGATTAATGTGCAAGAAAAAAATTTGAAGAATCAAGAATCACGAGTCACCAATTAATCCAACAACCTACTTTCATTAGATGTAAACATGTCATATTATAACTATAACCAACTGACAATTAAATTCTTAAAATAACTCAATAAATTTAGGGAGTACTTACAAAAATATATAATCGAGCAATTAAACTTAATTTCCATAAATTGGATTTCAATTGTGATAACTTTTTATCAACATCCATGATAACAAACAATATAATCTCAGGCAATGTAAAAATAAAAAAGAATAAAAAATACTAAATTAAAAAAAATCTCATATTATAATTATACTGCACATAATTGAATTATACATCTAACTGGAAAGAGAAATTTTATTCAAGCTAGAAGTTAATTTTAAATGTCTCATAACATTTATTCATAGACACCTCATGCTTAAACCAAGTTTAAATTAAAATTCAAAAAATTTTGTGCTAAGCAACCAATCATTTAGCACAAATATTGCATGCCTTAATGGCTTAATAAAACAAACAAACAAAAACACCAACAACAACAAAGCCTTAATCCCCCTAAGTGGGGTCAGCTACATTAATGCTATTTCTCCATTGTGTCCTATTCAGCTTCATATTTTAATTTAATTCTAATAAATTAAGATCATTTTTTATACAATAAGCTCAAGTCTTCCTAGGTCAACCTCTACCTCTCTTAACATAAGTTGAATCTAAAACATGTACTCTCCTAATCGGATCATCAGATGGTCGACATTTAATGTGAGCAAATCATCTAAGATGACTCTCTCTAATTTTGCCCTTCACTGGAGTTACACCAACCCTATCACCAATATATTCATTTCACATTTTGTCACTAAGTGGGATCTAAAAGTGTAAAGCCACTTAATGGCTTAATAAAAGCTGAAAAAAAAAAATACTACTCGCATCGGCAACTTCAAGCCAAATACAACATAGATTTAGCAACACATTGTTGTAGAAATTGCAAAAGACAATTCAAACCCCCACCACCTAAAACATAACTAAGACAAGATCAAACCAACAACCATCACTTAACCCCATAGCATAAAACCTCTAGCCACCAACTAAAATTCACAAGGATGAAATGTAAAAACCACCACCCAATTCCAGCATAAATATCCGTAGGTTGAAAATTTTTTTACTTTAATGAATTAAGTTTTAGATCAAAAGTTAATCAAATTTGAACCATGCCAACCAATATGAACTCACAGAAAGCTAGGAAATTAAAAAAAAAAAGCATCTCTTTTAACCATCAACCACCATTATAAGCATGTTCCTGATACAAAATAATAAATCAAATAAATAAATAAATAGATAAATCGGGCACATATCATTGCTTAATGTGATAATTTTGACAAAAAAAACTCAAATATTTCTATCAACCCGACATGGACAAATTTTTCTCTTAAGAATTTAGCATTTGATAAAAATAAAAAAATAAAAAAAATAAAAAAATAAGAAAAAACTATAACATCAATTATGCGCTTCTTGCAAAGTAACACATAAATCATTACAAGCAAGTCAATTATCAAAAGATGATGCAATGTCATTAGAATAGCCGAAAGAAAAAGCTGTAGATTAGATATTAATCCACAAGCAATTGAAAGTAATAGCAAGTTTATAATAAAAGGACAATTTAGGGAAATCAAAAAACTACATTTACACCAAATTTTTTTAAAATATTAATTTGTAGGAATTAATTCTAATGTAGTACAGAAATTTAAATTTTATTGTCTAGCTTACATTTAATTTCTTAAATTTTATAAATTGAAGTATTCATTTTATCAGCAGGTTTAAATTTCACATACAAGTTATTCACATTTACAGAAGGTTATCATTATCATAATAGTAGCCAAATTTATATGAATATCCTCACTCATGTGATTCATGTGTTATGTGAGTGATTATGTAAATGCCGTAGGCCTATACTCCATATGAATTTACAGGCTTTTTAGGTTGATAGCTTCTCACAATCTTAAATAAACAGATGCCAACAGATCTTGAAAGGTGAATCATGTACAAATTCAATCATAGAAAAATATCAAATCCCATCTAAATGGATGGCCATTTATCAAACTAGGCAGCAAAAATCCCAAGTTTTATTTGTCACTTTAATTATCCATTAATTTGTGGATGATAAAAGATTAAAATTTTATTTGCGGTCACATTTTCTTTCAAAGAATTTTCTAAAAATAACTCTTAAATTTTACATCTAACTTAAATGATTAATTATTTATGTAAAAATAATAATTTAATTACTTCATTAAAAATATATGTCAACAATGTAAGATGCATTTAAAATCATATGAAATTATAAAAATGTATCAGTTTTTTAAAAAAAGTGTATTATATATAAATAGAATCATATTTTCTCAACATCATTAATAAATCTAATATAAAATTCATACTAACATCATCAGAGAGTTTATATTAAATTAGTAAAGCAGCATACAACCTTGGCGTATGTTTCCTACCTTTAATGAACGAACCATACATGGTGAAACAATACATGTCACATCTTTTCTCTACTAAAATGTTAATGTAATTCCAAAAAAAAAAAAAAAAAAAAAGTCCTAATGATGAATCATGAATGAAAAGACAAGTACCTTTAAATAACCATCAATAACCTTACAGTCCTTGTTGAGTAAAGATAAGTCATTAGTCAAGTCTTAGTAAAGTTTATGAAATTCTTTACAACAGGCATACTCCACATTTTCATGATTAAACCACTCACTATTTAGTAATCTTCCATCAAAGCATCAATAGGATTATTTTTAATTCTATTGCAATATTTAATGACAAGAAGATGTAATTGTAAAAAATCCAATGTACGTAACATTTCTATATCCCAACTTCTTTCAGGAACTCAAATATTTCAACATTGATGATTGTCATATAGTATTAACTTCTAAGTAACGTATGATGCCTTCAACAAAAACAGGGCTTGCATACAAACATAGAACTACCCACCATCTTAATTTGAGTATTATTGTTTATATTCATTCAACTTCTCACCAAAGAATAAAAGTGGACATCCTTCCTTAACAACGCCAATACCACCATCAGATGCATTGCAATAAACTTCAAGCAACTTATTAAAATCAGACAACTTAAGTGTAAGCAAAATTGTAAGCCACTTGATTTCTATAAAATAGTTGATTTAATCCATGTAATTGGACCCAATGATAACATTGGACCCTTTAAAAACTAATCTTAAAAAGAAGTTAAAATGTAAAAACACTGAATATTATGCATCAAGGCTTGGTCATTTATTTAGACTTAGGCCTTATTAAAATCATCAGATGATCCATCCTCACAACAAAACCTAAGAAGATCATAGAGTGCAAAATAATTTTTTTTTTTCAAATTCAAATATAAGCTTTTAGCTAATAAGACCTCATGCTATATACTAAAATGTCATTAAAGCAAAAATAAGAAAATTTCTATTGACAACCACAGTAGACAGATCAATATTCTTATGTAAATTTTAGTTATTTTGGTTAATCCAAAAGGCATCAACAACTATTCATTCATTCAAAACTTGGCCATAAAAGCAATCTTCCACTCATCACTTGTATCATTCTAAATCTAATTTGACGATAGCTACTTCTCAAATCAATCTTAAAGAATATAATAGTATCATTTATCATATCTAGCATGTCATCTAAAAGATGTATAGAAAATCTCATTTAGTGACGATTTTATCAATGGCACTACTGACCAAATGCATGAGCCATTTCCATCGGTCTTAGTTTTAGCAAAAACTCATGATTTCTCTAATAAACCCCTTATATAATTCATTAATTTTCCTCTTAAGCTTAGCATTTTCTACTATATTCATGAAATAATGTGAAAATTTAGGCAATTGCAATCCAACAATTACATCAATATCATGATGCATATCTATCAGTAGTGATATTCATTTAAATGTCTAATAAGACAATTATTTTTAGCATCATTGAACTGGTGTTTACCACCATCCGACAAAATCATAGTCTTGGGTCAAACCTTCCTGCCTACTCTCTCTTTCAAATGTATGTTTATCAGATAAATGTAAAGATTCTTATGCAATGTCAAGCTTACTCCCAAGCATTCTAAGTTTCAGAATTATCTCTATCATTAATCTTAAAAGCATAATATAGTAAGCATTCTAATAAGACTTACATTTAAATCATAAAACCAAAATCTGGCCCAAATAACAAAGCATCCGTAGACAATATAACATAATTTTATTAATATAGGTATCTAATGAAACTAAACTAATCATCTTTCAGAGAAAAAAAAGGAAGTTTTTATGAGTTTGCAAAGTTTTTCATCTATTTACAATATATTTGAAAAATTAAAGTTCACTGTTAATCATATTCAACCTTCAGAGTAGTTATAATGCAACATGCCATTCGAAGAATTATCAACTAAAACATCCTAAGCATTGCTTATCTTTATAAAGCTCGTGAGCACCATCATAATCATTAATTTTTATATATATATATATATATATATATATATATATATATATATATATATATATATATATATATATATATATTGTCAACACTTATTTGCAAGTTAGTATTGGAACACTGATTAGCATAATGATTAGTATAGTGACACTTTAAAAAATATCTATGCATAAATGTTATATCTAAATGCAATTGCAGTTTATTTCCTTTCATTATCCTTATTAGATAGAATATTATTACTCTTACATGCAGTAGGTGCAAGAGAGACAATTTGATTTCTTTAACAAGATGATGCACTATATAAATATGTAGTAAACCCCTTGAACATAGAAATTTTAACATGTTTTTAATCTAATGCAAGTAAAACAGCATGTTAAAGTAAAGAATGTGATGAGGCGTTATTTCTCTCTTGATATCAAATTTTAAACAAACTCAAGCCTAAATAGTGCAGTCAAAGAGCTTGAATGCTCTCTTCGAAACACCATATTAGCCAAAGCTATTCATGCATTCGACACCAAATATAGTTTCTTTCTTCAATAAATTAACTTCATCTAGCAAATGATCGATATGAGACAAAGATAGAGATTTTTCTTTTCAAGGTTCTTTCATTTCAACCCATGTGACAGCAAATTCCCTTCCCAATATCTCCCTTTATCTCTATTAAAATCACTAATCATCTTCCAATACAATCTTCAGATACTCATTCAACTAACCATTGATTCTCTAACAATCAATCCCAAAATTATACCATAAAACTGATTTCCCCCAAGAACCCTAACTGCCAACAACGTCAGAATAACCAGCAATAAGCAACAAAACCTAAATTCATAAAGGAAAAAAAAAACAACTATTCAGAAATGCTGCATTGAACCACAATCAATGTCAAATCAAGCTCAGAATCAAACAAAAAGGGGTCGATTCTTATAAATGGTTAAAAGAATGCAAAAAATTGATCAAATGTCAAAAAACTACCGGATTTTGACGCTTATTCCTCAAAGTCGAATGGGTGACGGCCTGAGCACCGATATCCCCCAATCCCCAGAGGATCCCCGAGCTGATCACCTGTGTCTTCACAGGATGCACCTCCAAGCACTTCTGGTACAATCTCCACAGCCTCAACATCGATGGAATGTCGATCGATGAGTTCACAAAGAAAAAAAAAATTAAGCTTTTCAAGGTCGTCGCTGATCAAAGGAGAGGAAGACGAGCCCGACCTAAAAATTGCGCCTTTTTCCTGGTCAAGATCTTTTATGAAAAGTGCAGCCGAGTTTGTCCCACTTGGCCACTTTAATATATATATATATATATATATATATATATATATATATATATATATATATATATGTATGTATGTATATATTTATATATATGTATGTATATATGTATGTATATGTATGTATGTATGTATATATATACATACGCATACATACATACATGCATACATGCATACATGCACGCACGCGCGTGCGCACGCGCGTGCGCGCGCGCGCACAGATATATATATATATATATATGTATGTATGTATGTATGTATATGGCCCTTCAGGCCATCGCCTCTGTTTCGTCGACAGCGGCCCGTCTCCTCTTCGCGTGTTTTGCGGGTTAGGTCCCGCAATCCCGCAGGACTCCACTGAGCTCCTGCAGCTCTGTGTTCCAGTTGTCAAAATGGCCTCAGGCCGTTCTTATGCCGGCGACAACCACGTCTGCGCCCCTTCACGTTCTAATATGTTCCCGCAGAGGTTCCAGGACGCATTTGAGCAAGGTGTCGAGAGTGGTTTTCTCAAAAAAGCATCCCGCAAATACGGCAAACCTACAATCTTTCTTACCGAGGAAAAGATCTTTATCCTAGTTGCACCCTGTAGGTTGTTTCTAGTGGGTAAGTTTCTCTACAACAATCCTAAACTTGAACTGATCTGAAAGGAATTTGAGCAAATGAAGCTCCTTGGAAGTTGGAAGATAGGAAGACTGGATGGCCGGCACGTTCTCATCCAATTAACGGGTGATGCGGATTATGCCCAAGTGTTTGCAGGTACATCTCTAAGATCAAGAGCTTCTCTTTACTTTCGCAAAGATTTATGGAACGCCACTCCACACCGATATGCCTACAGAGCATCTATCTAGACCTTCTGAGACTAAAATATTGATTGAACGAGATATTACGTTACCCTTCCCGAAAGAGCTTTGGATTGGCACACAGCATCAGAGATTTTGGCAACCAGCAGAACTTGAACAGGTACCTCTGTACTGCACACATTGCCGTAGGTTTGGCTACTCTCACCAACAGTGTTACCACCTGCTTCTGAATCTAAAACCTCCCAGTACAAACGCTACTGCCCCACACATTCCTGCGACAGATATACCGTCTTCTTCAGTTTTAGATCAGGGTGAGAAGGATCGACCCATGGAGGAACATCAGGCAGATGCTATTGATAGGCAGGACGTGGTCACCTCTCAGCCTTCTTCTACTGGAGCAACTATATTACCATTTCAGGTACCCACTACTATGGAGGGAGTTCAGACTCCCCAACTTGACAGGTCTGAAGACAGGAAGAAACAAACACTCATAATCTGATGACGGAAAAGGTGTATGCTCCTACTGAGGAAGATCTACTGGCGAATAGTACCTTGGTTGTTCTACCCGCTCAAGGGGTAGGAGAATCCCAAGTATTGGAACCAACCACTGCAGCAACCTTTTGGACGGCTTACTCTTCGGTGGATGAGTGGCAAGTGTACACCTCCCGGCGAAAGAAGAAGGCTGGGGGTATTATGCTATTTGGAAATATTTTGGATGACACCTTGGTCTCTCCTGGTAATGGAGAATCATTCCAGAGTTTGATTATTGAATGTGCTACAAGAACTCATGGAAGAGGAAGGCCTTAGAGACCTCGTCCACTGAGAAAGTTTTAGTTGCATGTTTTACTTTTGTACTTCTTGTTTGAGCTTTTTGCTCTTTGTTTCTTATGAGTAGAGCTCCATCATTGGGCCCTCTCATACTACTTGTTTTGTAACCCCCTTTTTATCTTAATGAATATGGCCCTAGGGCATATATATATATATATATATATATATATATATGTATATATATGTATATATATATATATATATATATCACTATTAAAAAAGACAAAAGGCAAACCCAAGGTATGTGATATTTAGATATAATTAAATGAATATATAAGATTAAATTTATTTGATTAGTTTGCTTAAATTCATATAGAATCAATTTTACTAATAATTGTGTAATTTTAATTTTTTTTCTCAATTTTTTTATTATTAGTTTAGTTTCTATTTAGATCAAAAATTAAATTGTATTAATTTCTTTCAATATTAAATAACTCAAATTATATAAATAAACTAGTGATAAAGTTTAAAATGGATATTATTTATTTCATTATTTTAATATTATTTTTATAAGTTAGTGAAATTAAAAATAATAAGAACTATTATTATGGAATTTGTAATAATTTTAAAGATAACAATAAAATTTGAAGGCTATACAAATAAAAATTATAGCATGTGTTGTTTTCAAAAGATTAGCTTATAGAGTTATAAACATATTATAGGACAATTTTTTTGGTAACATTAGGAAGGTGAATGCTAACTTGAGAATGATACAAGAATTTTAATCAAGTATCCTAATTCAATTGATGGGATATGATGATATTATTGGTGATAATAAGAAAATTTGTGCAATAACATGTAATATATTTACTAATAAAAAAATTTATAGTTATAATTCAATAGGTATAAATACTAACAATATCACTAGAAAATGATTCCAACATGAGTACAAATACAAATGCAATATAACACATGAGATGTTGGGCTTTAAAAAACATGCAATTCACATAAATAATATGTACAATTTGTAATATGTGCAACAATAAGTAACAAAATCTCATGCAAAATATTTTGCATTAGAGTTCAAATTCTTGTAATATGATAGTATACTTAATATAATTTTCTTTATCCCTGTAACCATATACTTTACTTGTGGTAAGTAGAGCTATAAGCGGTCTATGAATTTATACAATTATCCATCTACACATTTGATATGCTTAAACATGTGTGAATAAATAGTGGTCAAAGTAGAAGTATAAATATAATTGATGAAGGAAAAATATATATAAATGTTGACATAAGTGACAGTAAATATATCAGAATTGAAGTAAAAATATAAACAAATGAATGTATAAATCAAAATGGGGTTATAAGAGGCAAAATATATTTAATATTTTTTAAAATAGAAATTTGAATTATTATTTTATGGTATGTTAATTTATTATTTAAAATGTTCATATTGTTGCTTATGAAAAATGTCTATAATTGATGCTAGTTTTCACACTTATATTATACTTATTAGACAAGTTAAAATTCTAGTAGGACATATGTAACCTATTGAGCTAATGTTGCTCACATTTGTTTACATTTTTTTGCTCATTCTAATTGACTAAGAGTCTGTTTGGGGCAGCTACAACTTATCAATAAGTTGCTGATAAGCAGATGATCCAAATAAGTTGCTGAGCAGCATGTGATCCAGATAAACTAAGTGTGTGTTTAGTTTATGATGTTAGAAAATAGCTATTTTGCAGTTGTTTTTGGATAAATGACTATTCTACCTCTATACAGTAATGTTGTTTGCAACAAAACTGTCATAACAATATATTTGATACTTGAAAAGCAAAGACCACTTCCTAATAGAAAAAAAAATAAGATATACACCCCACTTCACAGTGAGTATCAAGTTTGCTAAAAAAAAATATTAAAATTACAGTTAAAGATATGATAATATTAATTTTAAAATGCAGACGGTGTATGTGACAAGCTACGTCATCCTCCAGAGATATCATTGAATGCCGATAACTATCGATAGTGGAACCTGCTGGGCTGTCTGCCCACCGGAAGAAGTCACACTTCTCAGTGATGCTCTGTGGGCATTTGTAGAATTGTCTCACATAGCTATGTGCTCAATGTGACATCAGTAAGGAAGTATGTAGTACGCAGTGACAGAGCACTCATCGGGAGGTCCCTGAAATCTTGGAGCTCATATTTCCTGAAAAAATCCAAGGAGAACCCATTGGTCATAAAATAAACATAAATTGACAAAAAGATTAATCAATTACAGTTTTGTGCGAGCGCAAGATCTCAGAGAACTAAGTACACCAACCCCACCGATCCTGTCACAACAAGAAGGTAGCAAACCTTAAAAATCAAGAGTTCTCATTTGCCTTTAGCTCACTTAATATCAATCTCCTATGTATCATATATGTATATCAGCAAAAAAGGTCATCAAGAGGTACCTCAAAAACTCCAACATCGAAAAGAATAAAGGAACTTGGTTGCCTTTATTGGTATTTCACATGTGATACCAACCAACAACAACTAATAGACCATCCAGGAGAACCCATAAAGTCGAATGTCTCATCATTGAACTTAGAAAACCACAAAAAAAACTAATAGTAATTGAAAAGGAGAAAAATAATTACAAACAAAATAAGACTTATAATATCTAAAATATCAATAATCAATTGAACATAAAATAAACATGGACTTTATAATTTGATAAAAACATTAATCAATTATAGTTTCGTGTGGGTGTCTCAGAGAACTAAGTACGCCAACCCCACCAAACCTGTCATAACAAGAAGACAAAAGATCTTATAAAATAGGGGTTCTTGGTTGCATTTAGCTCACTTAATACCAAGCTCGTGTGTGTCACATATGCATATAACCAAAAAAAGTCATCCAAAAGTACCTTAAGAACCCCAACATCAAAAAGAAGAGAGGAACTTTGTTGTCTTTATCATGATTTCACATATGACACCTACTAACTGTGACTAAACAGACACAACATAAGTATCTCAAAAACCATTCCATCGAAAATAAAAGAGGAACTTGGTTGGCTTTATCAGAATTTCACATGTGAAACCAAGTAAAAGTGACTACTAGGCCATCCAGAAGAGCCCACAAGTTCGAATTTCTCATCATGGACCTCACAAGCCCACAAAAAAGAACAAAAAGCAATCGAAAAAGGAGATAAAATAATTATAAATAGCACAAAACTTACAATATCTAAAATATCAATAATACAAGTGACATAAAATAAAAATAAACTTTATAAATTAAACAAGTGTTGTCCAATCAACATAACACAATGGCATCTGTAATCCACTCTCTCAAATCAGTCATTTTCGCGGCACCTTCACAATCTTGGGTGTAACATTCTTATGATTCCACTTCTGTTTGTGGTATAAATTGTCCTACATGATATTCAAAAGCTTTCGGGGGACCTGTAAGTGGTCATCATCAGTCGTGCTGAAGTTTACATAAGCTCAAGAATGATGTCGCCGAATGTAGTTGTGGAGCGCCATCGTGGCCACTACAATCTGCACCTGTTTTAGAAATGTATATGTCAGCATATCACGTAGTATGACCAATTTCTTATTTCACACTCCAAACGTTCTTTCAATTACCCCTCATAAGGAGGAGTGCCTTTTATTAAACATTTCCTTTCTGTCACGAGCAACACCGATGTATCTTTCGAAATCAGGAAGGTGATATTTCGTGTATGGAAATGACTTTAGATACCCCCTCTGTAAAAGATATCTAACATCGATCAAGTAACATTTACATGTTCTAAATACCATAATTAGTAACAAACTAAAGAAAACTGAATGTGGTTAATATCTTTACAAACCTGGAAGTGAGTGTGGAAGCCGTGTCTTCAGTTTCTTGTCGCTGAAGCAAAAATACGACTATCATGTGCACCTTCTTTCCAACAGCCATCATAAAAGTAAATCAAATATTGAATTCACATACGATCATACCATTTTGTGTGGGTGATCCACACCGTCTAATGTATGTGACCTTCTTAGTAATGGATACTCGTGCATCCACGTGGGTTCTATCAATCGCTCCAATACAGTTCTATAAGATAAATAAAGTTGTGATAGTCACGCAAGATATTTTGACATTTAAAAGAAATATGTTAAAAAATTTAACTTAAAAATGGCATATATCGCTGGTCATTTGCAATATTTGTTGGAGTTGTCTCGAATATTTGATCATCTAGAATAATAATCCTTGCTGACAAATTAATAAGAGCTTCCAAACTCACTGTGAAATATCTGTTAATTGTCTCTGATAATTGCTAGAATCGTTTCATTTCTCCCCTATTAATTCATTCTGTGATAAAATTTATAGGGTTATTTCTAACACATATCTTAATGTCATTCTTGAGAAGCCTTGGAGTCCATGATGTCCATTTAGTTCATCGAGCAGATCCATAAAAATAGGTTTTGTCATATGGAATATGTTACTGAATCTTGTGGTGTGTCCTTGTAGTCTCCCCAACTCATTTATCACAAATACAAGTTGATGTAATGCAGGAAGTTCGATCGACGTACGAGTTGTAGTATTCGTACAACAAAATAACTACCGTCGTAATATTTCTTATCAGGCTCTCTCACTGTGAATCAATGCTAAAGAAGTGCTCTGCTCAAGTATTAAGTTTGCATCAAACAACGTTAGAAGAACATCTAAAATCTGAAGAGTATAATGAGCAGAAATAAATAGAGTAGCATATAGATTATTCGTGCTAGAAAGGAAAACATCCAAAATTACCCATGAAACAAATGACTCAAAGCCACGAAACAATAACTTTACAAAATCAATTTTTTGTAAAAAAAAAATAGCTGACACGAAGTTTGGGGGGCATCTTCATTAATATATGCCCGCATGTCGGGTCCTCCAACAACTTTAAGTAGTTCAAATAGAACGACTTATCCAACCTAATTTCGGGATATGCCTCCAGATCTCGGAGAAAATCGTCTATGGAGGTGTCATGCAAAGTACCATCTTGATTTATCCATGCTTCCATTAGTTTTGTTATTTTGCTTATGACGAAAGCATCTCCTTTTTTTTCTTTTTCTCCACCTTAAGCTGCTTTGACTGGCATGTGGACTCCAAGTCCTTTTGGATAATGTTGGGGCCTTCACCAACCCATTTACCTACTCGATCTCCAAGTCCTCTGGTATGCTTGCAAACCAATGCTCACTTAGGGTGAACTCATGCAAGCCCGTCGCAACAACCCCATTGAGCATACAGTTCAATGTCTCCTCTTGGTCCAGCTCAATGCCACTGACTTTGAATGTCTTGGCGACTGGCACTGCATGCAACATACAAACAATTTTATTACTTAAATCATCTTACAAGGATAAAGAATGGAATAACAAGTCTTCAGTGGATTGATTATTACCTCAAATTTCTCAGTTTAGCATTCCTCTGAAGCATCAATAATCGTTTGATTGGATCCTAACCCAAGCCCATGGATCACTGTTTTAGTTCTTTCCATAATTTCTAGTCATTTTTCAGCTGATTCGACTTGTTCTTAAATTATAACCTATCATAGCCCTTTTTTGTCATTTCCTTGAACTTCTTCACAATATTTTGCACACTTTTTTGTTAAAGTAGGCGGTGGGTCTATTTTCATGCTCAACCTCCTTAAGACAGAGGTTCCAAAATATGATTGTGACTTCCTCATCCCACATGGTTGATGCACTAACTTCTTTAGTCTTATCATTACGTTACTAAACAAAGAAAATGACAAAAAATAATATTTCAGATCAACTAAAGAATAGACATTACCCAAATAGAATGCACCACACCACAGTCCAAGGCCAACACAACCCATAGGCCACCACAAGAGAGGACACCACACCACATACCACATCCACCTCACCCTCAGCACACAACACGACCATAGCCCAAGGCAACCACAACACAATCAAACCCTCAACATTCAACACAACCACAACTCAAGGCCAACACAAGAGAGGGCACCACACCACATACCACAGCCATCTTATTATCAACACAAAACACAACCACAGTCCAGGGCAACCACAACACAACTAGTCCATCAAAACTCAACACAATCATAGCCCAAGGCCAGCAAAACCACATCCACTGAAAACATTATTGTCTTCAAATCAAGCACAGGCTTTCATCCAACACAACCACCACACACAAATATCACAAACTTCTCACTACAAAGGAGACAACCAAATAATTGTACAAAAAACCATTCCATCGAAATCACCACAAGAAATGCAACACTATTACTTACAGAGCACCACAACTAGGGATCGGAGGGAGGAGGAGGAGGAGGAGGAGAAAGGCAATGATCGAGGGAGATGCGTGAGAGGGAGACACGGGAGCAATCGAAGACACGTGATGAGGGCATAGGAGACGATCGAAGAGGCACTTTTGCTCTTTCACGATCAATAAGGACACTTGAGTGGGAGACGGGGGAGCAATCGAATGCACGAGATAAGGGCAGAGGAAACGATCGAAGAGGCACCTAGTGCTTCAGCACGGGATGGGAGCAAGCACGATAGGGCACGGGAGGGCATCCCCGTAAACTTTTTTCTCCAAACACAAGCAGTGGGGTTAAACCTCCGTCCGCGTTTAATAAAATGCGCTTACGAATTATCGCGAAACGCAGCCGCAACACTGAAAACAAACTCCTCCGCTGCGTTTTTAAAACGCACCGCAACAATTAAATTGCGCCAAAGGGAACTTAAATGTTATTGGTTATTATTTTAATTTTGATTTTAGGCATGTATGTTGCTATAGATATATTATTTTAATAACAATTTATTTAAAATTTAATTGTTTATACCCTAAAAATCACTCACAATCTACACAAGATACTCAAAAATTGACATCTGCATCACACTGACCGGATTAGTCTACCAAATTTATTTGATTAGATTATTAAATTATGAATTTCTACAGACCTGTCGGGCTCCACCCACTTAATATGGTATTTTTAATAAAATTATGATAATTGACATTTCCAATAATTTAATCAGAAGATAAAGAAATGAAACAAAGGGGACTAAATTAATTCAATAAACAAAGGCGTTTGATTAATAATTTTACGTCTCAACGTCAGAATGAAAATCTGGCACACACAGAAATGATGAAAAAGTAACGAAAGACGAAACAATGACTTTAATACATGATAAGGGAAAAAACCCTATTCTGCAACTAGGAAATGATTATAATATTACACCGAGTACAATGTTTTGTTCGTAAATAGTATACATAGATATTTGTTCTATTCTGAATATAGCGCTGAGACTAATTGCCACCAGGAGTTATCATCTGGTCTTTAATACACAGTATTTGAGGTACAACATTGCACGGTATTTGAGATATTTCATTATTTAATAGAGTTCTTCGTTACTTAACATAGAACTTCATTACTCAGCAAAGCTCTTCGTTCCCTTAACAAAGTCTACCAACAATAGTGAGCAGGGGGCGACTATCAATGGCTGATGACGCCTGACAGGCAATGGTTGACTGCTATGAAGATTGGAAGTTATTGTCGAATTTTCAGTCCAAAACATCACTGTAATTAGGCTCATTCTCTTCCTCCCCCTCAAATGAAGAGATGACATATTTATAGCCCTTGGGAAAGGGACATTTTCATCGTTTGGTGAAAAACTCTCATGACCACCGATCGAACGATACACGTTGGTTCCCATTATTATAAGAAAATTTTGATGATTTGATAACATTAATGAATTCTGAATTGGGTGATCCTGGGCTCATTGGATTTTTCATTGTCGAGACGCTCAATTCAGCTATAGACACATCAAAATTATAGTTCATTTGACCCTCCAATTAACCACTCAAACCTTCTAAAAGTGTTTTAATTACTTGATATGGGTTAGATTCAGCTAGGATTATATCAATTTTGGTATCATTGGGTTCATCTCGTCGTGACGGTCAGTTCGACTATAAGTTTATTGAAATAGGATTTCTGGAGGATTTTTAATTTGAATCAGAACTTGCTAAAAATGCCCCGAGATTTGTGATAGAAGGTAAAAATGAGTTAACCCATTTTTAGGTGATTTAGTTTGAATAATCCAAAAATAATCAAAGTAACAAAAATAAGATTAAATAATTTGAAAAATTAAAGAAATGGTATTCGACTATAGCGGTTGTCGGCTGGCGACAGTTGGTAGCATCGAGAAATGCATGAGGAATGTTAGCCATATGTTGGAGACATGCTGGTGGGTCACATATCAGCTGCGATTCACGGGCTGAGAGGCAAAGGCGAGGGGCACAGGGGGCTCGGGTCGCACAACGTAGCGTGGGTGGTTAGCCGAGTTGCCATACAAAGTTAGGTTGTTAGGAGCGGGCATGGACAGTTGTGTAGGTTGATGGGCTGAGTTCGTTTGGTTGGTGAAGTGGGATCGATCGTGTGGCTAGGAGTGGTTCGGGTTAGTATACCGAGTCACTATCACACTAATCGTGCATCATGCGTCGAGCAGCTGGCGGGTGGGGTTAGTAATTCGGGCCGCAATCATGTGGATGTCATGCGACAACTACATATCATGAGTGATGTCGTGGATCAAGCTAGAGCCACTAGATCGAGTGACTGGTGTAGGTCAAGCAGGTTTCTTTCCAAAAAATGTCACATTTCTTTATTTTTGGCACAAAAAAACCAAATTTTTGGCCTATAAATAGGCCTTAAGTGAAAGGAAAAAGGCTTGCTTCCCATTTTTAGGTCGAAGTGTCACTTAGAGTTCCTTGGTTTGCCGTTGTGCCTCCTTCTACACTGTTGTTGTGCAATCACTGAGTTCCTTGGTTTGTTATAGTGTCGTTACTTTTATGCTTGTCTTGTGCAACTCGGTGTCCCTTGGCCTATAGTTGTGCATCTTTCCGTGCTTGTGTTGCGCACTACCAGAATCCTTTTATGGTATGTTGTTTTAGAGAAAATTTCTGAGTGATTCAAGATGTCAATGTCTGGGGAATCACGACTAACTGAAAACCAGAAAAAGTATCATAATTCTGAGGATATGATATTAATGCTTACAAAGGATGATTCAGAAAAAGCTTCGCTTTCTGAACAAAATGGTGATGAAATTACCAACTCCTACTTATCGAGCTTGTTTCCCTCCTCCTATATACATTGTAATTTACTACGCAAATTTTTGAGTTATTCTACAATTTCAATTGATGCCTGAATTGATGGAGATCCTAAAAGCTACCGGGGTTACAGCTTCGCTGTTCTCATGTTGAGTGATGACGATTGTTATCAAACTGATTGCCTTCTTCAGAAAATAAGCGGCTAAGTTAAGATCAAAGATCATAGCCAAGCTTGGTGGGTTTGCTAGCGACATACATAGACATATATCATTCAAGAGTAAGGTATAAGATCATTCCACAAAGGATCTAATACAATACTAAACTGTTGATTATTATTATTATTATTATTTTCATAGAATGAATGGGGATTTCATGAAAGTATTTTTTAGTTCTCTTCTAATCACAGTGGACGAGATACTATAGATGCTTGGATTTTAGGACCTCAAAGCATTCAAGTATTTTTTGAGTGAGGGACTTCTATTTAAGACATGTATTTTCATCCATTCTGAACGATCTCTTGTGATGATATTGAATAAATATGAGAAGAAGTGCCTCAAACCGACTCATGTTGCAACTTCGAAGCGGCCCCTATAGGACAGTGACTACCAAATCCTTCTTTCAGAGCATTATAAGAGGGGTGAAATGGCATAAAAACCTCTGGCCATCCCTTTAAAGAATCATATTCTAGAGGTTGTGTCGATTCACTTATGCACCAGATACCAACAAGAAGAGAAATGTGTAAGCTTTCTTTACATGTGTCAATTTTTATACTTCTTTTATCCATCTAACTTAAATTTATTTATTTTAGATGGATAAATAGATCGATCTTGGAGTGGGATTCATAATTTCTTTGAAAGAGTGGAACTTCACATTTGTCAAAATCAAGTTCCTCCATGACAAGTATGAATATGGATATGATGCGAAAGCTGAGGAAGTTGCTACCTTAGAAAGTCATTTAACGAAGTGTATGATAGAGTTATCCATGATGACAACTTCTTATTGCAACATCAAGATCTAGATCGTACTTGGGATGAGTTGTTAGAGGTACGAACTAAACTTAGTCAGAGTACAAAGAGCTTGAAGACCTTGAGAGCGAATATGTCTGCTCTAGAGGAAGAGAATAAAAGATTATAGCACGGGAAGAAGGTTGATATTTAAGGAGTTGGCTAAAGACAGTGGAGGACTTCAAGAACTCGATTGATTTCAGAACCACTATGAATTTGATAAAATGAAAAATACGGACTAGAGTTTTATGATGACCTTTTATTTAAATTGGACCGCGAGAAATGTGATAGAAACATCCATGTATCGTATTATAAAGTTTAATTTAAGATTTATTAAGTAAATCTCTCATCAGAGTAAATTTCAAATTTGATTCAATCTTTGTGGAATTTTAAGATCAAATCTTTAAACTAATAATTTGATGTCATATAAAAAATTAATATCTAATATTTAAATTAAAGGTTTAATCAAACACTCATAAAATATCGTCTTTATGGAAAAGTTGTATTGAAATAAAAATTAATCGCATTCAAATAAATATATTTGGTAGGAAAAAGCCTCTAAAAAATTAAAATACATTTTAAATTTGTAGTTGAATTCATATTAAATTAGTATTTTTATCTTTTAAAATAATATATTTTCTCTATGCTTTTATATTGTAGTTTAATTTATTTTTATTTTAACATAAAATAAAATTATATTTATTCTCTTAACCTCCTTCTCATCTTCGTTCTCCCCGCTCATGTGACTTTCTCGCCATCGTAAAACCCGTCGCCAACTGCATTCGAATCTCCCACCATGGGAAAAAAATTTGCGTACGTAAGACGTACGCAGCGCTGCATACGTAAGAAGGTTATAGGGAGGTTATTCAGAGTGTATTGAGGGTGTATTTCCGTGTTATACCCACTGTAACATCCTTGTAACCTACCAATAACCTACAAATATATGAAAAACACGAAAATTATTTGTAAGCTGCAGGAAGGTTACAAGTAGGTTACAGGAAAGTTACAGAGGATATCACACCGAAATACCCCCAAAACTTTCTGAATAACCTTCCTATAACCTTCTCACGTACGCAGCGCTGCTTAAGCAAATTTTCTCCCCCACCATGCGTTCAGTCTCCGGTGAATCTCTTCGCCTCCCTCCAATGTTTCGGTTCTCACAAATTCGGCACCAACAATCTAGAACTGTCGAGATTCTATGTTGTCTGAGTTCACCTGATATAAATTCACTTCTCTCTTCAATACCATAAATCACATTTTCAATTACCCCACAGTACTGCACTTGAATATCAATACCTTAAAACCCGACAACCTCAACATACATTTCATAAATTTTCCCCAAAAGCCCCTCAATGTATTTTCTTGAGATACATTCCACAACACAAAAGATATAATTGTTTAGATATTCAAGCTAACAAATCTCTCATCTCAAAGCATTGTCTTTGCTTAAGGCTTATGCCCTTACAAAACTTCTACCTCTCAGCCCTCCCTAACAGAACCACTCATACTACTGCTATTCCTCCATCTCTTCTTCTTACTTCCAGTACTTCAATGACACCTACCAATTCTCTCAATAAACCATGCATCTCACGTCACAACAATCCAATACCATTTCCCACCTCTATTAACTCACTTGTTGAACCTCTTACTACTCATCCTTCCCATACAACTACTTCTGTTGAACATCTCACCAGACTCTTTCTCTAACACCAACCCTCCCATTATCTATGATAGCTTCCCAACCTATACCAAAAAAACACTAAATGATAACCAGAAAACAAATATGCAACTTAAAACCAAAACAAAATTTTGATCTTCAACATAATATCAATACTACCAGAGCTCCAAGTACTTACAACCAAGCTATTCAACACTCTCATTGGGGACAAGCTATGTTAGAAGAATTTATTGCTCTTCAATAGCAAGATACATGAACACTTGTTACCCCTCCTACTAATCAAAACATATTATGACGCAAAAAGAAGTTTAGAATTAAATATCATGTTGATGAATCCATCGGTAGCCACAAATCTAGGTTAGTCGCTCAAATGTTTGAATAACAACACGGCATTGATTATAATGAAACTTTTAGTCATGTTACAAAATATCTCACTGTTTCAGCTACTTCCAAGCTATGAGAAATTTAGCAACTCGACGCTTCCAATGCTTTTTTACTCGATAAACTTAATGTCAATGTATTCATAGCTCAACCTCCACGCTGCATAGATATAGTTAACCTTATTATGTGTGTAAATTACAAAAACTATCTATGGACTTAAGCAAGCTCTATATCAGTTTCACTCTACGTTCTAAACTTTTTTAAAAGTCGGAAATTTATTTTATGCATTGTTGATCTATCTCTTCTCATTTACAATCATAATCAAGTTTGCATTTACCTATCATTTTATGCAGATAACATATTAATCATTGGGAATTCTATTATAATTATTCATATTTTAATTTATCTTAATTAGCACTTCAACATTCAATTTATCTTAAAACAATTAGGCTCCATTTCTTATTTTCTCAGTTTACACATTCAAAAAACCTCCCAAGAATATTTTTTAAACTAAACTAGATACTTAACTGAACTTTTGAAAAAAACAGGCATGTCTCAAGCCAAATCTGTCTTAACTCCCCTTCCCACTCATCATCATAAATAACCTTACATTTCAACACACTTGACTAAACCGGGTTAATATAGAAAAATCATGGACACACTTCTGTATTTGTTGTTACCCGTCCAGACTTAACATTCATAGTCAATTATTGAAGTAAGCACATGCATCAACATATTTTCATACATTATCAAAAATTAAAAAGACTGCTTATGTATCTTAGAGAAACCATTCACTATGGGTTTCCCATTTTTTTTGGTTCTATGTTTCTAGTTGCTTATGTGGATGCTGACTGGGCCAGTAATACTGTTGATCGAAAATCTATTTTGGGCTTTTGCATTTACTTCGGCCCTAATCTTATATCCTGGTCAGTAAAGAAACAAACCACGATGGTTATGTCCTCTACCGAAGTCAAATGCATGGCTTTGGCTACTACAAAAATAGAAATCATCTTGTTTAGAAGATAGATAGTAAAAGAACTTACCAACACACCCATTCTCTCACTACTCTCTAAAGTGATAACACATTCGCCATAGTCCGAGCGCACAATCTTCTATTTCACTTTCTTACCAAACATCTAGAAGTCGATTTTCACTTCATCGAAGATCACATTCAACTCAAACATATACATTTACAAAACTTTATGACTGAAGATCAAATTGCACACAAATCACAAAAGCATCACCGACCAATCGTCATCAAATCCTTACCAGCAAGTTGACGCTCACAAATCTCAACCATCACGTTTAAGTGGGGTAAATGCCACATTGATCTCTTCTCTCCATTCATCCTCTTCTTTATTGTTGGGCTTATTTCCCTTTAGTTTCTCATGTTGTTGACTCCTATGCTCCTTTGTCTGCTTTTGGGTGTTAGGTCTTCTCTGTATTGAGAATAAGAATAATCATACGAGTGCACTCATCCGAGTAATGTCTTAATTACCCTTCCACATTATTTACAAGTTTGCCATGCAACAAGTCCATATATATGCATATGTACTTTGTATTAATTGTGTAATAACATAAGGGTTATAAAAAGTTATTTACTTCGATTTCTTTAGGCTCCTCCCGCGTATATTTTCCTCTATGTTAGTTTTCTTTCTTCTTATTCTTTCTCTCTGGAAAGACTTCTTTGTTTAACACTTACGTTTTCGTGTTCACATAATATTAAAAAAAATTATATCACATAAAAAATATTAATAATAATTTTTTTTAAAATAGAACACATCTTTTCAAATATAAGTAAATTTATATAAATATAAAAATTAAATTTTATGTCTCTGATAGGATGCAATGGTGAGAAAAGATTCATGTTGCCGACCCCACTCAGTGAGATAAGACATGTTATTGTTGTTGTTGCTGACGTGTAATTTTGTTAATAAATTAAATTTAAAGTATTTTATCTTAAAATAAGTTTAAAATATAAATAATTGAATGTGATTTATTACACATATTTTAAAATATTTTTTTTTCAAAATTAAAATTTATAATTTATAATTAAAAATCTTAGGTACATCCATCCTTGAAATCACTGAAGCCGGGCGAGAGCATGAACTTAGCGTTACTTTATGGCTACGGGAAATGAACTTCTGAATTTTTGATATGAGCGAAGCCAGTAATATAAATAATTTTAGGACCTTCATAGGGTTTTGGGGTTATACGGAACATTGAACCTGTGGAAATTCAAATCATGAAATATTTAAAAAGAAGTTTACATACGTGCCACGCAATTCTTCTATTGTCATAGCTATAGTATCATTATTATTGACATGTCTAATTCAAGGTTATTTATGTTCAAATTAACTGTGTCGACATGATGAATCTAATAAGACTAAAATTGATTCAATTTGAGTCTGATCAGATCTTGATCAGGCAATTAGAGCACATTTAGTAATTGTATAGTCAATTAAATGATCAAATGAACTCTAAATTTGATATATTTATAGTCGAATAAAATGACTGGACGAGACGAATTTTAGAAGCGCCAGATCACTAAATTTTGAGGTCTTTAAGACGCTCAAATCATTAAAAAAATAATCTATGATTAAGGGGGGTCAACAAAGATCATCTGAATCAGGCGTTTAGCGAACTTATGTTCAAATGCAGACGTAGACTTGGACTAGTGGTCGATGATTGAGCTAAAAATAGTCATCATGATTCCTAGTGACAACCGCCAAATAGATCTTTGATATAAATCGATTCGCTATGCCTAGGGAGAGTATTGGGCGACCATCTTAGAAACTTAAGTGGATGTCAATTTCTTTGGTAAAGTAGAAAAATCTACTAATAAAATGGATAACAATTTTAACAAAGATTAAGATGGAGAGTGTGCCTTGGACCAAGCTAGCGAGTTTAGTTTAAACCCAGCTGGTAAGGCGCACTCTCCCAAACAGATATAGCGAGACTATCTCGAGCTTAGCCTAGCGAGCTTTATCTCCTTACACTATTTGAGCGAGTCTATCCTTGGGGTATACGTACGCAAATTTGACTCAAATGATTGTCATTTCCTATATTAAATGTGTTCTTTGGGTTGGGTTGGTCCAGTCGAGTTGAAAGTAAGTCGAGCTTAAACAAAATTTTTTACTCGTTTAAAAATTAAGTTAACTCATTAATTTGAATTGACAGCAATACTAATATCATTCCTAAGAAAAACTAATCCATTACACTAATTTTTTTAATCCTTTCTCTCTAGATTTTCTTTGCCCCAATCACATTGGATTTTTTGTGACAATTAATGGAACAAATTAAGTAAATATAGAAGCATGTAACCACATAAGCAATAAAATAACAAATATATATATTGTCTCTTTAGGAATGATTATTACTAAATTTTAAAGAATAATTAATAAAAGCTTGATTTGAAGAATAAAATTGATGTTTTTTTTAATAAAAAAAGGAAACTAAATCACCAGCAACATGGATAGCCAATGACAAATATTACATAAGAATTCCTAATGACTAGAGTGAATGATGATATTCTTCACAGGTTTATTGATAGCATATATTGAGAAATTCTTAAGAAATTTTTTGAGAAGAATTTAATAGTTGATAAATTTGATAGAATGAACTGTCATATATCACAAATTTAAATATCTAGCCATAATAGTTAGAATTGTTGTGTGCCAGAAAATTCATGGTGGTAGAGTGATAATTTAAATGTTTTGGCGTTACACAAAGATCCAACATACACACATATGATATAAAAGTAGCAAGAGGAGACAACAAGATTTTTTATGTGGAAACGTGTCTAGCTCAGTCAAAGTAATCAACAATGTGATAGTAAATACATATGTTCAATCTTTTCAAAAATTGAAGAAAATGATATTACAATGTTGATAATCATAGATGTGCAATAATAGTTCAGCTATAATAGACGTTATTGGGCTATACAAAATATAGTTCTTGGTAAAAATAGTAATAGTGAGCCATAATGACTATAGTTGATCTTATATAGGCAATATTTTGACATAAAAATTATAGCTAGTGGCTATAATAATATCAATTAGCCACAATGGACATAGTTTGAAGTTTCAACAACAATTGATCACATGAGTCATAATTGGTCATATAAGTCGTAATTGATAATTATCGTAGTGTTAGTATGCCATAAAGGTTGAAGTTGGAAGTTATAGCAACAGGTAGCCACATAGGCCTTAGTTAGTCACATAGATCATAGTTAGTAGCTATAGTATCATCAGTTGGTCACATAGACCGTAGTTACAAGTTGCGGGTAGTAGTTAATCACATAGAATGTAGTTGGTCACTTAGGCTGTAGTTGGTCGCCGCAATAGCATCAGCTGTCCACATATGTCGTAGTTGGAAGCTACACTAGTAGTTGGCAAAATTGGTTGTAATTGGTCGCACAAGTCACAATTGGAAGCTATAGTAGCGTCGGTTGGCCACAGAGAACATAATTGGAAATTGGAATAACATCAGTTGGCCACAGAGGTTGTAGTTAAAAGTTATAATAATAGTGAGCCACACAAGTCATAGTTTGTTGATCCAGTAGCGCCTGTTGGCCACAAACTTCACAAATGGAAGTTGTAGTAACAGTTAGTCGCCTAGATTGTAGTTGGTCAAAAAAATCATATTTGATAGTTTCAATAACCTCAATTGGCCACACATGTCGTAGTTGAAAGCCGTAGTAACAATTAGCCATATAGGTTATAGTTGATCACATAGGTCGTAGTTGGTTGCTACAATAGCATTAGTTAACCACAGACACCATAGTTGAAAACTGTAGTAGTAATTGGCCACATAGGCCATAGTTGGTAATGACTAGAGCGTCAATCAGTCATAGATGGTGTAGTGGGAAGCTACAATAGTAAATAGTCACTTAGATCATAGTTGATAGCTGCAAGAGGGTCAATTGGTCACAAAGGTCATAGTAAGAAATTATAGTAGTTGGTGGTTGCAACCCATTTTTTGAGTGTAATATTCTACTCCAGAGACATCACTTGTCAGTATATGATGTGCAGAGAATACTTTGTGAGTTCGAAGAAAGTCTTTCTATTACGAATGTGGTGAAAGTAAGTAGTTATCTCTATAAGTTATTGTCTGATTATATTTGGGATACATCATTATACTGTGTTCGGAATACGTCGTTACACCGTATTAGGGATAGGTCATTTTATCTCATTCAGGATACATCGTTAGCAAAGAGAGTTTGGGGGAGCTGATAGTTAGCAGCCGATGGGCGATGGCCGACGGTTATTAGAGTCAGAAGTTATCGTCAGGTTTTCAACCCATATCAACTAGAATTTAACTCATCCTTCTCCTCCCTTCATGCGAAGAGATGGCATTTATTTATAGTTTCTGGATGATGGGCATTTTTGTTCTTTAGCGAATAACTCTCATAACCACCCGATCGAACAACTCACATTGATCCCACTTGATCATTGACGTTTTTTTTTTGACGATTTGATGGCCTTAATTATCTTGGAATTGAGTGATCTTAGGCTAGTTTGATTCTTCTAGCCGAGACACTCGATTTGGTATGGCTATGTAAGCTGTTACTTCAGACCTATTATATATATATTTATAATCTATTTATAAGTTTTCTAATGACATTTTAGTAATTTTAGCTAAAATTCTCAAACTATGAAATAACGTAGGTTGATTCTTTGTTATGTTATATTATGGAACGTGAAGCACCCACAGGCGAAGATGTGCCCACGACAGGGTGCTGGCCAGCTACAAAAGCTCAAAGTCACGAGGTCCTACCCGTAAACGGACATTGCTGTGCCGGTCGGCGCAACTACATCGAAATGTACGAGGCCACACCGCCAAGAGTCACTCATTTTGTGCGTCTTCCTTAATGGGCGAAATAATTTTACCCCATATGTGATGTGATCACGTTGTCGAACGGTTGATCATGAAACAGTTCTTAAATTTGTGATTTTGAGTGATGAGGCAGACTCTCTCACGTGCAACTCTGTTGACAAATGTCTCATTAATAAGAGAAGGGTTCCATCAGAGAGAAGGATTTCAACGTGTTCTTCTCGTGTGAGATCGAGAGGAAGTGATACGAGCGAAGTATTGTAGATTCCATTGATTAAAGAGAAGATCTGAATGGGCATTTTGTATTTTTTTTTAATTTCAAAGTATAAATTTTTTAATGATGTGGCTCTGTGATTTTTTCCGTATTGGGTTTTCTCTATGTTAAATCATGGTATGTTTTTTCTGGATTGTTTTTTCTTTTTTTTTTTTTTTGGCTTTTCGTTCGAATATTTTGTTCTGATTTTCTCGAATCAGTGTGATTTTGATTTCTAATTGGATCGAAGTCTCAATATAAATGTAAGATTTCCATCCAACATTCTTTTTTATAGGTCATTTTTTTCAGTGTTAAAGTAGCTTACTGACATTTAAACTAAGTAATGTTGGGCTACTCCTTTTTTTAAGATTTGCTTTGATTATGACATGCAAAAATGGAAAATTGTTGACCCCTTAACAATGTCATAGAAATTTTAACTAAATTCCAAGTATTTAATTTTGGCTCATTTATGCTTTGATCGATCGTATTACTTTTTTATTTTTCTTCGATCGTAACACATCTGGCATCATTGAACTTGTAGAAAAGAATTTCTTGATTAAAATTTTAAGGGATATTCACATACAAACTAACACAATTCTTATGCCTTTGCATATCTACACCTAAAAATTCATATTTATATGCATTTCGCTCAAATCTTCAACATTACATCAGTCATTAAATAAAAATTTTATAAAGATTTAAATTAAGGGGCATTTACATTCATACCACTTAATTCTTATGTATTTAGATATATAACACCTAAATTTTGTTTTTTTCTTCGTATCATATAAAATATATCACTATTTTAACTTTTAAAAATTGAAATGCACCTCTTCATGCGTAGGAAAGGTGGTATGTACGTAAAATTTGAAATTTAGGAGGTACATGTAAATACATAAGAATTGAATGGTATTAATGTAAATCACTCTTAAATTAATTAATTGATAAAGCAATTTTAAATCAATCACGCCTAAAGTCCAGAATTTTGAAAGTTCTGGGTTTGAACTTACTTTTCAAACTTGCCGTCACGCAGGTCTTCCTTTGATTATTCTTAAAAAAATATATATTTTTTTAAAGAATTGAGTGAATTTTTTATAGAATTTTATACTTAAAATTAATATTATATTATTTTTTAATTGTTGAACATATGTATTTATATGTTATTATTATTATTATTATCAATATAGGGCATTTGCATGCATAACATTCAATTTCTATGTATTTACATATTTAACATCTAAAGTTTATTCTTTTACATTTATATCATCCATATTTTTGACATCACATTAAAGATATCATTATTTTACTTTTATAATATGAAATACATATTTTCATGCATAATGAAGAGGTCATATTTATAAAAATTAAAATTTTGATGTTAGATATGTAAACTCAATAGTTATTATTATTATTATTAGTTCTACTTAGCATATATATATATATATATATATATATATATATATATATATTTCATCTTTATCCCATGTTTTTTATTTATTTTTGTCATTCTTTGATCCTCTTTCATTCTCTTTGCTCGTGTCACATCATTTGGTTTCACATGAACTATTTTCCAATAATAAAACAATTGACAATCCTTAGACATGCGTGATTGATCTTTCTTTCATCTTCTAGAGTTTCTCATTTACAGCTGTCTACCAGAGGAAAAAATATTAGGTCAGGACTTTAGATGCATCCAAATTCCAATAGTAGAGTGACAAGTGTCAAGTGGGTCCCATAAATGTTAACATTGACCAATCCCAATATATTATGGTGGGCCCACTTGACAAGTGGTGCCCCACCATTGGGCTCCGGATGCAAATGACATCCAGATGTAATATTTGCTCATGTCAGATGGAGCGCCCACAACATCAATAGTGTTTTTCTTTTTATGCTTTGAATTTATGAATCACTATTGTTTTTATTGATGCTTAGTTAACAATATTTTATCATCCGACATGGATTTTAATGTATTTTTTGAGCAATCGACATTCAAGATTTAAATTTAGAATTGACGAGAGTCCCAATTCAGCAAGCTTATAATCAAGTTGACTGTCTTGACAAGACGAACCCGATGATATCATAACTGATTTGATCCAGGTCCAATCAAAGCTTAGATCAAGCCATGAAAGCACTTTTAAAGGTTTTAAAATGTCAATTGAATGGTCAAATTAAGTTTAAATTTGACATATTTATCAAGTTGAGTGTATCAATGAAAGAAATTTAATGAGCCTAAGATTACTCGATTTCGAAGTTATTAAGGCATTCAAAACATCAAAATATCATTTCTGATCAAGGGGGATAAACATGGGCCATCCGATTAGGTGGTAAGAGAAGTTATTCGCCAAATGACTAAAATGTCATCCTTTATAGCTTAAAACTAGACCTATCTCTTCACTTGAGTAGGGGGAGGGGAAGAGATGAAATTTTACGGATTGTTCTGGAGTGAAGACCTGAAATAACTTTAGGCCTCCATAGCCCCCAACCACCGTCGGCCACTCATGCTTGCCTCTTGCCTTAGTTGGAGACAGCTACTTGCCAATGTTGTATCCCAAATACGTTCATAACATATAACTTTGTATCACATAATGAGATTTTTTGTATGGATGGAGAGACCAACCTTGAACATCACATATTTGTTAGAGTAATGTACCTCACACTGAAGTTCTTCAATACTCCAAAAATTATCAATCCTCAATATGTCCTCTTCTACAACATGAAGAGGAAAGGGTTGCTCCTTCAATTATTCATTTTTCTCAAGAAGAATCCAATCATTTTTTTTTCAATAAGAATAATTGATTTGAGTAATTTTTTAGACCATCACTTTTTCAAAAGTCTAAGAATTTACTTCTGTAGGGTGATATGATCTTGAACACCATAACAAACTTGCTTCTCTTTATCACTTCCTCTAATGACATTGTCACTTCAAACTCCCTCAAAAAGAGAATCAATCCCATAATGATTCTCATAGCCAAACAAAGAAGTTGAGAAAGACATACTCCACATGTTTATAAAATACTCACTAGCTCAAAAGTTGGTGAAAATTGAAGGCCCGCATGGTCGTAAATAGTGATGTACCCATGCAAGAACAGACAGTTTGGGAGTCATGACCTTATTTAGAATGTGATTTAAAAAAAATCATAAAAATATCAATAGTAAATATTGGCATGACATCATCAATCATTATAAATTTTTGAAATATTTTGTAACCTTCATCTCATATAGGTGAACATAATTCTTTCATTATTGAGACTTCAAAAAAAAATGCGAAAAATTTTTAGTTAAAAGCACCTATTGGAGCACAACAGTCTCAATATCAATAGACAATAGTAATCTGAAGACGAAAATAATACTAGTATGGTAAGCAACAACAATCTCACCAGCAGTCTGAAAGTAAAAACAACTTCCATAATTGCAAATCTCATAACCATTCCATTGGCTGTCGATCGAAATTTAATCATAAAGAAAATTTTAAAAAATAATATAAATCTTATTTAATGAATTATATATTATACATAAAAATCCAATGGCTATAAACCAACTAAGTCAACATAAAATAGTCCTTGTAATAATGATCTTTAATGGGCTCTACATCATATTAAAATTTGGCACTATTTAGCTACAAGAAGTTCTTCATCACCAACCATTAATTAATTTTAAATATAACATTGCATTATCTTTTTTTTCATAAATGAATGGACATTGCAATTTTCATTAGCTGATTTAACTAAGTTTTTAATTTTATTTAATTTTTAATTCAAATTTGATTTGAATTCTTGCTAACGAATTTATTTTCGTTTTTTACAGTTTGCATTGTTAATTTTTGGGTTTAATTTTAATGTTTAAGTGGTAGTAAAATCACTATTGTTTACCTAAAAAAGGTGAAGTATATATTTTTATGCATAAATTTATGTAACTAAAATGTTATAAATGTAATAATGACAATTTAGATACTGTGTATATGTAAATAGATAAGAATTGAATGGTATACAAATACATTTTTTTAAAGAAAATGATGGTCAAAATTGTGTACAAGATCCCATGCCAAATTAGAGAATCACAATGAGAAGGGACATGGGATTTTTTAGTGTAAATTTAAGATAAAAATTACTCATGTATCTAGCCTAGTTAAAACATTAAAGGACAATTTCATGAATTAAAATAATGGGTTCATAGTTGGAAATTATCTTGTTGAGGGAATAAAAATTACAAAGAAGTTAGTTAATCTATGTGGAGATGATATATTATTTATTTCTAAAAGGTGGATCATGATCATAATTAATAGGTAAATAAGGTGGCACCACTAATTCATCTTCTCTCAATGGTGTGGATGACAATGATTTAGAGGTGACAATGAGGTAGAAGAAGAAGTTTATTGGAGATAGTGAAGATTATCAAATCGGTCATATCCTGGAAGTAAAGATTACACTTATTGAAGAATGTAAATGAGGAGGCACAACAAAAAAGTTAATCCTTAATGATGGCTAAAATAGTCATTATTATAGAGTTCCAGAAGATAGAGTGGTAGAAAATCCTGAGTCAATGAATAATTAGATGTGGTCATATGATTATTTTTATTTAAGGTAAAGGGGATTACCTAGAATAAGCAAGTGATTGTAGATGATCAAGATAGTCCTCTTAAATGGAAACAGTTGGATGATATTGAGTTTGCATGAGATTGAAAGTGGGTAAGGTAATTATTATCTTAAATAAAAGAGCGGTTGATTGAATGATCATGAACTGATGGAAGATTGAAGATATTTGACAATTTGACATTTATTGCAAACTACCTTTTATTCAATTCATTGAACTATAAGATAATTTTTTACTTATCAACCGCTGGTTGAATTTTGGGCCAATCTAGTGTGCATTCAAGAGTAACTTTGAAGTATACTGCCTTGCTAAAATCACTTTGGAGAAGCTTTTTTGTTAATTATATTTATAATTAGTTCATAAGTAATCTTAGGGAAGGTACGACTTGTATCATTATAAGGCTTTAAATGTCTAGGTGGTTATTTTTAAATTCCAATGTTGGTAAAATGGAGGCTATCCATTAAACGTGAGCAAATAAAAATAAAAATAAGTATTGGCATATAATTTTTGGTAAAGAAGCAATTTATATTAATCTAAAGGGAGTTTAGTAATTTTTAAAAACTAGTTGAGTTGGGTGTTCTCTACAAACATTTTCTTCTGTTAGGCTTTCTGAAAGCTCGTTAGGTTGAGCCTCTCTAGGACATTCAATAAGGTCGTATCGAAGATTCTTTGGAGCTTACTTATTGGTGAGTTCTAGTGAAACTATTGGACTAAACAAAACCTTATTTTCTCACTAGTCTCTTAGATTTAATGCATTAATAAGCCTATATATTAAATTTTAGTGAGGATATTGTCTAATACAAATGCCTCACATTGTTCTCCATTTTTTTAAGACTTCATAAACTTGTAGTTTAGGTGACCAACTCATATGCTTTACCGTGCTAACTAAATTATAAGCGAGAAGTGGTTGAGGTAATAATAGTCTTATTTAAATTTTATCAAGAAGCGTTTTATTTTTATTTTTATTTGTTTTAAGATTAATACAACATAGTAAAATTAAATAATTCAAATATTTCATTAAACAAAAAAATGTTAAAATTTTAAAATTTTTCGTCATAAAATTTTAATCAATATTTTCATATTTTTGTTTTAGAAGTGAAGGCCTAACAAAATACATGTTAATAAATGCAAAAGGAACTTAGGTAATAAATTAAACATCAAGATTTTTATAAGAAATTACAACTTTGTCATGCATTCAGTGGTAAACTAAGTAAAGGAGTTAAAGAAATCATGAGACTCCAACCATCCCTTGGAAACCTCTAGCATTCAACCAACAATTTTTAACTCATCTAAATAAAAATAGGCCAAAAAATTTACCCAATAATTCAAAAAACATTATTATCTGTTGCATATGGTTTCATGGAATGTTAGAGGCTTTTATGTGCTTGATAGAATCCTTCATTGCGAGAACATCATTAAAGCATGCTAGTGTTCTCTTTTTACGCCCTTGAATCTAAAAATAGCCGATCCTAACTTAATGACTATTTATTTGTCAATTTACACATATATTTTGATGTTGAAGGAAGGTATAGCATATAGGTTAAATGAAACTCCTCTCATTTTCTTCACCCCAAAAATCATTGATGAATAAGTTGTCCATATATTAACCATTGTGGCCACTCTATGGTTTTCTTCTCTCTTTATACTTAATGGAGTTAATTTCCCTTTTTCCCTCTATAATTTCCAACCTTTTAGATATTTGGATGACTTCTCTATTATAGTTCCTTTGATGTGTGCCTATTTTGTTTACCACATGCATCTTCTTACCTACTTAGGACTAATCTTATTCAAACTTTTGCTTATCCATATGAGTTGGAGGGAGTCTCTAAAATTGTTAAAAAGTTACCACTTATCTTCTATTTGTTGCCTTCTTGGTCATATTTGATGAGCAACAAATGATTGGAAGTTCAATAAACCACTCTCCCCCTTTTCTATTCTAGAAAATCTATCATACCCTAATATCAAAAGTTTGAAAATAGAAAAGATATTATGAAATTTTGGTCTCTTTTTTTTTCTTTGCATGGATTTTTAGCAATGTAGATATGGTACTACTAAATTGTTATATTTGAGACATTAAAATAGATTAAGGTGTTTTAACTTTTAAGTGTAAATATAAGATTTAGGCTTCTTGTGGGACAGCTTACGCTGCAGCATTTTCAAAACATCGTTTCACTGTTTGAAAACTGCATTTAAGCAACTTATTTGAAAATACAGTTGGTCATAAATAAATGTTTTGAGTGCTAGGTACTTAAATCGTCCCTAAAAATAGACTCCGCCTCACTTTCTCGTAGTTCGGACCATGAGTCAATAAACTAGTCTGCCGGCAATTCAAATCACAACAACCCCAATAAATATCCGCTTCTCCGCCGCCGGCGAAGTTCTCCGGCGATCATCGTTTCTACATTGCTCCGGTGACTAATTAACAAATTTTAACCAGAGCTTAATCCAATATTAAAATTCAAGTATTCCTTCCATGCATTGCACGGAGAGAAAAGAGATAACGCACAAAACAAATATATCTGCCAAACCGGCCGGCAGTGGCTGAAAGCTTTAAAAACCTCGTTGTCGATCGCCTCGCTCCCTTTTAATTTCTTATAACTCGAGGTGGAAGAAAGTAGGGTACTTTAAGAAAGAGACGTGAAAAAGACCTCACTTTTGTCGCCATCCGATTCCTATTTCCCAGCGGCGAATTGCAGTCAGCTCTGTAACTCTCTGAGAACGCAAAAAAGTCGATTTTGAAACAAAAATATAGAAATCCGAAACAAAATTATCACCGTTGATCAAATATTGAATAGAAGAAATCGATTCATACTGAAAAAAAAAATGCATTTTTTTTAATAATGTTTGTTTAAAACTGGTCGCCTTTATCCTCTACCGTTAGTGAGAAATAATAGGCATCAGATCAGAGTAAACTTCTGGTCAAAAGTGATGAAATTAATACACGTTTCGATCAAGGAATTCATCGGTAACAGGATTTCTAACTGGTTATACGAGGGAATACAGAGAAAATTTTCAGTGAATCAAAAAACCGTGTCTTGGGAAGGAGTTGTGAGAGATCGCTTGCAGTGAGCAATGGCGCTCTGGATCCCATCCTGCTGCTCTAAAAAGGAATCATTTCGCCGCTGCGGCGTAATGGCAACCGGCGAAGTGACGTTAGTCGAAACCGCCGACTTGCTTTTCCTCAAATGCTTGTAAGCAACCCTTATCCGTGAAGAAACGGCTGGTTTCTGTCTCTTCTTTCCTGTTTTCGAGCTCTCCTCTGCTTCTTTTTCATCTCCTTCCCACCGCTCAGCAGCTGAAAACCTCAGCTTATCGGAGTATCTCTTCGAGACTCTAACATACAGCGGCTTGATCTTGCTGAGATACTTCTGAACCACTTCCTTCGAATTAACCGTTCTCTCTTCCGGCGAGGATTGCGAGCCGGCGATGGGGTTCCTGCAACTGCTTTCTCGAGAGAACAGAGAGGCGATCGGCGCTTCTTCCACCTTAATGAAAAAGTTGCTCAAATGAGAGCTCTGCTTCGGCGAACTTGAAACGTGCTCCGGAGAATGAGTTTTGGGTTTCCGAAACCGAAGCATGAGAACGCGCAATCTCGTGGCCGATTTTAGAAAGGAAACGGTGAACTGCGGCCTGAGATCGCTCTCCGGAGCGCTAAAAATCCTTCCTTTGAAGAAGAGATCGTCGGAGGGTGAAATGGGAAGGTGAGGATTCGATCGGCACTCACCCTCATCAGAAGAAGTCATCGATAAGCTGAAATCCTTTTCGTCGTCGTGCTGTTTCTTTCCCTCTTGCGCTCCATTGTGGCTGATCGGCACGGTGAACTCGAGATCGAAGAAGGGGCCATCGTCGTCCGATTCTTCGTCGATTGTCTCCGGGGGAGAAGAAATGGCGGCGGCGGCGCGTATGGTGGATACAGCGGCTACGCCGCCGCCTCCTCTCCAGTACTTGAGGAGGCTGAAGGACTCCATAGTTGGAAGAGCCAGCGAGCTTGCTCCTATCTTTACTTACAAGGGGGGGAGAAAGAAGAGAAATGTCGACGAAGAGCTCTGAAAACTGTGAAAAGGGAGCGCGCGCGAGTCCTTGGACTGCGGAGGAATTGATATTGGTTTGAAGTCCGGTGAACACGCGGATGGAATGAGTCACGTGACACCTCTGTGGGGAGCCTCTAGATAGGAGAAAATGTTGCATGTATTCCGAGGGAACATGATGCTATTGTAGGATTTTAGCCATAATGCATAAGATGGCAGCTTCATTTGTGTGGAGGGCTGTTTGTTTTGCTGCACAAACAAAAAAATTATTGTATTTATTGAAAAGTAATTTTAGATTTATGTAAATTTATAAGATATACATCGAACGTGTTTTTTTCTGTGATTTTGGAACATGCTCATTTTGAGTGAATTACGAGTACACTCATCCCCATCGCGATTCTAAGCCTACAAAAACCTTCATCTCCCGTGAACTCTTATGTCCCACAATCTCGATGTCGTTCGTCATCTGGCCGTGGTTTGACTTCCCACCCATGAAATCCTTCTTTGCACTGGTTCAACATCACCTGCAATGGGTGTGCTCTTTCGCTTTGTCTGACCCCCGCATTGCTACAAAATTGAAATCCTTCCCTTGCACACAACTGCCAATTTGAAACCCTGTGATTCGGGATTTAATATAGAGTTCGCGAGGAAAAATGGGATTTAGACTGCGGAAGAGGTTATCAATTTTGAGTTAGATTGACCAACTCAAATTTTGACCTTTCGTCCGTTCATGTGAGTTTGCTAGATATGATTATTAGTGCTTTGAATTGCAATTTTAATGAAAAATGTGTATCGAATGTTTGTTCGGACTATTCTACGTATGTTGCTTGTGTTTGGTCAAAGACTTTATTTCTCCACTTGAAATAAAAAAAAAAAGTAAAAAATAGATTTCTTTCAATTTTAAATTTTCCTTTAATTTTGAAGAAAATGAAGGTCAAAATTATAGGTGTTGAAAAGTTTTCATTATGAAACTTGTTGAACCATTTTGGGACCTGAGATCACGTGTAATTGTGAACTCATCAATCTATAAGAGATCTTAAAGAATGAGCGAGAAGAAGCTTAGAATTTTCAGAGACTTTTTTGAGGATGTAGGATTTAGAGAGGGCCAAAGATACCTCTCTTCTCTCTTTTCTTATTATTTATATACTCAGAAGTCTATCTAACCACACATGGGTTTAAAAAATAAACATAAAACTATGTTATATGTTAAATAGTACAGAGTCGGATCAGACTCGTTATCGAAAAGACTGCTGATCTGGATTGTCATGCTGTTAATAAATGGTGGTATGTATGGTGACAGACGGAAATTCTCTTCCTTCTGCCTAAGAGAGCTACTCGGGTTGTGCAAGTGAGTTTGACTGGAAAAGCTCGCTTGAAAATCAAAGTTGGGTAGACTCATTCGTAGAAACCTGCAAGAATGCTAATGTATTTCAAAGGGACTCACATAATCCTTTTGGACAGTAAGGGCCACTGCAGCTTAAGGTATAGCTAACAAGTACATTTGATCAGGTCATCGCCTGACCACTAAATGCACGACTAGTGAGCTCGATCCATTAAAACCATGAGACCCATTTAGTATTTGGACTTTCATGTTGCTTAAAAAACTCATTTTTGTTGTATATTTAGTTCCTCAGTTCTCTTAGCTCTTCAATAGGATAATACAAAAAGAATGATAGAACAAGAGAATAGGTTGCCTTCTATGTATGTCTAGAGGGTTGAAAAGTTGCAAATAATGTTCTGCCCTGTCGGGTTTATACAAAGACATATATATTCATATAGATTGAAGTGAAGCTTTTCGCCAATAACAAGCTTTGTGAGTTATGCCTTGAAGAGTAATTGTGAGAGTTTATCATTGAACTTGGACTTTTCTTTCTTTGGGGGCTCGAAAGCTATGCCTTTAAGGAATAGTCACAAGTGCTCTCGGGTAATTGAAAACTGTTTCTCATTAAGGAGCCTTCACTTTTTTGGTGATGGAAGCAACTCATTCTGTGGTTATGACTCATGGATGTTTTAGGAAAGATGTTTCCTTGTTGAGTTATGCAGGGCAGAAGCACATATTGTTATGGGAGAGTAGTAAATCGTGAATAGGACACTATATTACAGGAAGATCGATTTGTACGGTTATAAATGAGCCGAGCCTGAGCGAGCACAAGGTCGGCTCGTTCGATATTGACTCGTATTCGAAATCGGCTAGTTTTCAAAATGGCTCGTGAACGGTGTGTTTGTGTTCGGTTCGAATAATATTTTTCGGCTCGAGTTCGGCTTGAAATTGGAGGAGATGACTCGGAAGAGGAAGAGGAAGAGGAAGACAAACAACAAACCCTAAGCTCTAGTTGCCGAAACCCTAGCGATTTTGAGAAGAGATGAAGATGACTCGGAAGAGGAGAAGAGTCGAAACAAAATATTTGAGAGCAGCGAACACAAACGACAAACCTTAGGCTCTCGCGGCCGAACGCCTTTCGCTATTTTGAGAGGAAGGAGAAGAGTCGGAAGTGGGAGAGGTAGCCGAACTTGAGAACATTCGAGAGGGAGGTCGGGGCTTAGGAGTTAGGGTTTTTTTAGTTTTATACTTATATATTATATTGTATTAATTATATAACTTATTTTATATAAATATATAATATTTATATAAGTAATATTTATTAATAATTTGTTATATATTATAATTTATAGGATTTATTTTTTATAAATTGATAATTTTTTTATTTTGAAAATTTTTAATTAATAACAATTTATAATATTTATTTTTATGAATATGTATTATATGTGTGTGTATTTATTTATTTATTTCTTTTAGAGCCAATTCGAGCCGAACACGAGCGAACAAATGTTGGCTCGTTTTGGCCTCGTTTATATTTCGAGCTTAAAAATTTGTTTGTGGTCGACTCGTTGAGCTTAACGAACAAGCCGAACACGAGCTGCTTAACGAGCCGAACACGAGTTGTTTGCAAACAACGAGCCAATTGATAGCTCTATCGAATTGAACGATGTAAAGAGCCATGTTTTAAGTTTATTTTATGAAATATAATGATTGTACTTTTTTTTAAATTTTTGTATTATAATATTCGACCCTGAATATCTTCAATACTTCTTCATTTTTTTCTGAGAGATAACTCATATCATTTCTTTTATGATTGCACCTTTATGATAATGATTAATTTATTACTAAATGATTTTTTATTTTTAAATATATTGCTGAGCTTTTGTGCTGTTTTTACATTTGGGGCATATTTTTGCTTTTACTCTCGCATTTATTCAAGGGTTTGAAAGACTGAAATTCCTTGTTCTTTCTCATATCCTTCATCTTTGCTTTAACATTTTGAGTCTTGTTTTAGCTTTTTTGGTCTATATAACTTTTTTTTTTCTTGCAATCTTAGCGAATTTTTGAGATTCCAACTCGGAGGCGGATATGGCCGCCGATGTTATGGAGAATAGTGGCAAAATTTTTCTTGCTTTGGAGATGTATGAAGGATCTTTGATGACTAGGGAGGCTTTTACCAAGATACAGAAATATTGCATCTTCAATGGTTTATATACTCTTTGGCTAATTTAGGAGGATGAGGTTCCAAACACCATACTTCCATATGATGTGAGATATTAATTCCAGCTTTGCCTTCATTTTCCTCTATGTGAAGGATTATTAGATGTATTGGATATCTTTGGGCTAGTTCTTGGTGAGATTCACCCCTAACTCAATAGCCAGTGCGATGATGGTTATCTTTTATTGAAAGCATAAGAAATTATATTGGTCGATGAATATTTTTGCAACTTGTTACAGCCTAAAGCATTCAAGAACAGGATGGTACTGTTCTCTCTCTTGAAGGCATTAACAATGAACTTAAAGTAAGATTCCTAGTTGGAAAAAAGTTATATTTTATTTATTGCAAGTGTGCTTGGACGATTCTTACAACTAGGGCTGGCAATTTGGCTCGTTGTTCGCGAACAGCTCGTGTTTGGCTCGTTAAGTAGCTCGTGTTCGGCTCGTTCGTCTTAACGAACGAGCCGAACACGAACAAATTTTTAAGCTCGAAATGTTAACGAGCCGAACACAAACAACTGTTTGTTCGCTCGTGTTCGGCTCGAATTGGCTCGAAATAAAAAAATAATCATATAATTATTTATATAATAATTTATTATATATATTATTATATATTAATATATTATATATATTTATATTTAAGTTTAAATCATAACTAGCTTGTGTGGTAGCGTGGTTATGCTTCTCGTTTCGATTCATTTGGTCTGGGTTCGAATCCGGCGCTAGACATATATTTCCAATTAATTTTAACGAGCCGATTTCGAGCCGAACACGAGCCGAACACGAACAAGAATATTTAATTCGAGCCGAACACGAACACACCTTTCACGAGCCATTTCGAACACGAGCCGAACACGAGCCGAGCTAATTTCGAACGAGCCGAACACGAGCCAAGCCTGAGCTCGCTCAAGCTCGGCTCGTTTACAGCCCTACTTACAACCCCTCAACTGTTTACTAATTATAGGGCACCAACAATCATAGAGCTTATCCAAGAAGAGCATCAAAGCTACACCTTGTTGAACAATATGAAAACCTATGTTGAATTTTTTAGGACAACAAAATACATAAAGATAATATTATCAATTATGCGTTAATCCAACTAGCATTAAGATATTTATTAAGATTGTGCTTTTTCCATTTCAGGAAAGGCGCGTCAACCCTCCCTAAAGGTAGATTTAGAGACTGTGTGAGCATTCCGGAATGAGGTGCTGAGACCTGAAGCTTGTTGGCAATAAAGACTGGAGGAGAAGATGAGGAGCGAGTTGCTGACAAACCTAGGGTGTGTCTTCGCTGCTCCTGTCATTGTTGTCGACAGAAATGAGGAGTATAAGAAACCTCTCACCAAACTCCCAAGGAAGGAGGGAGGTCCTAAGAGGGAAATCGGGATAATGTTTAGAAATCTGACCCATGTTAAATGAGTTTATAAACCAGTGCCCGAAGGAAAAGGAAAATTTATATTGGAGGAGTAGGTACCCATTGTAGCTATCTCCAATAAAAGAAAAGCGATAGAGGAAGTGGATGTCAGCGTTGTGTCCTCATGAGCAGTTGCACTTGGCCTCTCATGGGAAGTAGATATGTGAGGTCGAATCTCTTTAATAAAAGAGGCACAGATTTGTGCAATGTAGTATTTACTTTTGGACTGGATAAACATGATGGATTACACCGAGTGGCTGCTTTAGTTAGAGCTAGCTATACATTTTACAAGCTCAGATAAGTTAGTTAAAAAGGCAAGAAAATCTCGGCTTTACGCTCCATTGATGGAGAGAATGACAGAGGCTTGACAATGGCCATACACTATGTGTGTATTGCACCACTAGCTTTGCAAAGAATGTGCTAAGTTGAATCAAACTCTCTTCAAGGCTGGGAATAAGTCAGAAACTTTTTTGAAAGAGAAGAAGGAGCTTCCCAACGAGCTGAGGGAGAAATGCACACACAACACAGCACTAGAAGGTGAGTCAGCCAATGTGAAAGAACAGTTGGAGCTTTTGGTGGAAGAGTTTGAAGAACACAAATGATCGGCATGACTCTTATTTTGATATCATGTTGAGTAGAGGAAGGAGATGGAAGACCAAATTGCATCCCTTAAGAAACTTTATGAAGTCGAATGAAGTTGGTAAGTTCAATAGAGTTAGAGAATAAAGTCAGGAGTTTGAAGGAGCAGCTTGCAAGAAGGAAAACATAAGAGAAGTACCTTCAAGAACTAAAATACATGCTCGAATATGAAGAGTTACTTGTGGGTCATTACGAGAGGATAGTCAAGTCCTACCTGAATAATCTAGTCCAGAAAAGAGATCCTTCCCTCTAATTGGGATGAGAAACGGTATATGCTGCTTCTTGGAGGATCTAGCAATGAAGAGAAAGATAAGGATGAAACTTACTCTAACACTTGACCAACACTATTTTTTTTTTAATTTATACACATGTATGAGGATACACATGTGTTTATATTTTTAGGATTCTATTAATATATTTTGAACTGTATATCTGACTTTGTAGTGCTCATATATGATCATAGTTCTACTTTAGTGTTTTTGATTTGAATACATCATTAATTTGAACATTTGATTCAAGTTTTTCAACAAGTTATAATTATCAATCTCTAGTTAAGTCATGATTTCAAATAGGTCACAATAAGGCTTATAGGTGGATTTTGCCACCATTGCAAGTGAAGTCCTTGGCCAGACTCACTTGGGGGGGTGGGGTTCACACCATACTCATTGTTTTGTCTGTGCAAAAGTGGTGTCAATCCTTCTAGGTTTGACCTGTGTCTAGAATTATATTATACTTATAAGAGTGTTGAGGATTTTTAAAATGAGCAACTCATTGAAGTTGTAATGAACCCGTTTGATTTAAACTATAAAATATTGTTCATTTTTTATGAGCAAGCATGCCAGCTTGTGACTCTGACAAACATTAATGTGGGTGCAATTTACCTCTAAATCATGAGCAGAGTGTACGCACAATCTTTTGGTAATGGTTAGGAGGTGGTGATTTAATGCTGCCGATCAAGAGACGTTGAATAGACAATGGAAGTCTAATGATAATGTTCAGTCCATGACAATTCATTGATGGTTAATGGGTGATGACAATCAAATATTGGTGACTTAATGATGGAGGTTTGACAATGTTGGTGAACTTACAGTGACAACAGTTTGATTGTGGCAGATAATTAGTGAAATATATTGAAATCATTACATATATGAAATAATGAATAATTTTGTAAATAGGCTATAATGAAATCATTATAAAATTATGAACCATTTTATGAATTTGATTCTCATCATCTTCATCATTCGTCACATTCACATTTGCAACATATATAAAATATGGCTTCATTGTAAATACCTTTTTATTTTTTCTGCAAATTTAACTTTGTGAGTGCGTGTTATTTACTTAATATATTTATTACTAAAAAAAACATTGGGCATTTACATACATACCACACGCTCTTATATATTTACATGTCTAACCGTTAAGATTTCATATTTGCATGCACAACAATCAAATGTTTGATGTAACATCAAAAATATCATTATTATTAGCTTTGTAAAGGTGAAATGCACTTTTCATGCTTAGAAAAATATCCATTTTGATCCTAGAAAACAAAAACATTTGAACTTTTTGAATTGAGATGCCGCACTTTAAAAATAAAAATTAAAAATGATTTTTTAAGAGGTGTTACTAATCCGAGAGTAGAACTACATTTTAACTCTGGAATTATTTTGCTTATGTTGAGCATGTGGCTCTTGATTATCAGTTTTCTATTTATATTATTGACACACATACTAGTGATAATTTCTCATTTTTAAGAGGTATTACTGCTCTTGCGAAACAACTTCTTAAACTAAGAAGGATTGTTTGTATCATCTAGTTTACATACTTGTTACATTGGCGTTAACTTTACATGTTGCTACTTCTGCAGTTGAGAAAATATTTCTACAATGAAGATTATCACATCAATTGCACAGTAAAATGGTGATGGTTGACTCAATGACTCTCTTGTATCGTACATTTAGAAAGTAGTATTTGACTTGATTCTCAAAAATATTTTTATGCAGCATTATCAAACAATGAAAAATAGATTGAAAATTTTTAATCATTGTTGAAATCACTAATTATAATGAAATACATGGTTTTGTTTCGAGTTGTGTGCTATTTTGCGGTTGCCCATATTAAGTTTGACATCAACGGAGTTATAAAATTTCGAAGTAATACTCGTGCAAATTTCACTAAAATCATGAACAGTCGATTAGATGGTTTGGAGCGATTCACTTGAGTTTAAGATTCTTTCTTTTAGTGTTTTAGTACCTTAAGATGGTGCTTGGCCGACCAACTTTTATCACTGCTGACTAGATCACTACTCGACCGGGCACCTCGGTCGACTAAGATAAGACGCAGTCGCCACTCAGTTGATCGTCTCAGTAGGTGGAATTCAAGTAAGTTGACGAGTCAATTACTGTCATATTATAATTCAAATTGTAATACAGACATGATATCAAATATATATGATTAATTCAAACATTATGTTAAGAACGGTTTCGATAACTGTCCCCTCCTTTCTGAAATTGTACAATATATGACTTTTTAAATAAGAGACAAAAATACGAATAAAAGGGTCCTCTTATGGTTCTTTCTATAGAGAATTCTAAACTTATTCTACCCCCTCTTTCTCTTTTCTCTTTCAGGGCGTGTTCACAAAGGACAATTTAGGATTCAACAATTTGATTTTACTTTTCCTTGTTTTTGGATAGATTTAGATGAAATCCAGTGTTAAATTCTACTAAAACTCTGCTACCAAACCCCCTAATGATATTTAGAGTTGCAAATGAAATGTGTTATGTCGACCAGGACAATGTTCAAGCTTGAGCAATGTTATAAAATTTGAGCTCGAGCTCAATTTTAAGATTGAGCTCAAATTGAGCTTCTATGTTTGTGTTTGAGCTTGACTCAATTATCATTCTATGAGTTCAAATTTGATTTGCTATCAGTTCTTGTTTGATCAATCTAATTATTTAGCAGTTTGTTTATCAAATTAACATGTACTTTATCGATTGAATTAATGAGTAGTATTATTGATTTATTTGATTTCGAACCACATGAGCTTTATCAATATAATTAATGAGTAATATTATTAAGTTACTTTTTTTCTAGTCAAATAAGCCTTAACAAGAAAGTTAATTAATACTATTGATCTACTTATTTTTTATTCAAATGAGTTATTGAGTTTATAAATGAGTTGTTTATTGAACTTTCAAAAATGAACAAAAGAGCCTTTAAATAAATGAGTTACTAAATGAACAATCAAAATAAGATTAGATCTACCAATTTGTCTGTTATTGGTTTTGAATCTTAAATCCATCAATCTATATTTATTAGACTCTAAAATTTTTTGAGTCAAGATTGAAAAAGTATTGCATCCAGAGTCCGGACAACGGACGCAATGCAGGCGACGAAGAGAAAAAAATTATCGCTCGTACATCATATTTGTTATCTGGACGCAATATTTTCACATCGACATTTGAATTGATTGAATTTTGTATTCCATTAGCACTCTGAAATAGCAATTAGAAGCTCAAGTCATTCTTATTATTGATCTTGCAATTATTTCATTCTTACACAATTCTTGTTGCAAGAAAAACAACATTATGTTTTTTGCTTTGTATCAATCAAAATTTTTTCTCTTAATAAATCAGAAAAAATATTTATGAAGGATTTAAATTTAAATTAACTTTATAAATCTCTTTGAAATATTACAACTTTATAATCTTAAATGAAAACAAAAATTTTGATTAATCATAATTTGAATAAAAAGATTAATTTTATTATACTTTGAATGATCGTTCATTTTTCGCAAATTTTCTTACAAATTATTATTAACATTAGAAAGATAGAACATTTGTCATATAAACAGTTCAAAAATGTTTAAGAGATTATTTTTCACTTTTTTAAATGTAAATATATTTTTATATTTTGGGATTATGAGCAAATATATCATAAATTACTCTACATCTTTAAATTTTCACCCGAAACATATATCATAAATTGTCAGAAAAATATCAAGCAAGCCCTTTAATTACATGACAACTAATAATGCAAGTGAAATAGGCTACATTATAATATTCCTAAGGTAGAATACAATGATAAATAATGCAATTTCCTAAATCTGGAAGCTTCACCTACCCTCATATAATGGGCAAAGATTGCATCTAATACATTTGATGAAATAGATTACACTATCAAGTATTTGCTCATTTGGCTTTTCTCTCTTGCGTTAGGCCGGCTTTCCTGTCGCTTTCCTTCTTCTAGGTTCCGATTCTACAAGTTATCATGGTATCAAAGCCTTGCGCTCAAGATCATCTGAGCTCCTCTTCCCCTTCCTCTTCTTCTTCTTCTCCGTCTTCTTACTTTCTGCCAAACATGAGATCGATGCAGATCAAGTTTCAAGCACTATTTAGATCCCGAGGAGAATGCCTAACTCCCAAAATTCAAATAATATTAACCCATCATCAATGGAGATGACACTGCAATCCCCATCCCTCTTTCCCACATATTCCTGATCCACTCACAATTGGTAACTATCCTATATGGAAGGCACTAGTCTTTAAAGTGTTCACGATGGTTACCTATGGTTCTTGGATGATAAATTTGTCCTCCTAAATTTTCCAAGAGCCATATTGCAGATCTACAGGTTTGTAATCTTCACTATGCTTCATGGATCATAGTAAATAAATACCTAACCGCGACACTCTACTCAATTATCTCCACATCAATTCTTCCTTGTGTGCTGCATTTCTCTACTACCATTGAGATCTAGCATACCATTACCAAAGGACTGTAACCAACAAATCGCTCGAGGCTTTATCCAACTTAAGAATGTACTCTATACTCTCTCAATGTACAATCATATGATGATGCAATACTTATCCAACGTTAAGGATCTAGTCGATAACATCATTGTTGTTGGAAGTACACTGGATAAAGAGGATATCAGCCTCTACACATTTAGCATACTCCCGGACACCTACCAAGGCTTCAAGACTGCAATCGACACTCAACTACATGCTCTTGATTTTGATGACTTATCCCTTCAATGTAGCGAGGAGATCAACATTATAGGTGACAATAAAAAACTTGACAACCCCTCTAATACTCAACTCGCTTTCACTGCAATTCGCGGTCCGCCTCCACTACTCGCAGTAGGGACCGAGCTCAAGTTCATGCCCGTACCAAGGGGGATTGAAGCACACCAAGAGACTCAATAACCTGCCAAATTTGTAACGAATTGGTCACTTTGAAGCTATATGTTAGCACTGCTCTAATATTGAGCACACCTACTAAACATGCCTTGCAAGACATCGCCTCATCATGGGCCATGAATTTTGGCACTACAGTGCATCATACCTCTGATCTCAATCTCCTACAACTTGCTACTCTAACATTTGGTTTTGATCAAGTCACAGTGAGCTCCATATAATTTGTTCCAGTAACACTTACAAGTGATGACATCCTTCAGACACCCCACCCTAAGCTTCTCCTACCCTATATATAACATGTTACGTCTCATTTTCACAATGTATTATTTGATCAAAAATTGATTCATGACAACAATTCTGTTATTCTCTTTGATTTGAAGGCTTGACCTCTTTGATCCCAAGATAAAGCTATAGTTACTTTGAGGAACTTGTTCTGAGGGTTTATATTTGAGCGCCTCTTCCTTGCATCCTATCCATGCTCTTATCACCTCCACAAAGAAGTCTGTCCTTTGGCACAGACGCTTTGGGCGTGCACATTAAGTTGTTCTTACGCTCTTCTCCAAGGGTTAATCGAGCATTAAGTTGTTCTTACGCTCTTCTCCAAGGATTAACCGAGCATAAATGTAACAACGCAGACCTCTATATGTAATAGTTGTAGTTACAACCAAAGTCATATAATACATTTTTCTTTTCCTTCTTTACATACACATGCTCCTTTGCATTTAATAGATTACGATGTATCAGGTCCAATCCAAATTTTATCTACTCAAAGCTATAAATCTTATTTGTTTCTTATTGATGATTTTTCACATTCTATTGGGTGTTTCTCATGATATGCAAAGTTGAAACTGCCCGTAAATGTATTCAATTTATTAAAATGCTTCACATTCAATTTAAAACTACTATATGTATACTTTGATCTGATGGTGGGGATGAATACAAAAGTACTATACTTCAAAATTTCCTACAACTTAATGTCATTTTTCATGAATTCTCATGTCTTACACCCCTAAATAAAATGGGGTTGTGGAACATAAACACAGGCATCTCATTGAAACTAAATGAAATCTTCTCCACGATGCCTCTCTTCCCTCTACTCTCCGGGCCTCCTCACAACAACATATCTCATCAATATAATGCCAACTAAGAACACCACTCATAAATATCCATACAAACTTATTTACCATCATCAACCTACTTATTCCCTTCTCCATATAAACTTCTCTACAATAATCAACCTACTTTTTCCTACCTCAAAGTGTTCCATTTGTATTTATTGGATAGTCATTTGATCATAAGGGCTACAATTGCTACCAACACACCTCAACAAACCGATTCATTTCCCGCCATGTCACTTTTGACAAATATTGCTTCCCATACCAATCACTCACTTCTTTGCCTACCTTCCCACCACAATGTTCTCCTACAACAAATCAACTACTTTTTGTCCCCACAAATGTATCCTTCCCATCATCATCCTCAATACTATATGACACAACTCTCCCTCCTCCACCCAATATATCTTTGCCATTCTCCCATCCTTCAAACATCTCTACCATTCGACCACCCATCCCATCCCACCACATAGTTACCGAAGCAAAACAAATCGCTTGAAACCTGTTACCAAGCTCAACCTCATCCAAAAACTCAAGCACCCTCTCGATCCTACAACATAAACACATGTCGTTAACTATACTCACTAGAGGTCAGTATGAATGAAGAGTTCTTTGCTCTCCATGCCCAAGGTACTTGAGTCCTTATTCCACTGTCGGTGGATCAATCAATCCTTGGATGTGGGTGGACTTATTTCTCTAAATATAATTCAGATGGGACCGTGGCAAAGGTATAAAGCTCTCGTTGCACAAGGTTATAACCACGAATAAGGAGTTAAATATTATGAGACATTTAGTACATTGCCAGAGTTGACTACTCTCTTTGTGCTCTTTACTATTGCCTTCAACTGGAATTGGCCCATCTTAGAATTCAATGCCTCAAATGACTTTATCCATGATACATTACTTGAAACCATATATATAACAACTGCTTGTTTATGTTGACTTCCAACTTTCCCATCATGCTTACCAACTCAAAAAGGCCTTGTACTGTTTTAAATAATTGGCAAGACAATGGCTTGCAACTATTTCCACCTTCTTTATCAAGGAAGTTTGTCACATATGTAAAATAGATCCATCTCTATTGATCTCACATAACACCCATTCACTCATGTTTATTCTTCTCTATATCAATGATATATTAATCATAGGGGAAAGCATGAAAAAAATTATAGCGCTTACTACTCCCTAAAGCTCAAAGTTCCAAGTCAAGCATCTTGGGCTCGTCTCTTGGTCCTCAGCATCGATGTGCTCGCATGGACAACTTTATATTCCTAGATCAGCAGCGCTATCTTACACAAATCCTTCTTTGTCTGATATGATGGGCTGTAAAGCGATCTTTACACCCTTACTAAGCAAAAGTGATAACAATCTCATAACTCACAAACCATGGAGAATCCCATCGAATTCTGTCAAATTGCAAGGGCACTTCAATATTTAACTATTAGGTACTCGGACATACCCTTTGCCGTGAACCACTTATGCTAAAACATGCATCATCAGACCATGTATAACTTCTAACTTATGAAATGGCATTATGTTACCTACATGGCACCTTATACTACGGTCTCATAATCACATATGGCGATCTAACTTCGCACACATACATGGACGTGGATTGAGCTAAAGATTGTAACAACTGTAAGTCTACTACAAGATTGTGTACATTCTTCGATAATATACCTATCATGGACTACCAAAAAGCAACATATAGTTTTTCTTTCTTCCACTGAAGTTGCGTATAGTGCGCTAATAGCAGTTGCATCCAATACACGATGGTTACGACGTCTACTTGCTAAAATCGGTGTGGCCCAACTGAATCCCACAAAGTTCTCATGTGACAACCTCTCCGCAATGGCCCAATGTTCCACGCACTTAATAAGCATATCAAGATCTATTATCACTTCATTGGAGATCAAAAATCAATTCAACTTTCTCCAAATTCACTAAATCAATACTCAAGACCAACAAACTGATACCCTTACTAAGGGCCCGTTTGGGACAGCTTATAAGTGCGGCGGCGATTTTAAAAACGCCGCAATACTGTTTGGATTGCGCTTATTAACTGCTTATTTGAAAACCATGTTTTCATTTTCTATTACACGCCCACCGCGGGGGTCCTCCCACGTTTCGCTTTTTTGTTCGCGTTTTTATGTTCGAATTACCGCCGTGACCCTTATCTTCTTCTCATCCTCTTCGGCATTTGTTGTCGGCCTCTTCTTCGGCTCTTCCGGTCCTCTTCTTCCTCCACATTTCCGATCCCTCCATTTCCGGTGCTCCATCTTCTTCGACACTGTCAACAGGTATATGTATTCCTTGTTCGGCACTTGGAGTTCTTCGGCCGTGGACATAACTTCTTTTTGCCGCTCCTTCAAATTTCCTCAATCGAGATTCCGCTCTCTGCCCTAACTCACGACTCCCTAGCCGCTAATTGCTTCTGTTCGGCATTCCCGCTCTCTGCCCTAGCTAGCGACTCCCTAGCCGCTCCCTACTTCTGTTCGGCATCTCGCTCTTCTTCGGCATTCTCAACAGATATAACCTATTCTGTGCACACATCTTCGCAACTCGACAGACATTTCGACAAGCATTTCTTCCTCCTCTTCGCAACTCGAGAGGCATTTCTTCGGCATTTATTCCTCTTCTTCTTCTGCATTTCTTCTTCTTCAACATTCTCATTATTTGGAGTTTCCATAGTTTGATTTCTTTTATGGACTATTCATTAAAGGATTTATCATTATTATTACACCAATTACTAATTATATTGAAAAAGGAATCAGGAAGATGGAATTTGTTATTCATGTTCTTTTTACATTGAAGAGTGACTTTAATTGATTTGAATTCTTCCATTGATTGTTTGCTTTAGATGGAATTTGATATTCCTTTACTCCCTACAGTCGTTATATGGCAGAATTACAATGCTTTGAGATTTTTTCTTTTGTGTGAATGCTGCCAGATATCAATTTTATTTGCTATGTATTCTTGATTGAACTCATATGTGGTAAGTTCTTCGATTTTTTTTTGAGTAGCACTTGAGTACAGGTTTTATATATGCTCATGAAGCTACTTGTCTCGAACAGGTTTTCCTTTGCTCTGTATAAATGCACGAGTAATTCTGCACTCTGTTGAGCTTGTTTGGTAGCAGTGATTGAGCTTTGTATAAATGCATGAGTAATTTAACTATTTGCTTGTTGTTGCTACTAAAGTGTTTGGTATTAACTATTTGTTTGTTATTGCAACAATTGTGTTCCTGAAAAAATTAGATGTTCATCACATTGTTATTTGGAATTTTAAATTGAACTTTGCTCCAATATCCTTGAATTTCTGCTGCCTTGAACCTCCGTGAAGCACTTATGTAAATGTAAAACTAGATATATTATTATATTAAACATATCATAAAAATATTTGTCATGAGGTTCAAGAGTTGGCGTCTCCAATTTTCGTGATAAAGATGAGTGAAAGTTGTTATTTTACTACAAAAGTTGTGAATCGACTATTCTCAAACCGCATAAACCAAACAACTTACCAGAACTTGATCGGCTTCGAGGCATAATGGTCATTTATCCACAAACATTTCACGAATCACTGTTTTCCAAATGTCAAACCAAACAGAATCGGATAACTTATCCAGGATCAGTCACTTATAAGCAGTACTTTATCATAATAAATCATTATCCTGGATAAGTTGGATAAGCTACAGCTGCCCCAAACAGACTCCAAACTGTTGCCAAAAGAGAAGTTTAAATTTATCCAGTAGTTGTAAATAACAGCCTCTTAGGGGTTTATATGCAAATTGTCCTTTTTTTACTTTTTTCAGCGTGGTTAGGTGGAGAGGACGGAAATGCCTCTTTTTACCTCGAAGCTCAAATCTTTCATTTATTGTAGCAAATCAGAACTCGACACGTTTCTGTCTAGGCCAGTGAACGCCGTCAAATGCCTTCCGAAACCGTCTAATAAAGTTAACGGCGTTATGTCGAGCTCATATATAGGACGAATCAGTCCACGAGTTGGATCGAAGATTCTAGAGAGAGAGTGAGCGGTGGTCATCGGAGATTCGTAGATTCCGGCGATGGCGGAGAAATCGGAGACGCTGATGGAGAAGATAGCGGATAAGATCCACGCGCACCACGATTCATCTTCGTCGGATTCCGATGATGATAGGCGCAAGCCTTCGGATTCCTCCACCAAGTCTAAGATCTACCGCCTTTTTGGCAGGGAGAAGCCTGTTCATCAGGTTCTCGGTGGGGGAAAGCGTATGGATCTCTTCACTTTTTCCGTATTTTATGTCCTTTTGTTTTTCTATAGAATGGATTGAAGCGGAAGAGCTTTGAATTTTTTGGGGTTTTGGTAGCGGAAGTGGTTAGTCTTTTTTTAATTTGTTGTTTGATCACGCAAAGATGTTTGTTTTTTTTTTAAATAAAGGGTTTAGGATTTTTTTCTGCTTTAAAATTTGCGATGGACTCTACGCCATACTGTTATAGGTTTTAGGGTTTTTGAAGTGCTAAGTATTCATCGATCTGTACATTATTTGTTTTTTTTTCCTGCTCGGTGAATCGTTCTGCTGTTTACTATTTCTCCGGAAATGAAATAATGCAGTGGGAAAAAGAAGAAAGTTTTATTCATAACTCATTTTAGGTAATATGATGCTCAAATAGTTTATCATCACTTTTCTATGAGAAAATTTTCTAGTGACGGAAAAGGGTGCCAAAGTGTTTACATAATTACACGGCGATGCTTAAAATGGTTATCTTTACTGGTGAGAAAAGAAGCCAAATTTAGTGATATTGTTTGCCATATTCCGCCAACTTCACCCAAGATGTCAGCTTTCCTCTTTTTTTTTCTTGGTTCCTTGTCCTCTACTTCTTCTTTTTTGGAATCTGGGTAATATGAACTGAAACTTTTTGCTGCTCATGTGCTTGATGGCTTGGTTTTCTATGTTTTGCACCTATTTGTATTTTTTTTTTCTTTCATATGCGTGCACATGGATGGGTATCGATGTGATTTCTATGTTATAGACGGGCAATATTCCTTTTAAGAAGATTTAATTTGATGAATAGTATTGCCAGCGTTTATTGTTTTAAACTTGTTATGTGAAATTTTTATTTGGATGTCTTTGGAAGTAGATTTATTCTTTGGTAATAAGAAGCATATGAATCTGTCTTTACGAATTTTCTTACTTTCTTTGTTCTGAATTTTTTACTACACTTGTATGAAATTGATTTGATTTGAAGAAATTGCATAGTGGTAGGTGTGATTTGAATTGTGACTAATCGATGCATTGGAAGTTCCTAATTTTATGGTTAATTTATTGTTCTGAATATCTAAATAGTTTCTTCTTATATAGGAAGGTCCTGATGTTTTCCTGACCCCATCATCCATAATAGCTTTGCGTCACAAAAAAAATTCATCAGGTCAATTGTGGTTTGACACAATTTTTACATCTCAAAACACTCAACAATTGATTTTGATGTCCTTTGGCTATTTTAAGCAACTTTATTGTTAAGATGATGATGATTGATGAGATGAAACTAAAGTACCACGAGTGCTTGGTATCAAGTCCAACTGTGTAAATTAGGCACTGGCAAGTGTAAGGAAACTTTTAAGGCCATGTGAAAGTCTAACAGTTTCTGTGCGCTTATAGCTGAAATGAGTGTTTTGATGAGATCAATCCTGCAAATCAGATAGATAAATTTAAGCTCATTGTGAAATTCAGATGTCCAAGAGGCATCATGATTAAAGGGAATTTATTCATATCGTCGGATAACCTATTTGGATATTTTGCATAAATGATTGATACACCCCTTAAAAACTTTATGAATAGTTTTGTTTTTACACATTTAAGGGAGAATTTTGAGCTAAGGGAAATCAAAGTTTTGTTTTGATATCCATGGCACTGCACACCATCAGCCAATGCATACTAATAATTGATGTTTGATTTCCATTTTCCATTGATGTTGGGCTCTATTCTTTAGTTCTTGATCACCACTCGTATTAGGAGAATGAAAAGCCAACTGTCTACCTTTGCCTGCCTTTTAATATTTCTAGTCTCTTGTCATTTTATGCCTAGTAACTATTCTTCAACATCCCTCAGTTGTGGATGCCTACTGCCCGTCTTCTAGGTGCCTCTAACTTGTCTTTGATGGAGGTTGTGAGTGAAATTCTAATCATCATTTTAGTGGAAGGACTATCACACCTTCCATAAGGAGTATAACATCAAGTCTTGCCTATCACATTAATAACAACGCAATTAAACCAACTTCATGATCACATCATTTCCAAACTTCATTTGTTTATATATAAGCATTACAAACTATGTAACAATTAAGGAACTCAATGCGGAGTTAATTTCTTTTGTTTTTCTCTTCATTTCTGCTCTATAATATTTGGTTCATTTTTCTGTCATGTATCTCTTCATATTTTATTTCAAGGAAGGATGATAATTGAATTCTAAAGCGATCAATCACTTCTTTCATAAAGAGGGAGATGAATCGAATTGATAAATCCAATAAGCTCTACTCCTTCACCAAGCTTGATGACTCCAAAGGTCCAATTAATCGCTTCAACAAGCTTTCCTCCTTCAAATAGGCTGATGGCTCCAAAAGATTCAACAGGAAGATTTTTTAGCTGTAACTTCTAAGTTTTTATTTACACACTTATCCAATTAACCCAATCAACAAAAAATAATTCCTTGCATGAAAATCCATGAAATGGTGATGGAACAATTCATGTACTACTCAACTCTCTTTCAACTATGGAATTTTGCATCATTGTAAAACAAATTGGAAAATGATAATTCATGAAAACATCAAAATATTCATTTAATATCTTGCCTCAACACTTCAATAAGTTTGCCATGTAAAGTTAACTGTTGTTGATGGAAACATGTTCACAACAGTGCCAAAGAAAAACAAATATGCAATGATAGTAGAAAGGGATTTAATCTACTCGTGTCCATACATGGATTTGAATTTCCTATATATGTAGATAGGGTTGTAAACGAACCGAACACGAACGAACAGAGCTAGTGTTCGTGTTCGAAATGTTCGAACACATCACTGTTCGTGTTTGATTAGTTTAACGAACCAAACGAAAAAAAATTGTTCGTGTTCGTCTCGTTTGCTTATCGAACGAATCAAATACGAACTTCCTGACGAACCGAACATGAACTGTTTGCGAACAACGAGCTTTTTTGACAGCCCTGGTTTTGATAGCATACTTCCTCAAAATGAAGTAAATTGATCATGTATTCCGTACGCATCAGTTAATCCATACTTCCTCAAAATGAAACAAACCGAATAATACGTTTAGGGTTTTGTTTAGGGTTTTATTTTAATATATAGTATAATATATTAATTATGATATTATAATATTTATGTAATATAATTAATACTATAATATTATTATTTTTATTAATAATTTATCATATATTATAATTTATAGAAGTTAAATTATTTAAAATATGATAAATTTTTATAATATATAATTATTTTTAAAATATCATAATTTTTTTATATATAATTATGATAAATTATTTTATATTTCGAACAATAACGAACCAAACACGAACGAACACATCACTGTTCGTGTTTGACTCGTTTAACAAACCGAACGAAAAAAATTGTTCGTGTTTGTCTCGTTTGCTTATCGAATGAATCGAACATAAACTTCTTGGCAAACTAAACACAAACTGTTCGCGAACAACGAGCTTTTTTTACAGCCCTATATGAAGATAAGTTACTTAGAAGTTTTTCTATTTATGCTAGGATACAAATACCACTAGAAGAAGAAGTGTTCTGCACATATTATTGTTTTGTTTTGTTTTCTTTTCTTAGGATTTTCAAATTTCCTTGTTAAATGAACTTGGTTTGATGAATTTCTGAGTTTTCACAGTGACTATAGTTGCCACTTATGTTGATGGGCTCATCGAATGTGCCATCAGGTAATGGACATGAGCAACTCACGTACATAGTGGTCAATTATTGAGATCCCATATATCTTGAAGACATTGGTATAGACGAAGCTGTAGGCAAAGGAGCAACTACTGTGGAAGAATGGTTTATATGCATGAGACCAAGATGCAGGCGTGAAAGCAGGGTTCTTGAGTTTTGCCGAAGATGCAAGATTCATAAGTAGTGAAGTAGAGGAAGTTGATGTTATTAGTGTTGAAGATGATGGGATAGTATAGACGAAACTATAGGCAAAGGAGCAGCTATTTTGGAAGAAGTGTCCATATGCATGAGACCAAGATGTAGGTGCGAAAGCAGGGTGTTTGAGTTTGGCCAAAGATGCAAGATTCATAAGCAGTGAAGTAGAGGAAGTTGATATTATTAGTGTTGAAAATGATGGGATGGTTCTAGAATCTTTACTACTATGCAAATTATTGGGTCTAACTTTATGGTAGAACATGTAAATTTAATGGTGTGATGCGAAGAATGTTAAAGGTGATTTACAATGTTGATCCATCTATAGGACGCTCGAAGCTTGTGTACAATATCAATCATAGATACGATATTCATGTGCATAGCAACAAGCTATGCAAACGAGATGTGTTGCACAAGCAATTATGAAAACACCATCGAGGGAGCAGGTTCACAGGACTTGTAAAGGGTCTAATAAGAGTGATTGAGGAGAATTTGGACACGGTGTCCCCATTATGAGGCTTACAAAGATTACAGCTGACCTCAATATTTGGTCGACACTTTTTCGTTACCTTTTCTATACAGACTTAGCTTTCATCATAATATCCTTGGGTGTTTTATCTTGGCCTGCTTTAGGTTTTGGATTGGTTGAGTTGTTTTTGGGCTTGGCTCAAATTAAGATTAAAATGAAACTTCAAATTTAAATCCAATTCAATTAAATCAAAATTAAAACTTTAAATTGAGTTAAAATTCAACTTAACATGAAAATGGACTCAAATCTATCCTAGTCTCTCCGACTCATCTTTGTGCTCGAAATTCCATCCCATAAGCTACATCGTTTTCGTCGTCATGCTTGGCGAAGCATGCAACGAGTTCTATTGCGATTTGACATCTTTTTTTTGAAGATTCGTATGACTCGTGTTCTAATGCACGAAATCTTCTTCCACTAAAAAGTTTTTGTTGAAGCATCAATTTGCGAAGCAGATTGGACAAGTGTGCCTGGATTGTCAAAATCATTCAAATGAGTTGTTCGCATCGAAAGTGGACTCCGCTTGGGGGTGCGATGATATCATGATAATTTGAAGAATAATAATAATAATCATAAATCATTAAAATACTAATATCAAAATAAATAAAAAGGAAATTAAAATAATATAACTTAAACTACAATTATAAATTTAATTAAAACCAGTTAAAATCTAAAATTTAAATTGAAATATAGAAATAATCTATGACATAAATACCATATAAATTAAATTTAACTTAGTGTGAACTAAAACTAATTAAACTAAACTACAAATCGATCTGAATTCAAAATTTAAACTTACATTAATCTTAATCAAGATCAAACTAAGGTTAATTAAATCGAAAGTCATTTTTAATTGGATTTAAACATAAAACAATATACTTAAAAGTTAGTATAATATATATAAGCAAATCACAACTTAATTTATCCATTAAAATAAAAACAAAATTAAAATTAAATATAAATTGCACAAATTTAAAACATGAATTAAAATTAAAAAAAAACAAAATACAAAACTAAATTTACCTAAAGTATAAACTAAACTTAAAACTTATGTATTAATTAAAATTAAAACGAGGAAGACATAAAAAATAAGGAACGCCACTTAATTCTTTGAAATTTATATATTTAACACTTAAAATTGATTTTACACACATGCCACTTTCCCTTTGGAAGAAAATGAGTGTTAAATATGTAAATGCACAACATTTGGGTGGTATGCATGTAAATCTTCCCTCTCCTCTACAGTTCCCAGGACTGATACCCACAATCTACCCCAACTCCTCTAGGATTCGTATCTTTTCTTCAATCTTTGAAATTCCCATCTCTCCCGTTCGAGACCTCCTCTCTCTTTTCTTGTTCGAGAGTTCCCAATCGAAGTCGTCTCTCCCACTCGAAATCCCTAAAATTGAAGTCTTCTCTCTTCCTTTCGTAAGAATTGAGAGCCACCTCTCCTTCCTCCCTCCGGCTTGTGAGATGCTGCTCTACTTTCTCCTATTAGACACCCCCAAATCCCTAACTTAAGATGCAAACCCTCTCTCTCAATCTTTTCTATTCACACAAGGCAAGCCAACCAGATTCGCCCTTTGATTTTTGCAACGCTCCTTGCCTAAGCTCCCTTTCCTACCTATTAGAAGCCCTCACGCTAGAACTAAGGACTAAATTCCTTTCTTATTTTCCTTGTACCCTTAATCGCAGCAAGTTGTACGAGGTGTTATGGAAAATACTAAATATAAAGCTTCTATTTTAGGTAACCTAATTAGAGGAGATTTAATTTTAGATCTATATTATGTATATTCCTAATCTGGACAGAGAGGAGTGTCTATAAAGTTGTAATATATGATTTTAACGAGGAATTAGAAGGGTGCCTCTTTCTATCACATGGTATTAGAGCCCAACCCTCATCGCTTCCTGTGGCATCTTCGCCACCTTCTAGCTTCGTTGACTGTCGATTTCCTACGAACTGATCACCAATGCCTTGTGACGTTATCGTCGACATCTTCGCCTACTTAGTTTGACGTTTACGACGACTTTGACATCATCATCTGCTTCCACGATGACCTCAAGTTTTTTCCCTTGCTTCATTCGCCTTTGATTGCTTCTTGCAAGTCTTCCTTCGACTGCTTTCTGCAAGGTCTCCTCTGGCTGCTTTCTTTGAGTCTTCCTCTGACTACTTCCTGGTAGACTTTGGCTACTTCCTACAAAGGCATCGTTGCCTCTCTCATTGTCATTCTCTCAAATTTCACATGGAGGAGAGAACAAGACCTTTTTCTTTCTTTATTGGAAGCTCACTCAAAAGGATGGGGGAGGTATCAACTATCCTGTGCATGTCTTTCTTCTTTTATAGGAGAAAGTGGATGAAACATACTACCTTCAAGAGAAGAGACGTCTTAGGTAAGTTAGACTCATTACCATGGGCATTCCTCTTCTAAGCCAGTTCTCTTTCCTTCTTTGCCCATTCATACTATGTACGAAACCTTTTATTCTTTTTTCTCTGATGAGTCTTGATTAATATAGGGGTAGTTTTGGAAGATGACCCAACTACAAAGACTGACGGGATACTAAAAATCTCACTCATTACCTCAACAAACTTAATGTTTCCAAAAATCATAGGGACTTCGTTAATTTCCATCTTCTCGTGGAAACACTGCATTCTAAGAGCGACAATAGCAATGACAATCATAACAGGGGGAACTTAAACAACCCTCTTCTTTAGGACAAAGAGCTCTTCTTCAGTCTTGAAGTTGAACTCTATCAATGGCTTCTTTCCTACCATGATTTGGGGGTCTAAAGTGGAAAAAGCTAAGATCAACACAAGCCATTTTGAGATGGTCAAAGTCCATCCGAAACTTGATAACATATCCATCAACTAAATGAGTTTGGTAAAGGTTCTGGTTGCTTCTACTTTCAAAGGAGAAAATTAATTCAAGAGAATACATCTTTCTTGTAATGTATTATAGAAGATTTCAACGAGGAATCAACTTTCGAATCTCTGAATCTTAGTGAAGTTAAGAACAAACTTGTTTGAAAGAGAATTCAATCAAAGCAGGTAGGGCCGAAAAATATTTTAGTATTTAAAGGTTTTTTTAGTTTCAGTTTGAGTTAGTTTTAGGTTATTTTCAGAGTCTTTTGAATTTAATAACTTTTTGACAAGGGACTAGTAAAGGATAGAACCAGATCTGAACAGTCAAGTTAGGATGCCCTAACCTAAATTAAGGCACAAAACCACACACAATGAGGTCTGACAAAGAATGCTCTAAAATTTGTTTATTAGACATGCTTTAAATGAGAGGTTTGGGGACCCAATATTAAAAAATAATTGGTTAGACACATTTAAGTATGAAATGAATGGAAAATCAAACAAATAAGAAATGTAGTCATGGTCTGTGGGGGTACACATATACTACAAATATTGAAGAATACACGCTATTACTAGAGATGTAAAGAGAAACTGTCATCAACAGAGTTACCAAAAAAATTTATTTGTTTTTTTTTTTTAATTCGTCAGTCCACCACAGATCTTGAAAGATTGCTATCTAAATGATTGGATGCGTCATTTGATAATTAATACATCACCCCGAAAGGCAAAAATATTTCCTTGAGAGGTGAAAAATTATCTTGAAATGGATTTAATTATTTGAATGATGAAAATTAATAAGATTTATGGGTCTGCATCTACCGTAAGGTAGGGGAAATCTTTGATTAATGTAGATCCATAAATTTTATTGATTTTCACCATCCAAATGATTAGATTCATTTCAAGAAAATATTCTGACTCTTGGGTCCAATGCTATGCTAAATTTGGAGAGAGCTGTTTTTTTGTTGTCTTTTTTTGTCTATTGCTCTATCGATGAGACTGATAACTTGCATCTAAAGCATTAAAATAAGCCCTTAATTATAATCAATGAATTATATGAAAGGAAATTATTTTGAGTCAATTATCTAGAATCTATCATTTTGTAAAAAATAAAGACTTCTCTATTTAAGGACTTACTTTTTATTTTTCTATGGAAGGTAGAAGCGAGTGAATATACACAACTTAAAATTATATATTTCTCTAAAAAATTCTTCCAAAAGGTTTTGCAATGATATCACATGGATCATGAATTCATTTGCCCCTAAAGGATGAAGAATGGTTGATGCTAGCACAAACCCAATGGCTCCTGGCTGACGCAAGTAAAGAACCAACAATGCGATGTGTTTCATTTATAATGTTATGGATGAGGCAAAGAAGTTGATAACAAAAAGGCTTATGTGATGAGAAGGGCAATTTGGAAGATTATTGATCATAAATGAGAGCTTAATTTGCATTAATATTTGCACGACTTTTATCGAAACTCTCAATATCATTTTGATAAGAACAACTCTACCAATCTTGAGATTAAATTCAGCTATACCATTTTGTTGATGGAATGATTATTTATTCAAAAGAGAGGGAAGACTGATCCTTAACTTGTTGTTTTCAAAATTAGAAAGGATTCTTTGGATTATAATAACCTAAAGACACTATAGCCACTAGTTTCTATAGAAGCCACTCTTTTGATCTTTTGTCAGTTAAGTTTTTTAAATTTGTGTATTTTACTCTTTATGTTTTTTTCCCCTTAATTAGTTCTGTGTTAGATTCAATTTGGAGATGTTATTATGAATTACAAGGATTTGTACTGAAAGTGTTAAGTTTTACATTCTCGTAATCCACGGTGAGCAAAATTGGAGTACTTATAACCAAGTTTTTATTTAGAGGAGAACTTACTTGACTTACATAAGGGTAAAATTGATTGGTTTACATAATGTATAACAATAAGTTGAAAGACATTTAATTTTTTTTTTTGGAGGATGAAAAAAATCCCTTGTTTATTAAATGATGTGTTATCAATTGCTAAATAATTTGTGGAGGATGAAAATAATCTTTCATAGCCATGATTACAAAAATAAGATCTCTATGTTGCCTTTTGATGAAAGAAGGAACAACATGACAAAATTTGATAATAAAGTTATTAAAAAGCTATAAAATTTTATGTTATTAAAATAAAAAAATTAATATAATCATTATTTTCAGTAATACTTGTAACCGAGTTCTTACTTGGAGGAATATTATTTGACTATCCTAGGATAACTCATTAGTTTACACAGTGTGTAAGAATAAATTAAAATATAAATAGTTGGGTAAAGTACTTTTGTATGATGATGAAGTTTTCATAGGAAAATACGTTTGGATGATGATGAAGTTTCCATGGCTAGCTAGTAATGACATCTCATCATATGGTAAATATTTTTTGGAGGTTGAAATTGAAGTTTCACCATCAGAATTGCAGAGGGACCAATAGTAACACAAGCCCACAATAAACTCATAAAAAGCTTAATGTACAATTTTATTTTATAAATTTATAATTCTCAATATAATCATTATTTTCATTAATATTCTTATTGGAATTTATTGATTAGAAAAGAAGATGCTTGAGATTGAAGCTAACGGAGAAGATGGTGATTGATGTTGTAAGGAACAAGGATTAGAGATGTGGGAAAGTAAACAAATATGATAATAATTATAATTAAGACTTTTTAAATGAGAAGTAATTGTAACCAATCTCTAATCAAGAGGAGAAATCTTGTGACTTCCTTAATGATAAACTCGTTGATTTACATAATATATTATAATAAATAAAAGATAGAATTTTGGAAAGATTGTTTTGGATGATGATGAAGATTCCTTGGTTGCCAGCGATAGTCCATCTGTGATATATTGTTTGTGGAGGATCAAAATAATTTTCAATTTAATTATTACACGAAAAAGTTTGGAATAATTTTAGAATAAAATTCTCTGTTATGAAAATTATAATCCTCAATTTAATAATTATTTTTAATTATATTCATATTTGACTATTGATTAGGGAAGAAGATGATTGAAGATGATTAGGAAGATGGTGATGATGTTGTTACAACCAAGAATTAGAGGCATGAAAACAATCAATTATGATGGTAATTTTGATGAAGACTCTCTAAGTGATAAGAATGAAAAAGATACTTGAATTGATGGTTTATGATTTTAGATTTTTTGTTCAAATTGAATTGGTGATTGGACAGATTTGTTTATTTTAGACTTCTTGTTTAGATTTATTAGTTTGTCTTAGACATTATGCTTATTATTTAGTACCTATACGACTTTTAATGATATTGTTTTGACACTTTTGGATTCCTCTCAAGTGTTTTATTAGTGTATAAGAGGAAACCAAGGTTGATTTTTTGTCATATGTTACTTATTATTGATTCATAAGGAGAATTACATTGTTATTTTTAATTTTAAATTAATTTAGTGGTTTAGTTTTCTGGCTTAAGTCTCATAATGCCCCTGAAGCTTAAGCTTCGCACTACAAGAAGAAGATACCTTAGAATTGATTGCGTGATTTTTAACATTGTTGTAAGATTGAGAATCTTATATATGATTCTAAAAAGTCATTTTTGATTCCAGGTTTCACCAAATCTCGTACCAAAACATATATCTAACAACTATTTTAAATGGTTATGTCAAGCTATTTCGTTTGTACTATTGTGGATTAGTGTGCAATCAAGAATCATATGTACAATTGGCTTGTAAATGAAAGTTTCATAGAAGTTAAGACACATGATCATCCAGTAAAGTCAAGTAGCCTATATTATGTTCTTAAATGTCTTAGAAACTCATTTTCTCAACATAAATATAAATACAAAAAATATAATTTTGGAAGCTATAAATAAAACATTGAAACACTATATGTTATGTTTTTGTTCCTTTCGGATTAATGTTAATGATAGCTTGAACAATGTTAGAATAATTTTAAGTACACACACTGAGCTATATACCCATTTCTTGGAGTCTTCGTGTGACTATAATAAACACTTAACTAAGTATTAGATGAAAGCATATATGGTTAGTTATTATTGAATCAGTGATTAGTCATACATATGAGTTACATGGAGCTCCCTGATGTATCTTCATCACAAAATCTATTTTATTTATTTTTTTGTTACTGTTAGTTTGATCACATAAATTGTCGAATGTGTAAACATCAAAATTTCATCATAAAAATAAAATAAAAAATTCATATTCTCTTCCAAAAGTTGAGCAACAATGTCTTATAATGAAAATTTTTTGTAGAAGGGTTCGCATATGAATGAACTTGTAATGGAAAAATTCGGTCAAAACATCAAGGTTAAAAACACTATAAAGAATTTATAAAAAATAATAAAATCTAACTATCAGTTAAACCATTTACCTTGGAGGAACCTTCTTTTGTAATCATCTCGGTACCACCCTATTGATGACATATCAATTCATCATTCTCCATCTTGTCAGGCAGTAAAATTTTGAAATATAAGCCTTAAAACGGGGCAAAAATCCTCACCATCTTAGCTCAAACTCGTGCAACTAGGACAATTGATCTCTCTTTTAGTGGAAGATTAGAGCGGGACAATAAGAATAATGAACCTTGGTCACCACTTATAATTTCCTGCTTTTGGAGGACAATTTAAGGCTTTGTTTGGAGGGAAGTTAGAGCTTAAAGAAAAACTAGAGTTTGGAGAGGAAATTTGTGGTCTCTTCTAAACCCTCCATAGAAGTTTGATAGTAATTTGGAGAAAAGGAGATTTTTTTTTTTTTTTTTGGAACATCTTTAGTTAATTAATGAAAAACAAAGTTAAAGGGGTCCATTACATTCCTTTTATTCAAGAATTTCTTTTTGAAATTTATTTAAAATAAAACCAAAATATCAAGTGCCCAAGTTTACACAGGCACAGTTTGCCCATATTGCCAGCTTCTAACCAGTCGGTGGCTTGGGCTACGATACAAACTTTAGGATTTGTTTTGAATAGCTTTTTATCAACTTTTGCAGTAAGAAAAACTGCTAACAATAAATATTGTTTGTTTGAATGATAACCTTTTCATTATTATTATTTTTAATTAATTATCTTTAAAAGCTGGCTTCTGGAAAGTAAATTCAGAACTGTGATTGGAAAATGAGCTTCAAAAGGCTAAAACTAGAAAAACTGTAACTGTATTCATGCTCAAGGATTTTGATTTCTAATAATAGGAAGACATATGCCACCAAAAAATTCACTTAATCAGGTACTAGTTTTGATGCAATTTTTGAAGCACTGTAATATGAATCAAAGACTTAGTCTGGAAAGTGGTATTCAATGAGGCAACTTAATGATATCAAGAAAACTTGTTCTTAAATCTAAATGGGTCTAATTAAGGAGAATTTTTTTTGAGGCTATTTGAACTTTGATTTGGTTTTGGGGTTTCAAATATCTTTTGAACTACACATGCATATAATCACAATGTGCCTTGATAAGGTGAATCTAATAGCCCAAAATTGTTAAATCCCTAATTCATTAAAACACTGATATGGCAGAAATTGTGGCATGATCAAAGGGATTTTACTTTTTATTATTTATTTATTTATTATTTTTTCTTTGATCGAAGTGGTTTTATTTAAATCATCTAATAGCATGATATTTTATTATAAATGTTCGGAAGTCCCCTCCATAAATTTATAAATGGGTCACGTTCTATTCATTTAGTGGAATATTTTAGGTAGGGAGAAATCTTTAATTCATGGAGAATTCCAGAGTTTTTATTATAGTTGTCTGACACATACTAATGTTGATATTTGGCCTTTGATGCCTATTTTCATGGTTGTTTGACTCGTAACAAGAGAATGATCAAGTTTCTCGTATATTACTTAACTTTGATTTTTCTTATTTAATCATCACTCGAATTTTGTCAATTACCAACTCCCAGCATCTAATCTTGTTAACTCGATAGCTCCCCTATTCTTGATTCTCATTCAAATTCATGTTATTCTTTATTAATTGCCTTGATCAATGTATCACAAGGTTTGATGATTGAAGTCCTCAGCCATCGATAATTGATACTCAAATTCTAGGTTGATATTGATTCCCCTCGTTTAGACGAACAACCAAATCAACCACCTATTATCTTACTTTCAACCTTCTTTGCCGTCCTTTGTTGTAGAGATACTAATGGCTGGTCTTTGATGTTTGATGCCCACCATCTTGGTCATCTAGTCCGCTATCCTATCAGGAGAGCAACCAAGTTTTATATTCTTTCCAATTAGGTGAGTGACCATGAGGATCATCCTTTGTCACTCGATCATTGATATTTTTTATCAACCATTTTTTGAGATCCATTAGCTATTGATGTCTAATGATTGTCCTTTTGGTGGCTCATTCTTTGACCAAGTTGATCATCCGTCGTCGCCCGATGACAATTGTAACATCATTTGACTCCTATTAACATAGTAAGAGCTGTCTTCCATGGGCATGTTTGCTATATTATATCAATGTTAATTAAAATGCATCATTTTCTTAATTGACAATTGCGGAATTATTTTAATTAGGCTAGATCTTCTTCTTTTGCTCATTTTATTGGGTTTTTATTGCACAAATCTAATCTTTCCGCTGCGCTGCTTTCAGTTGATCTGTGCGTGTTTGGGAGTTAGTGCAATACTAAGATGATAAACTCTTGCTCTCTTTAAGAATACTTTAGGACGCAAGGTCAGGTTAGAAAAAGCCAGAAAGGACAATTGATTGAAATTCTATTTGTTTAATGCCCTTGTGTTCTTTTGATATATTTCACCAAAGGCGTCTGGGGATAAGACAGAGAACATCAAAATGAAAACTCACTTCCCCAATCAACCTGCAACTGGATAACTCTGGTAGGAGATTGAAGCCTTTTACCAAAGGCGCTTCCCAAGGGTCACAAAAAGTCATTTTCTTAGAAGATTTGCGTGCGTACCACTCAATTCATATCTGTCTTCTTTAATTTTAATGTGTAATCTGGGTGGGTATGGGGGAACTTTCTTTCCATTTGATCGGGATTTTATGTATTCTATTTTTAAGCGCTTGATTCTAATTTCTAAAGAGTGCATGTCTCAATAAATTATGGCTTTAAAAATCGAATGAATAAAAATCTCTCTAAATTTCCCTTTCAAAACAAAAGTCCCTTCTTCTTTTCTCCCACCACATCCATTTATTTCTTCCCTCAATCCAATTAGCGCGTTAATGTTTATTTCTTTAAAGTTCATTAAATAATTTAACACTACTAGCAAGTGCTAATAGTTTTTTTTTAATATGAAATATTTGTTTGGATATTTTTCAGAGGCGGATTTGTTTCTATGGAGGGATAAGAAGGCCTCAGCTGCAGTACTCGGTGGAGCTACTGCTATCTGGATTCTGTTTGAGTTGATGGAATACCATTTACTCACTCTGGTTTGCCATTCCCTTATACTCACGCTGGCAGTCTTATTTCTTTGGTTTAATGCAACCACATTTATCAACAAGTAATATATTGTTCAGCTTATTGATACCTTATGATGTATTTCTTGCTCACAACATTGTTTCAATAAATAGAGAAAAATGTCAAAATGGTCCCCTGACTCTTTGTAGATAGTCATTTAGTCTTGGAGTCCATAAAAATGTCAATTTAGTCCCCAAATTCTTTTTAGTGGGGGATTATTTTAGCTCATGTTACAAGAGACCGAGGACTAATTTGGCACTTTTACAGACTCTAGAACTAAAATGACTCCTAAGTAAATTGCAAGGGGATGATTTTGACACTTTATTCTAAATAATAAATACTTCCTTATTTTTTTAGATCTCCACCTCATATTCCACAAGTGAGCATTCCTGAAGATCTGGCTGTGAACATTGCGCTTTCTCTAAGGTTCGAGATCAACCGGTCACTCGCCACTTTGAAAGAAATTGCTTTGGGACGAGATTTGAAGAAATTTCTTGCTGTATGTTTATGCTCAAACCAGCTTTTAACTGATTACTACTTTGATATTTTGTGCTCCCTTTTTTTTTTAAATTTCTGTTTGACCCCATTCAAGCTCTTGATTTTTTCAGGTGATTGCTGGTTTATGGGTTCTTTCCATTTTTGGGAGCTCCTGCAGTTTCCTTACTCTGCTCTATATAGGTAAACTTCTGATGTATGATATGTTATTGATGATAAAGTATTGGGGGATTTACATGCATATCATTTAATTTTTTATATATTTATACACCGAACATCTAAATCTTTATTTTTACTTATTTAACAGCTTGGTATCTAAATGACATCAAAATATTAAAATATATAAATGAAAATGTATATTTCATGTTAGATAAGTTGATTTTTTGGATAGTTTTGATGCCATTTAGAAGTTATATGATCATTATGTGAATAAATATAAATTTTTAAGTATGAATCAGGCCTGCTCATGCTCAAACTCAAACTGATATTTGTGATTATCAACTAGTTCTGTTGGTTAAAAAGACTTGGAAGTTATTGTCATGGTCACCTACACAATAATAAAAAGTAAAAATAAATTTACATACATGCACACACAATTCTTATGTATTTATACGTCTTAAACACCCCAATTTTGATATTTACAGTTGTAACAACTTGGTGTCTTAAACCTATGCATAAAATGGTGTATTTCACTTTTAAAAAGATAGCACTTGTGATATTAATATTCTGAGTGGTACGCATTTTAAATATGAATGTTTGCATGTTAACTTTGTAAATACATTAGAATTGTGTGGCATATATGTAAATGCTCCTCCCACCTAAAAAACTAAAAAAAAAAAGGATTCCAGTATTAAATATATACACATTTATATCACTTTCGTGGTATTTATGCAAATCCCTCATGAATTATTATATTTATGTTTTTGATTTTCTTTATTTATTTATGATTGTGATCTGCAGTATTTGTGCTTCTGCATACTGTGCCTTTGGTGTATGAGAAATATGAGGATAAAATAGACTCCTTTGGGGAGAAGGCAACGAAAGAAATCAAGAAACAGTATGCTGTATTTGATGCCAAGGTTCTGAGTAAAATCCCAAGGGGTCCTTTGAAGGATAAGAAGCACTAGAAGAAGAAGGCTATAAACTGCCGGGCTTTATTTTAAATGGGTAATATCTACATAATAATTGTCAACAATATTTGCCTCTTATTCCCCCCCGTCCCCTTTTTTTGTGGTTTAACAAATGTTAGGGATTCATTTGGGAGTGGTTTGAATTGTTTTGATGAGATTTTTATAATATTTGTATGTTATTTGCGTTTGCTTTCCCTGTTTCTGATGATGATTTTGATATCTATTTATTTATGTGGCTAAGCTGATGCTTTTATGGTTTTATGATGACCATGGCCTTTTGTGAGGATGAGTTCTGATGTGTAATTCTGTTTGGGGCAGCTTATTTAGTGCGGTGGCGTTTTGAAAACTCATCTGGTCTGTTTGGGTAAACTGTGTTTTTGACAACTTATGTTTTTCACACCGGTGGTAGCTTTTTGGCTTTAGTTTGATTTTTTCAAAAATAAAAAATAAAATTTTGTAAGTCACTGTGTTTAGCTTATCAGTAGATTATTTTTAATCAGCTTATCAGCAGATTATTCAATAAGCTGCAGCTGTCTCAAACAGACCAGCACATATCCGAGCAACGTGAATTTTAGCTTTTACATGTCACGCTACTTATATATATATATGAAAAAGGTGTATTTCAAATTTTTTTCTAAAGTTAAAACAGTGATATTTTTGATGTGACATGAAAAGATTTAGGGCTGTGTTAATGTAAAAATTAATGTGTAGGTGCTAGATGCGTAAATACAAAGGAAGGGGGTGGTATGCATGTAAATGTCCCTTTTATTTCTTTGAAACATCAAATCTTGTGTTTTTTCTCTTATAGTGTCTTCTGCTCGGAAAAATATTACGGCCGGACTACGCACGTAGAGGTATGTGCGGAGCTCAATCCACGGGAGAGACGTGGAATCCCGCAATAACACGCAATAACACGAGAATAACATGAAGGAATATTCCTCGTGTTATTCGGCGGTTAGCGGTGTTCTGGGCGGAATAAATTGGGGAATAATGCGGAATAACACGGAGAATTTCCTCCGTGTTATTTTCGTGTTATTCCGCGTTATTGTGGTGGTATTGTAACACCATCACAATAACACATCAATACTACGCGGAATAACACGAGAATAACGCGGAATAACACGGGGGAATATTCTCTATGTTACAATATCACCGCAATAACACATGAATAACGCTGAATAACACAGAGGAATATTCCCTGTGTTATTTCGCCTAACACACCGTTAGCTAGCGGAAGTAACACGGGAATATTCCATCGTGTTATTCCCGTGTTATTGCGCGTTATTGCGGGATTCACCGGGATTCCACGTGTCTCCGGTGGATTGAGGCTCGCACGTACCTCTACGTGCGTAGTCCGGATGTAATCTTTTTCCCTTGTGTTGTAGCCTATATATATATATATATATATATATATATATATATATATATATATATATATATATATATATATATATATATATATATATATAGATATATAATTTTTATTTAATGTATATGCTCATATGAATATAAGTAATGTATTACTGATTTAAATTTTCATTTTTATTTAAGAAGTGTGAACTAGAACTTGATATAACTTTTTAGGGAAATGTACATGCAAACAACACATTTCTTTTGTGATTTCATATCTAGATATTAATATTTATAATATTTGATAATGTATGAAGAGGTGTATTTCTTTTTTAAAATATAGATAGCATTTTGTCGGTGTGATGTTAAAGTTTCGAGTGGTAGGCATGTAATTATGAATTCTTAAAGTGTTAGATTTGCAAATATACAAAGTATTGGGGGGTATGCAAATGCCCTTATTTTTAAAGGCTATTCTTCAAAAAAAAAAAAGAAAAAAAAAAGAAAAAAAAACTCTAACTTCTATTTGTCATTTGAATGTGTATTTTAGAACTTGCAATTATTGGCTTTTTTTATCAATTGAATTGCTAAGAGCAACCAGAGTTGCTTGGTGGTTACAGTCAGCTGTCATTCTTATAGATAAGAGTCGAATTTGAGGTATGATGATTGAAAAATATTACATCAGGGTTCTGCACCTAGAGTTACGTGCGGAGTCCAATCGCTATGTGGAATCCCGGAATAATCCGGAATAACACATGAATAAGACGGAGGAATATTCTCCCGTGTTACTCCGTAGTCAGCGGTGTTTTGGTTGAATAATGTGGAATAACATGGGGAATATTTTTACGTGTTATTCCGCATTATTCAAGTGTTATTATGGTGGTATTGTAACTCCACCAAAAGAACACATTAATATCATCACAATAACACTTGACTAATGCGGAATAACACGAAGGAATATTCCCGGTGTTATAATAATACGAAGGAATATTCACCGTGCTATTCCGCGGTATTCAACCAAAACACTGCTGACCAAAAAGTAACACGGGGGAATATTCTTCGGTGTTATTCGTGTGTTTTTTTGGGATTCCACATGTCTCCCAGCGATTGGACTCCGCACGTAATTCTAAGCGCAGAATTCTGATGTAATATTTTTCATGAAGATTTATATACATGCCGCTCAATTTCTATGTATTGACATATTGAAAACCTGAACTTGAAATTTTATATATATGCCATCTTAATTGCTTGAAAGGTCTCTCACTTCTTAAAGGTTAAAATGGTGGTATTTTTATGCCATTTGAATGATTTGGGTGATATAAATGTTAAAATTAATGTTTAGTTGTGAGGCATGTAAATAAATAGGAATTAGGTGATATATATGTAAATAGCCCTTTTGTAATAATTTCATGCTTCTAATGTAGAGAAAATCTTGAAATTTTATTCATGCTAGAAAATAAGATAAAATTACACCACTTTATAATTAATTAACTATAATTATGCCACCAATAAAATTATTTGATTAAATATGAATTTGAATTAATTTTTTGAGTTAAGTACTTGAGTTAAAATTTTCAAAAAAAGAGGGATGAGTCTCATTTGATCGATCAGGCGAAGTTACACAGTGCCAAGCTAACATGATTAAAATCGACCATACCAAGAAGTACATAAAAAGATGACTGAATGATTCAAACATGGATCATTCGATCAGAAGTGAAGCAAAAGGGCATTCGAGCCTACCATCACTAGAAAATTAAAGAGCAAGTCAAAGGAAGGCATTCGATCAAAGAGAAAATCCAATTCCATGGTATCTCTAACCATTTTATGGATGCCCCAAATGTTCTACACCAGGGATCAAGGATTGACAATTTGATTAGATCATTCGACCGACCCATGTCGATCAAGCTTAGTTGTCTGGCCGACTCTGTCAACCTAAAGCTAATTAAGTTTAGTTGGTCGAGCCAGAAAGTAGTCGGATGAAAAGCTTATACATGTAAAAATATCATTTTTACCTTAGTACGGACCCCTTCTAAATAGGAGCAAAAAAGTAATATTTTTATTGTATCATCTCTTCTAAAATAGGGAAAATATTTTATGAAGAAGCCATGATTAACTATTGTTTATTTCTCTCTTTTCCTATCTCCATCTCTCTTTTGCTCTCGTTATTTACGCTCTGTTTCTTAGGTGTGATTTACATATAAATTCGGATTTAACATGTTAAAATGTGTGGTGAGCATGGATTGTGCCAAAACAAAAAAGAGTAGCCCAAGGAAGATCCCCATTACAATGATGCTAGCTACATGGAGTTCACCAGAGAATTCATCGCCTAACATATCCAAAAGTTGAAGGATCGAATGTTGGAAGTCATTCAAGGCTCGCTGAACCGAGAAAAAAACCAGCAGCCCTAGGATGAAGGTTCGACACCCAACAACAAAAGAGTCCATCTAGTCTTAGAAAGGGAAGACGACTCTCAGTACCTTGATTTTATCTTGTCAACATCGATCGATTGACATCTGTTCGAGCGCACTGAGGTGCCTGCCCAACCCGAGAATGCATTCTCATAGAGAATCTTTGAGGTCGAGCTTTGAGAACTATTCAAGATCCTAACGTTGAAGTCCTAAAAGGGGCGGGCCGATACAACCGACAACATAGCTTCTTTTGAGTCGACCATGTATTTGTTGAGGATCATCAATTAGTTGAAATAACATTTTTTTTCCTTGTAATGCTAAGGAAGTCTGCCCTGGGCTAATGAATTACCATTGGGAGTAATCATGTCATTCACTGATTTCACGGGTATATTTGTGGCGTAATTTGCCAATGTCCAGAAGACTCAGAAGACCTCACAGACCCTTCTATAGCTTCGTTAAGGACTGAGGGAGTGTCTGTGCTCATTCATCACATGCTTTCATAAGGAGATATTGGAAGTGTAGGATCTGGAACCCGAGGTTGCTCATATGGTCTTAATTTAAGGGTTGAAGCAAGGACCATTCCCATACATTTTATGCCTACAATGGCCAGAAACACTAGTTGAGTTGTCAGAGCTGACCAACAACCACATATATGATGATGAGTATAGCTCCAATCACATCTCCTATAAAGTAGAATCCCATACCTGTCAACCTCAAAAAAGTAACTCCAAAATTGAAGGGTGTAAATAAAGACATAATTCAAGTTTTATTATCTATCCTCATTAAGAAGATTCTCGACCTCCCCATGATCATAAGGCAATTGATAGAACACACCACCAATTGAGTCGGGCTCGGTATCCTGGCCAATGTCCTATTTAGTATGACGAGCAACCACTACTCAATGATGAAACACCACAACGTACTCCATCGACAGTTTCAACGGCCGAGATTGTAGAGGCCATATAAAATAAATATTATTTTAAAAGAGTGCCTCCAATAAACACTAGAGCTTGCCTCCGAGATCCGATGAAATATTGTGCTTATCATCATGACAACAATCACTACACAGAGGATTGGCTACACCTCTAAAGCTTAATTGAGGAGTTGATCAAATCAGGAAAAATGAAAGAATTTTTGGCACCTGTAACAACAATCCAACAATAAGGGAAGGCTCTAGTTGAGGAAATGTGGGACAAGCCAGTCCGAGTCCACAAAATCTGTATTGCTGGCATAGTTCCCACTATCTTTAGAGGAGATGGGGACTTCTTTTCTCGAGCCATCCTGAAGTGGCTTCGGTCGAGAGAGCTATGCACAACATAGATGAGTCTCGTTGACTGCTTCTGTTCTTCAACTCTTCCATCAGAAGTTCCAGTCATTCATTCACATTGGCTAACTCACTTTCTAATGCATCATAGCGGGAGTTCTTCTCTCTCAGCTCATCAAGTAACTTAGCTTTTTTTTTCTCTAATCATTTTACCTACACTTAAGAGGAAGATAACAATCTCACGCCTTCTTAATATTTTATACACCACTCCTCCTCATTAGAAAATTTTCTGACTTCTTCTCAGCCTTGGAGAGAGCTTGCTTCAACTTAACATATTTTTAGAAATTTGGTGGTGTGATACACACTTGTTGTACCCTCGCTGATAAGATATCTTCACGCTCTTGATCATTAGAGCATGGCACCAATCCCTTCCTACCTCTTTGGCTAACTTGTCCAAGTTTGCAGAATGGATAAATGACCCTAATTGGAGTATCAGTGATGTCTGCATCACTCATCTAATCTAAGTTTAAATCTTTCATAGCATGATTTTGCACTTCATTTATTAAGGAGATACGACCTCCCATATCGATTGCTTCCTATGAGAGGCTGGGTGCAACAGTTCCCAAGGATGTAGCACCGACATCCACATCCTCCACCGCTCTTCTCTTCTTAGAGCGAGCTACAGTGGGTACTTGCTCCTCCAACACAATTATTCCTTTAACCTTAGGCATTAGTTTAGAAACTCAGGGAAATGAGACCAGAACTCTAAATACCATTTTGGTTTCCCTCTTAAAACCTCTCTGCTTCCTTAGTAATTTTGTAAGAGGAGTCTTATCCTCCTCATTCTCATTTATGTTAATGACAAGTGCTTCAATGACCGGTGTGTCGGCAACTCGCTCCTCACGTGCAACTACAATCTCTATTGCTAATAAGTTTGAAGAATTAGGAGCTTCAGCATCTCCCTCCCAAATGCCCACTTCAAAGATTTCCTAGTCTCTTAATCCACCTTCAATAGCTCAAGAATCCGTTCTTGAAACTAAAAAGCTTAATATTTATAACAATGGTCAAAGAAATATTCAAGAAATATCCTCAAACTAATAGAATTAATAAACGCCTGACAAAGCCTGTTTTATGTATTTTGTTGTTGTGAAAAATCCACCATCGAGTTTCACACCATATAACAAGGTATAACTATGATGTTCCTTAGGGGTTGGGATTGTCGGTGCCCTACAACCAACAAAAGATTGACATGCTATAAGAATTGACAAAGCATACTTGTAATGGACAAAACATAACTTCTTCCAACCAGGAACTTTATTCTCTAAGTTAATCATTACCACCTTCAAGAGAGAAAATAGTATTGTTCTATCCTTGAACGCTTTAGGCCGCAGTAAGTTACAGAATGTGTTCACCAACCAATAATTTTTTTTTTGCCTTAAAAACAAGATAAACAACATTAGGCCGCATTAGTTTTCGACTTTCGATAAATCTGAGTAGGAACTAACTCAAAGAAATTCGAGATAATAACTAATTCTTTGCATAGAGGAAAATGAAGGCCAAGCAGGAATTGATCCGAATAACAACATATCTTATATGGAAATAAGATGTTTGGAGTCTCATCCTCTCGAGGCATCTGAAAAGTGTAGGAATCGTCCAAGATACAATCTTTTTGTATTTTGGTGAGAACTTCCCTAATCATTAATGATTCCCAAGATATTTTTGGAGCAAGAAAATTGTTGCTACTGTTCTCTATAAAAGTGGTACCATATCCGCGTCCAGGCTAGCACTTCCTAAGTTTGTTATGGTTGCAAAAAAAAAAAAAAAAAAAAAGCCCAGAAAAAGCTAGAGCATGAGTCGAGATTGTTAAAGCAAAGAGGAAGAATGATCTGAGTAAGAACGAGGAATTTCAATTGTTTAAAAACTTATGTAAATGGGAAGGTAAAATTAGAAATATGTACCAAAAGTAAAAAAGGCACAACAGGTCGACAAGATATTTAAAGCTTTGGAAGTTACTTCGCAATAAATTAATCATTATCACAAGGGTGTTGTGTCATTGCCTTGACATAAAACACTATATGGGTTATCTTTCGGAGAAAAAAAAATAAATTTCAAAGATATTCCATATCAAATGTTATAGTACAAAAAATTTAAAGAAAAATTTAATCACAGTCTTTGATAATAAACCTAAATCTTGACTTTTACATCATTCAAATCAATCTTTCCAGACTACAAAAGTTTCTTTCATGACTAATTCCCCTCCTACAATAAGCTATCCAGATTTAGGTCATTCAATTCGCTAACAAAGAAGCAACAATCTTGAATCTACTTCTTCTAATTCTATAAGGTTCTTCTAGATCTCTGAAAAATTCCTCACTAATTTATCCTCCAAATAAAGATCATGATCCTTCACCTTCTTTATGTCGTCTATAGGTCAATAACATAATCTTGCACATCAAGTGACCTATCTTCAGGATGCACCATCTTATCTTTCATGGTCAATAGCTCGTCTTGAACTTCTATGAGCTCTTTCGAAGCTCGCACGTGCTTCTCATTGGTCTTCTCCAACTCCTGTCAAGTTGATAGCAACTTTTCCTTCAACTGATTTACGTGATTTAGGAGGTCAACATTTGAGAAAGCCAGCAAAGTGGTTCCAACTCCATTCAACAATGGCTAATTCTTAGTAATGGTCAGTAGTTCCTTTTATGGGAACAACCCTTTATAGATAATCACCTTCGTGTCGATGATTTTATCCCTATCCTCATCCAGTTCCACCTGTAAATATAGAACGATAATCAAGCAATGTAAAGGGGTTACATCAATAAAGAAGGAATACATTTTACCTTCTGAAGTGAGTTCTCCTTCATCCTTTTGATTTTCCTTCACCGCCTCCTTGACTCAATTTTCTATCACTTCAGTATCTTTCATAATGGAATCATTGAGAATAGTCACAAGCTCCAACCACTCATTAACAACTTTCTTTGTAGAGGAACAGATAGAAAGTTGATTAGAAGCGTAGAACAACAAAAAGAAAAATCGATGAAAGAAGCTAACAAAAAATCACTAGGACTCACTCCGAGAGCGTGATTATGTTGGAACCTTCCAGTCATTTAGGGAATCAAGAAGTGGTGATTTGACACCAACTTTTGGAAGTACAACCGTTGGTTCCTCTGAGTCATAATCACAAAATGAGTTGCTATCTAGAAAGTGAAGGCTCCTGAATGAGAAATACTTCACCTTTTTCTAAGAGAAATCGTGATTATTCCCTATAAGTGCAACTTTCAAGACCCCGAAGGAAAGAAAGTCTAAGCTCAATTGTAAACTCCCGTAAATACTCTTCATGGCAGAGCCCACAAAACTTATTGATGGTGGAAAATACCATTTGATTAAATATGAATTTATATGTCTTCAGACAAGCCCGATAGGGTAGAACGTTTGTTGTGATCATCTCATCCCTTAAGCCGTGAACATGAATTACTTATTCTTGTATTCTCTCATTCTTCTCGTAGTATCATTTTGAAGAGCTAAGTGAATCAGGGAACGAAATGTATACCTAAAAATAATTTTTTTTAAGCAACAGGAAAACCCAAATACAAAATGGGCTTAATGCATTGTGCCCAACAACTTTGCATTCAATGGTTTGGCGCCAAGTTGATCAATTGTACTCGTTACACATACATTTGAAAGTGACAAGACAGAGTTTCCTATTACTCAGAAGGATTCTATGAGTACCATCAAAATACATCTCTAAAGTACGTCAGCATTCCCACGAGTTCTTTAGAATGATTCTACCCAACCTTAATCTTTAAGTAAGCTCTTCCAGTCAAACTCGCCTAAACAACTCGAGTTCTCATTCCAAACTTGCATGAACTGGTTAGACCATTTCACCAAATTCATTGACAACAACTTGGCTACACCACCAAGTTGACAGGCAACTCTCTAAGGTGGAAGGAAGAGAGTTCTTGTATGTCGACATGTATATTGTCATTTATCGATAACATTACAATCTGTACTAATAGTCATGTCGATAATAAGTTTGCGAAAGCTTATTAGTACGAAGCCTATAATCTAGTTTTATGTTTTATTCTCTAAACCCTTGTGCGTATATAAGCTTCTTAGTATAAAAATAAGAAGAAAAAAAAACGAAGATGGAGACCCCTATCTCAATGCTACCCCCTCAAAAACTCTATGAAAATCCTTCAGCTTCTTCTCACTCCTTCAAGATCTCTACCAAGATGTATGAGTTCAAAATGTTACAACATCTCACATCACAAAAGAATTCAACAAGCATCACCTTTAATCTTTGTGAATTATTCGCAAAGTGTATATAAAGTTGTTCTATAAATGGGAACACTCTTACTAAAATAAATAATCTCCAAATGGTGCTCGTCCAAAAAAAGCAACTTTAGATACTTGCAAGAAAAATAGAGCATGATTAGAAACAGTTCTATTGCAATACTCAACTTTAATACATTCACTGTTAAGCAAGGCGGTCCAAAGACAGTTTTCTATTCTCCTCAACACTCGTGTTGCACTGTGATTCTATTTTGATAGAACCTTTTTTTTTTTTTTTTTTTTTTGAGGCACAACCTAAACTATTTAAAAAAAGCCTCAAAATTTAATTATAATTTAATAATATGATTTATATATATATGTGTGTGTGTGTGTGTGTGTATATATATATATATATATATATATATATATATATATATATATATATATATATATATATATATATATATATTAAAAAGAGAGGGATGCTTGGCCTTTCGAGCGCCCCAAGATCCGTCCAAGGCTTGAACTCCATAATAATAATAATAATAATAATAATAATAATAATAATAAACATTGGCACATATATTGGCGGAATCAAAATTAATATATGAATATTGATAACAAATTGTTTAGAAATGTAAATATCAAATTTTGGTGTTGATATATAAATACATAAGAATTGTGGCATTTATAGCATGATACGGCATGCCATGTTCTATATGTTCTGACTGTTATAGCTACATTATGTATGAGATGGGGTAGGGCTCATGCCTGCATACTCCTTTTAAGTGATTGAAGTAGACTTTTAACTGAGATTATGACCTGAATTTGCCAGACATCACCATTGAGAGACATGTTCGCACTTTACCAATACTTTTCATACTCGACTCTTTTCTTATTCCAAATTACATTTGAGTCTACTGGGATGAATCTTATGAGTTAATGTAGAGTCAAGTTTGTTAATTTTTTACTTTGAAATTTTATTTATATGTTAATGTATGTATTTCTTATTCTAGCTTTTTTTTTTACTAAATTCTTTATATGTTCTTTGAGAATCATATTGACACTAGATATGGATATGTGTGAAGACTTTTTCACCATAGGAGTAGGTATCTGGGAGGTTAGGGTGTCTCTGATATGTTGACACCAGTTGAAGTGTCGCTTATTGAAGGGAGTTGCATGATAGTTTAAATGGGTGCAGAGAGTTGACATGGAACTGATGGAGGCATATATACAATGTGCTGATGGATGGAGGAAGGGTGGTGTTGATTAGGCAAACTGTCATTGATGGAATTTTGAGATATGGGATAGTAGGAAGGCTTACATTATAACATATAATGATTTGGGTGCATAGAGAGAGAGAGAGAGAGAGAGAGAGAGAGAGAGAGAGAGAGGAAATCGCATTGCAGCTTCGTTTCTTTCAGCTCTATTACTAGCCCATTTGGTTTCTTTCAGGTCTTCCATTTACATGAATCTACCATTTCAATCGTAGATACACATCTTGAGTCAATCCTCATTTATGCCTTTAATAATTTCTTACCAAAATATTTTTGGATGACATTAGATAGCAGCCCTTCCACATCACATCATTAAGGATAGCTTCAAATGCCTTTCGCTATACCATCTTCTCCAAAGCAACAGTTTCAAGTGCCCACTATCAGTTTAGCATCGCAGGTGCAATAATTTATCTTATACCAAGTTGAGCCATACCACCTAGATAGTATCACAAACGATAATAAGGTCTACATGTACAATGTACACTCTGTATGAGAGTTGTACGATCTATTTTAATTGATATTTAAGATGTACCGAACTTTATTTTTTAAAAAGATCATTAATAATATTATGTTATTGTCGCTGTTTTAAACCGCAACAATTAGGAAGCAAAGCCAATGAACTTGTCCAACCATGATAGCTACATTGTCTCCCTCATGAGAATCCTCCCACAGACTTGCGCCTAATTAGCTTATTGGTCCCCTAAGCTCAGAGAAACAAGTTAATAATGGAAGCAAGATAATGTCAAAAGGTGACAATAAGACACAATATAAATAATGTTGTTGGAGAATTGAAAATGTTAGAAAACAATGGCATTAATGATCATATCTCAAACTTAATAAAGATAGGGAGGCCATCACATAAAAATAAGATCAACAAACATATGTTTTAATGTTCCTTTGGTTAAGTTCATCCCATGTGACCAAGTTGCTGTCATGCTAACCCAAGCTCATCATCTCACCAATATCTTGCTTGGTTGGGATGTTTTTATTATTATAGAAGGTATGAATAGGGATTTAAATTTTATTTTAAGATAAATTGTTTATAAATATTCGTTTTAGGATAAGACAAATGCTTCTGAGAAAAGAGGAAAACACTAAGCTCATTTTCGGTGTCACTTTTGTTGTTGTTGTTGTTGTTGTTATTATTATTAATATTATTATTGTTATTGTTAATATTATTATTATTATTATTATATTTTTAAAAACATGTTTAGTTGGTATAATTTTAATATGTTTTTAATTATTTTGTTTTTTTAAAATAAATCAACTTGTTTTAAAAAATATACAAAAATAAAAGTTTTAAGTATTTTTAAAAATAAGTATCTCAATTAAATATGTTTTAATTTAAATTAAAGCAAAAATTTTAAAAAAATACATTAAAAAATGGAAGTGAAAAGACCAGTTTGGGATCACTTTTTGTTTTTTATTTCTGTTTTTGTTTGTTTTTCGTTTTTGGAAAAAATATTTAGTAATGTTATGATTTATATGTTTTTAAAAATAAAAAACATAAACATGTTTGATTAGGTATTTTTTATTTTAAAAAAAAATATATTTTTTATAAAACTATTGGGTCCACTTGCACTCCACTATTAAGCTCTGCCGTCCACGACGTATACAATTTCTTTCTTGCTCCGCCTAGCACAAAACATTACATGTGAGTGTGCAGGTGGGGAGCAGCGAAGAGCAACGTGCGGCGACTGCGGCTGTAGGGGTTGGCAATGTTCTGTGGATGGCTAGGACCAGCAACGAGCAGGGGTAAGTGGTAATTGTCAGCAAACGGAGGCGAGCTGCAGGTGGTGGTTGGCGGGGGCTGGCGGCGGCGACTGAAGACCATCGACGGGTGGCCGCGGTTGGTGACGGGCATGTGGCGGGTGAGCGGCAGCGGCGACCAACGACGGGCTAGGCAAAGGATTGTTTTGGTATTTTAAAAAAAGACAAAAAAATATGAAAGGGACATCAAATTTATTTATATTAATAACACCTCTTTTGTAGAATTGCACTGACATAATTCAAGCTTATGGCTACCATTTACTCTCAACACATAATTCTCTCATATCATCTTTTACAAAAGTCATTTAACTATTTATTCTAGAAATTTATAAAGATAATTCTAAAATATGCCTCTAGAATCCTTTAAGATCATTCTAGATTGTGGGCCCATCTTCAAAAAAATTACAGCCTAATTACATGTGTGTCAAATCAAGTTTAATTTTTAAAAATAAATTTGATTGATTTTGATAAATCAAAATTAATGAGAGGACTAATCATACAAGCCAAGCTCAATTTAACCTTGAATTAAGCTACTTTTTGGATTAAAAAAATATTAGCTCATTTGATTACGCGCGCGTGTGTGTATGATGCTTGTTAGAAAATTGTGATGGTAGAGTGATAATTTAACATCATAACGTTGCATAAAAATTCAACACACACGAATAAAAATAATTTTTGGGATGAAAAATTACGTTTTTTTTTTCTTTATGTGAAAAAAACATAGAAGGGGATAAAACCATAGGGTCTAGCTCAATCAAAATAATATACTAGAAATTTAAAACTATAGAGGTCCTCTCTTCTATGCAATTATGGAAGATGGAGTCATAAAACTTGATGATCACAATTTTGTAATAGTAATTTGGCTATAACAACCATAATTAAGCTACATGAGTTGTAGTTTGATGAATAACAGTCATAGTTCGTTATAGAAGTCATAGTTTGTGACTATAATAACCATAGTAATTCTAACAAAATCGTAGTCGAAGGCTATAACAATTGTAGTTAGCTACAAAAGTCATAGTTGGTGGCTGTAAAGCCAACTTACAACTACCACGTCATAATTTGAGGCTATAATAGTTGTAGTATGCTATAGTAATTTTGTAGGCTACCAAAGTCGTATATGTAGACTATAATAGCTATGGTTGATAACAATCTTTTTTACGCCGTTGTTTGATACTATTTGCTGCAAATCCGACGGTGATTGAACACATAAATTAATAGATAGAACTTCAAATGCGTGTGTCGCCTCAATGATAACCGGCACTAATAAGACGCAAATAAATTACAGTCAATTTTTTCTTTGTAAATGAGATGTAAATTACATTATTGCGCCCCCCCCCCTATCAAAATCTCATCAACTAAACATAAAAGAATCATTGAAAGAGACTCACTATGCAATTAAGTAATATATCAGACATAAAATGAAGACAAATCATACGATAATTAAGGATTATCGTTGGATTAGCGTCCGTTTTTTTATTACATTTTTGCGAGGGAAATGAAGAGCGACTCAGGGAGCTGTTCTAGGGTTTTGGGGAAAACGATCTCATCTTGATAGATCGTCTTCTTCTTTAAGGATTTACTCTTCTTTCTTCCTTGTTTTTAGTATCTATGGCTGATTTACTTAATCGACCATCTTTTCTTGATGTTCTTAAGGGTAATATGGAACCCTCTTCGACGTCTACTAATGTTTGTTTGTTTCCTGTTTCATTTCGAGATAACTTCGGTGAAGAAGGATCGATGGGCTTTTAAAGAAAGCTAGTAAGAGAAATGGTAAACTCCGCGTTGTTCTTCAATGAGGAAGAAACTTTGCTTCTGCAGAACCTTTCAAGTACACCTCGATAGGTAAATTTTCTTATGCACATCCGAGAATGGAGATTGTCAGAAGATTTTTCACATATCTAAAGCTTATTGGTAAGTGGAATGTGGGTTTGATAGATGGTAGGCATCTAATGATAAAATTAGAAAACGAAGCTGATTATACTTTGCTTTTTTCAAAAAAGTGGTTCGGATTGAAAAAGTTTTCATGAAAATTATTAAATGGACTCGTTGATTTTAATCCTAAAGAGGAACCGCCTATAGTTCTCGTCCGGTTTAAATTTCCGGGGTTAAAGCTTCGGCTCTATAATAAAAAAGTTTTGTATTCCATTGGAAAAATTTTTGGGTCACCCTTGAAAATAGATATGGCATCGTTAACTATAATAGTACCATCTAATGCACGTATTCTAATTGAAAGAGATGTCACTCGCTCCTTTCTTTGATTCAATTTGGTTAGAAGATTCTTGTTCAGTTATCGCGGACGGTCGAGATGGAATATGTCCCTCCTTATTGTAATAAGTGTCGTATGTTTGGACATAATTTTATCAATTGTTTTATAGCTCATCCTCATCTTAAGATCAAGAAATTTAATGTTCCTTCTTTACCTGAATAATGAGGTTGTTAATCAAAAGGATACTCATGAAAATGTCGTTACAGCTAGATCTTTAAATTAAGAAGATTCTAATAATATTATTATCCCTGATAATAATATAGCCGTTGATCATACACCTCAAAAAAATCTTCCATTGGTTATTACTAATGTGCCTTCTCAGGTGATGCAGGATAAAGTGCAGGATAATCTTGTTTTAAATGAGCTATCTGATATTAATAGGGTGGAAAATGTGCAGAACGTTGATCAGGTCATTGAACAAGTGGAAGAAAGCATAGTTCCTCCAATCATTTTTAATGATAAGACATTGCAAGATGATGTTGATGAAGAACATGATAATCTTTCATTACGTAGTATCGAACAAGAAGAGGAATGGATGGTTCGTAAATCATCTCGACGGAGAAAGTTTAAAGGTAATCGTGAATTAAATGCTATCATTTCGAGGCCGGCATAGATCCTATTCCGGGTAAGAATCTTGATCTTAATATTGGTTGTACTACTTCTAGAATAACTAGGAGTATGAAAGAACCTGAAGATGAACTTTAATACATTGATTTGGAATGTTAGAGGCATTGCTAAAAGTGATGCTTCTATTAGACTTAGGAATTTAATTCGTAAATATCATCTTTCTTTTTTTGGCATCTTGGAACCTTTAGTGAATCCTAATAATAATAATAAATATGTGCAGAATATAGGATTTTTTAATTATGTTGCTAATATTAATAATAAAATTTGGTTTCTTTGGAAGGAGTTTATTAAGGTTGATGTGATTATTAATCATAATCAACTTTTACATGTGCTTATTAGTTATCGGGATGTTTCTTTTCGTATGTCTATAGTTTATGTCTAGTTGTACTAAATATGATAGAATTGAATTATGGAATCTTCTTAATACTATAGGACCTTTAGATATTCCTTGGTTGGTTGGAGGGGATTTCAATGTTATAACGGCTGTTGATGAAAAAAAAGGAGGCTTACCTCCTAATCTTAATATTATGTCTGGATTTAATCGAAGCAATTTCAAACGCTGAGCTTTTTGATTTGGGTTTTTCTGGTTCTAAATTTACCTGGCATCGGGGTAGTGTTTTTGAAAGACTGGATAGGTTTTTTGCTAATGCGTCTTGGTGTCATATTTTTACTAATTATGGTATTCAACATCCGGCTTTTAATGCATCTGATCATACTCCTATTTTGTTAAAGATTGTTAATAAACTTTTTAAAAGAAATTATCGGTTTAGGTTTCTTAATATGTGGATGCAACATTCTAATTTTATTCAATGTGTTAAAGATAATTGGATCATTACTAATCATAGTTTAAATATCAGTCATTCCGGTATTAAATTATGGTTATTGCATAAAAATCTTGCTAAGAGTCTCGTAATTTGGAACTCGGAAGGTTTTTAGTCATCTTGAAAGAATTGTTGCTTCTGTCGAAGGTAAGGTTAAGGATATGGAAGAATTGTATATTCAAAATTTAATTAGTTATGAGTCACTTTATCATGCGCAGGAAGATCTTACCAAAGCTATTAATATGGAGGAATCTTTCTATGCTAATAAAGCTCGCTAAAATTAATTTCTTGGATGGGGATAGGAATATCGCCTTTTATCATGCTTGTATCAAGAATAGAAGAAAGATTAATTTAATTACTAATATTAAAGGTATGGATGGGAATTGGTTAACCGATGAAAACAATATTATAAATGATGGTATTAATTTCTTTTCGATTTATTTAAAGATGATGGTTCCGTTTTAGAACCTATCGATTATTCCGTTTTTAATTTGCTGGATAATCACTCGAGTCTTACTAATCTTACTTTTATTCCTTCTAAGGAAGAGATTAAATCTGCTTTAGATGGTATGGAGGATGGTAAGATGGCTGGTCCTGATGGTTTTAATGCTGAATTTTATAAGCACTGTTGGCATATTGTTAATATTGATGTTATTAATGTTATTCAGGATTTTTTTCGCGGTGTTGATTTACCAAAGTATTTTAAATGCTCTAATATAATCTTAATTCCTAAAGATAATGGTAGTAAGACTTGGGACTCTTTTAGACCTATTAGTATTACTACTGTTATTTCTAAGATTATATCTAAGATTATTGTTAATAGGATTCAACCTATTCTTGACAAAATTATTTCTTTAAATCAAGTGGCTTTCATGAAAGGTAGATGTATTGGTGATCATGCTTTAACCGTTCAGGAGCTTCTTTTTGATATTGATAAGAGTAAAAGGGATGGAAATTTAGTTTTTAAACTTGATATTAAGAAGGCTTTTGATACCTTGAGATGGGATTTTTTGTTAAATATTTTAAAGGCTTATGGTTTTCAAGTTGAATTCTGTGAGCTTATCTTTAGAATTCTGAAGAATAATTATTATTCTTTAATGATTAATGGCAAATCTCAAGGTCATTTTAAGGCTACTAAAGGTATAAAACAAGGAGATTCTCTTTCTCCTTATCTTTTTATTCTTGCTTTTGAGTATTTATCTAGGAAGATTAATAAGCTTTATGAGGAGAATATCTCTATCAATTATAAACATAAGGGTAACATCAGCATCTCGCATTTATGTTATGCAGATGATCTTATTTTATTTTTGAATTCTAATAAAAGATCCGTTAAAAATGTTTGGAGTATTATTTGTCATTTTCGTAAAGTTTCGGTTTAGTATTTAATAAAAGAAAATGTTATTTTTATGGTTCTAAACATATTTCCAATGAGAAAGCTCAATGGATTTCTGAATATACGGATTGTAATAAAGCTAATTTGCCAATCAAATATTTGGGTTTCATTCTTGATAAGAAACCTAAAAGAGTCATTTTATTTGAAGAATTATTGGATAAAATTAGGAGTAAGCTGCATTCTTGGGAAAATAAATTCCTCTCTTTTGGTGTTCGTATTACTCTTCTGAAGAGTGTTCTTACCTCTTTACCTCTTTATTCTATGCAAGTCATGAATATGTTGAATTCAATTGTTAAAAAACTTGAGACTATTTTTAATAGCTTTTTGTGGGATGGTTGTGGTAAAAAGAAAATTCATTGGAAAAGTTGGAAGAAACTTTGTAAACCGACCTCTTGTGGAGGTTCGGGTTTTTGTAGTTTAGATGATTCGATTCATTTTACTTTTATGAAGCTTTGGTATCATTTCAGTGCAGAATAATTCTATTTGGGCCGATCTTCTTAAAGCTAAATATTGTGGCCATAATCATCCTATGGCAAGTGACTGCTAATAGAAATGATTCCTTCATTTGGAAGGAGATGATTAAAGCTTCTCATAGTGCTGAAACTATGATGTGTTGGGACATTGGGTATGGGGACATTTCTTTTTGGTATGATGATTGGACTACTTTTGGTCCTCTTGCAAATATTTATGGAGGTCCTCAGGATATAAATCTTAAGATAAATGATATGTGGGATAATTTGGATTGGAATGTTTTTAAATTACGGGAGATGGTTAAGTATCATGATGCTGCTTTTATATCCCATGTGCCTATTTTAGCTAGTCAGAAAGATTTTCAAAAAATTAAAACTAATATTGGTGAGTCTATTACCAAAACTTTTGCTGCTAAGCAAACTTATTCTGTTGGGTTGGATTTGTCTTGGTCCTGGAATTCTCGGCTTAAACCTTCAATCTCGTTTTTTACATTGAGGTTATTGCATAATCGTATCCCGAGTTGATGATATTCTCAAACTCAAGGGTTTGAAAATTGTTTCTATTTGCTGTTTATGTAAGAGTAATGAGGAATCCATGATGCATACTTTTTGGAATTGTAGTTTGGTTTCGAAAGTTTGGAAGAATATTTATATCTTATGTGGTAGAAATGACTTTAATGGAAGTTTTACTTCTGTATTTGATATTTATAGAGATTGGAATAATAAAGGTCACCCTTTTTTAAGTATTATTCCATCTATAACTTTGTGGTATATCTGGTTAGCTAGAAATGATGCTAAATTTAATGATAGGATATTTAACAGTATGAAGATGACTTATCAAATTTATTATTATATTTTTAGAAGCTTAACTTTTAATTATTTTAAGCCCAATTTTAATTATTTTATCTGCTCGATTGTTTTGAGTTTAAATATCAGATTGCAGGTAAAATATAGTGAAAGGATTAAATGGATTAAGCCATCCATTCCTTTTATTAAATTTAATACGGATGGGGCTTACTTAGTATCGAGAGCTGGTATAGGTGGTTTATGTAGAGATTGGAATGGAGTTGTTTTAATTTGGTTTACGACACTCGCTCGTTGTTCGATCCCTATAGAAGCTGAGGCCGAGGCAATTATTTTTGCTCGCTTATAGCTAAAAGAAAGGGATGGAATAATATCATTATGGAAATGGATTCTTTATGTTTATATAATATATGTTGCAATAATCTTGTTTGCCATTGGAGTACTTTAATACAGGTTAAAAAGATTAAGCAACTTATAGTTGATCTCAATGTTACATGGACTTTTACTAGAATAGTAGTCTAATATGGCTGCTGATTGGATGGCAAACGGGAATGCGATTGACAAATCCGGTGATCTCGAATCTTTTACCTGGAGCTCTTATACCGTTTGTTTGTCAGGATTCAATTTCTTAACTCTTGGTCTTTTATTTTGTTTTGTCGTTGATTTTTTTTCTTGTTTCTGTGTCTTGTCTGTGTTTTGGTTTTGTTGGGTGCGTGAGTAATATTTGTTTTCTTTTTTTTGGAGAGAGATCCTTATATTCATTTTTTCTTGTGTGAGTTGTAGTGTGGGTTTAGATAGGAACTCTCCTAGGTTTGTATCTTTTTATTTTTTATTAATGAATTGGGAGCTATAGACTCCTTTTAAAAAAATATATAAAAAAAAAATAGGAGTTGTTGAAAAATCTATTAATGACGATTCTAAAGGAGTATTACAAAATAATAATAACATCAAATAGATATATATAAAATTTAGAAGTAGTTGTAAAATCTATTATTGATGATTCTGAAAGAGTATTACAGAATAAAACATTTGTTAAGTGGGAGCTTATAAAAGACGAATAGAAATTTTATGATATCAAAAAAATAAAAATAAAAATAAAATATAATATGATAATAAGATAAATTTTAAAATGTCTGCTTCTAATAGATTGGGTTGTTACAAAGTCTCAAACAACATTTACAATTGATGACATGGAGATGCTGCTAGGGGTGTAAACGGACCGAACACGAACGAAGAGAGCTAGTGTTCGTGTTTGAAATGTTCGAACACATCACTGTTCGTGTTTGGTTCTTTTAACAAATCGAACGAAAAAACATTGTTCGTGTTCGTCTCGTTTGCTTATCGAACGAATCGAACACGAACTTCCTGGCGAACCGAACACGAACTGTTCACGAACAACGAGCTTTTTTGACAGCTCTAGATTTAATAGCATACTTCCTCAAAATGAAGCAAATTGATCAGGTGTTCATTACACATCAGGTAATCCATACTTCCTCAAAATGAAGCAAACCGAATAAGGCGTTTAGGATTTTTTTTAGGATTTTATTTTAATATATAGTATAGTATATTAATTATAATATTATAATATTTATATTAATATAATTAATACTATAATATTATTATTGTTATTAATAATTTATCATATATTATAATTTATAGAATTTTAATTATTTAAAATATGATAAATTTTTTAATATATAATTATTTTTAAAATATCCAAAATTTTTATATAATTACTTTAAATTATTTTATATTTCGAACATAACGAACCGAACACGAACGAACACATCGCTGTTCGTGTTTGGTTCGTTTAACAAACCGAACGAAAAAAATTGTTCGTGTTCGTCTCGTTTGCTTATGGAACGAATCGAACACGAACTTCTTGGCGAACCGAACAAGAACTGTTCACGAACAACGAGTTTTTTTGACAGCCCTAGATGCTGCACAAAGAAGTATTTTAAACATTATTGTTAAGTTAGTACAATGAAAATTTAAATTCCAAGTAGGCGATCATTAAGTATTAATTTTCTTGAAAAAGGATTGATCGTGATTTTTAAAATTAGTAGTTAGCTTAAATTCTAAATTAAAGCTTATTAAAATCTCTTAAAGCAACTACCAAATCTTAAAATTCTAAAATAAAAGCCTACATGCAAGCTATAAGAATCTTCATAGGGGTCGATAACTATTATTAAATGTGAATATTTTACTGTATAAAATCATCCAAACATAAAATATATTTAGGGCTGTCAAAATGGAGAAAAATTTGCTTACATTAATCATACGCAGAGCTGCGTACGTAAAAATATACACGGGGGTTACATAGGGGTTACAAGCGTGTTATAGCTTCTTTATACCTCCCGTATAACTCACTTGTAACCCGCGCTTCCATTTCATCCATTTGTAGGTTACAGGAGTTACAAGGTTACATGGGAGTTACACGGGAGTTACAAGTGGGTTATAACTCTCTTGCAACCCCAGTGTACTTTTTTACGTATGCAACTCTGCGTACGGTTGACGTACGCAAATTTTTTTCGTCAAAATGGCTCGTTGTTCACGAACAACTCGCGTTCAACTTGTTAAGAAGCTCGTGTTCGGCTCGTTCGCTAAGTTAAGGAGCCGAACAAGAACAAAGATTTGTTCGTTCGTGTTCAGCTCGTTTTGGCTCGAAATACTATTTATCAATTATATATTGATGAGTAGTATTTTTAGAAAATTTAATTGACTACAAGGCTACAAAAATTTATAATCAATTAAAGGTATTAATTAAGTAAATCAAATAAAAATTATTAAATTAGATTCAAATGATGCTTTAAGATTAACAATAATTTTTAAATCTTGCCCTAACCCTTAACATCTTATGGTTACGTGCTTAGGGTTGTCAAAATGACTCTTTGTTAGTGAACAGCTCATGTTCGGCTTACTAAGCAAACGAGCAGAACACGAACACACTTTTTGAGCTCGAAATATAAACGAGCCGAACACGAGCTGAGCCTGGGCTCGTTCGTGTTCGTCTCATTTACACCCCTAAATATATTGAGTTCACAAGAAGAATAAACAAAGAGAGAGCAAGAAGAAGAGAGAAGAGAAGTATCATGCAAGAAAGAAAGGACGAAGTCTTTCTATACTTGCAAGTGAAATTCTTGGACTTCTTCAATGATAAAGAAGTTCATTTCTCATATTTGTAAGAAGTGACTACATATTCTTTCAACTAGATAAAGTAGTATCTTTATCTACACTTTTTAATTCTATATCAATAATATAAATGTTTCGTTAAAATAAGATTTATATGTATTTTTTAATTAAATAAAAACTTGTACGTTTCATTTAAAATTTTAAAACTACTTCAAATTCTATTTTAATTTTAATTTATATTTTGATTAGGTTCATTTTGGCCAGAAAAGTACATGTGATGGTGTGTGGGTCTCTTCCATGATGTAGAGAGCAAGTGTCTCTTTCTTGCTTTGGTAGTTCTTCTTTTCATTGATTTAACAACAAACCGAATCAGTTTGTGTTCTTCTTCTTCTTCTTCTTCTTCTTTTATTTTTTTATTTCTTTTATTTTAATGGTTGAACATCATTTTGGTAGGAAGAATCAAACTAGTCAGATAAGTAGCCGACTATTACTGAAATGTAATCCGACAATTGTTAAAAAAAAGGAAAGGTCAGAGGCTATTATACGAGCCTCCAGCCACCCTTAATGTGCCTAACAATTCGAGTATCACGTCCTTAAGACCAACTGTGTCAGAGGGGATTCGAACCTCCACCTGAGAGGCCTTATACCATGGATACCAACCAATAGACTGGAGTACGTGGCACGACAATTATGATGTCTCTTATGTATATAATTAATTATAGAAATCTACTCATTTCTCTTGTGAAGAGTTTTAAAAGTAAGGAAGATTTATATAGATACCATTTAAATCTTATGTATTTGCATGACTAACACTTAAATTTTAATTTTTACATACATACCTCATTACCTATGAATAATGGTATTTTGTATGGAGTAAAATGCTACAGTAGTCTCTGAATATTTATGTTAGATCATTTTAGCCTCAGAATTTAAATAATTGTTAAATTAATCCATATATTATTTCATAATAGTCAAAATAATCATCACTGTGAACTATTTTAACCCATATTAAATTGATATTTTTATAAACTATAAGATCAAACTGACCCCTACAAAAAATCAAGCGACCATTTTTCCTTTTTGTATCTTTGCTATGATGTGATAGATCTAGACGACATAAAGTGATAGGCATATAAATACATGAAAATTAGAGGGCTATATGTAAAAGCCCCTAAAAGTTAATTGTTAAGTAAGTTTGATCCTCACTACACAATAAACTCACACCTTAAGAATTTTGAAGTATTAAAATAAAAATTGAAGAGAGAGAGAGAGAGAGGGAGAGATTCTTTAACCACTTCAAACTAGAATAAGAGCTTCCTGCAACTCTACAATGGAACACAAAGAAAAGGAGAAAAGATACCTATTCCTCCATATGTTTCTCCTCTTCTTCTTCAGTCTTAGTTATTAAAATTTGCATTGGATTTCTTACAATGAAGAACTGCATCATGAATCGAGCACTCAAACTCCAAATCAAAAACCCTATTCACTCGGCCCCCACGATTCCGCTCGATGCTCGAGAATTCATTCTTCATCCTCACCGACCTTATCGGCGAATCGCCGGAGCTTCGAGTTGCCCTCAGAATCATCATCATCTTCAACTTCTTAACCTTCTTGTACAGGGGAATCAGGAAATTTAAATATCTCCTTAATCTCGTACCAGGAGAGGTCTTCCTGTTCTTATGAGTTGGAGATGTGTTTGTTGAGATCGATTCATCCCAAGGGTTTCTCTCAGAGACCAATTTCTTCGAGGAATCGATCGAAACCGATCGATTCAGAGCGGAATCTGAAGAGAAATGGTGGGATTCGTTTTTCTTTAGAGTAGTCGAGGGGAGGAGTTGTCCATTGGAGAAAATTTGATCGGCATGAACCAAATTTGAAGGTTCGGAGCTTGATGGAAGGCTGAAATCGAAACTGGTTGAGTCGATCCAGCGCATCGAGAAGAAATCTGGGTCCATTTCGATGAAGGAGGTGCTGTCGATCGCCTCGAAGGCACGGCGAAGGCTGTCTTCTAGGCGGTCGAAATCGAAGGAGGAATTGATGTTAGTAAGCCAGCCATGAGAGAAGCTCTCAATTGAGATCTGGTTTATGGACTCCATTAAAGTGAGCTTCTTGTAGAGAAATTGAGTTTTGGTTGAAGGAGGAAGAATACGGCGAAGAGAGGGGAGAGGGAAAGAATTTTTATATAGTGAGCTCGTTTGAGTTTGGCTCAATAAGTGGCTCGCAAAGCTCTAAGTAAGTGTATTTCAAGATAAACAGTTTATCTTGAAACGTGCCCCGCTGATCGACTAGTATAAAAAACTCAAACGCAGTAAGTAGCGTTTTAAAAAACGTCACCGCACTTATAAGCTGCCCCAAACGGACCCTTAATAAGTCGAGCTCAAGCTAGCCCCCACTCGACTCGTTACCTCGTGAGCCAGCTCGTTTAAGAAAAATATTAGTATAAAATATACTCAAAATATATTAAATTTTTAGAATTTATCTTTAAATTATTAAAAATATTTGAAAAATAATATTTTTTATATTATATTATATTATTTTTTATTATTTCTCATACAATTGATCTTTTATTTGTTATTTTACTATTACACTATCTTAAATTAATATCATTTCCTTTCTTTTATAAAAAATAATTCAGTAACTCGTAGACTTAAGCTCGAGCTCGAGCTCAAATTCGATAAAATTAATCAAGCTCAAGCTCTAATTAAATGCGGCTCGAGATTAACTCGGCTCACTTACACTCGTAATAGAGTTCATAGATTTAAATTTTATTTATGACATATTATTATATTTATAGTTGGAATTATGCTTTCTTATTTGTAATGTCTTGTGTATTACTTTTATAGTTCAATTAAGTGGAACAGTCAGCTAAGTTTGAGCAAACATAACTAAAATGATTAACTATAAATTGATTAAAAGTTGAGTTGAGTTCTAAAGCTCAAAGAGTTATCGTAGCTCTGAATTTAACTGTCAGTTATGATTGGGATAATATTAAGATTGAAATGGATTCTATGGAGCTGTAAAATTATTGTAATAAGAAAAAAGAGTATTCTTTGTTTTTTATGGTTCATATGAATAAAAAAAATTATTTTTTTATCGTAAAGACAATCAGTTTGCTAATTGGGCTGCGATAAGAGGTTCAAATTTTCAAAAGTTTAACTTTTCTACTTTTTTTTTGTTAGAGCTTTGTCGTTTGATGAAAGGGGACTGTCTAAATATTACTTATATTCGTGCTGATAATAGTTTCTAATTTTTGGTCACACTACTGTAACTAATTTTTTTATGAATAAAATTTCCTACCAAATTAAAAAAAAAAAAACAAAAAAAAAGATAAAAAGAAAAAAAAATGAAATCATTCTATCAAAACATAAAATTACAATTTATTTTTAGTTATAAATAAACATATTTTATTAATTTATTAATGAGAGCACACTTAAAATTTAAACTAATGTATTTTATTATTTGTTCAAAAACATTGCATGAAAATTTAAAAGTAAAAATGAGATTATGATGAATAATTACAAAAATACCACCGATAGATAGTCTATTTTGAAGATTGAATTTTTGATCTTAGAATGTCAAATATGGTTCTAAAGCATTTGTTAACTTCAAGTCACAAACTAATAATTTTTTTTTAAAAAAATGAATTTTAGATATTTCCCTAAAAAATTGCAAAGCGAGGGTTGAATTGGTCATTTCAAATGCAAATTTTCATGAAAAGGAAGGTGCTCATTGAAAGCATGAGAAATATTTTAAATACATTGCTTTGCCAATATACTGTAACAATTCTTTTTAAAATATGTTGATAACTTGTTAATGAGTTTAGAAGCCAAACTTTTGTCATCAACTTCAATTTTTATATGTTACAAATGTGGGCTTTACATACTAATGCGTGCTAGAAAATTTGTGACAGTAGAGTAGAGGGTTATTGTCTTAGCGTTGCAGGAGAATTCAGCACACACTGAGATGAAAGAAAAATAATCAGGGATGACACTAGAAGTTTTTATGTGGAAAATCAGTAAAGAGAAAAACTACGGGGCCTGACCCAGTTGCAATAATCCACTGTTGATTGATGATCTAAAAATCTATTGTCTCAGACGATAAATCGTAACTATATTTTTCAGACCACAGTGCCGACTGACGGAGTCTGGTTGGTGATGATTGATGATCAGTGATTGTCAATGGCGGCCGGCGATGGTCGACGGCAGTCTGCGAGATTCTACAACGGTCAGCTGTGGTCAATGGTTGTTGGCGGTAGTCGACGACAGTCAGCTGTGGTCGACGATGGTCGGCAGTGGTTGTCGGAGGTCGGCGCTGGTTGACGGCGGTCGGCGGTGTTCGACGACAGTTTTGATGGCGCTGGGCTTCAGGTCCTTCTCAAAGCCTCATATTCTCTCTCAAGACTTAAGCTCCCCCCTCACGAGAGGGGTGAGGCTTTATTTATAATTTACTGGGTACAACTAATCTTTGGAATATGAACCACTATAATTAGACAGTTCGGAGAGCTTCATTCAATTAGATGACGTTTGATGAACATTTGAGTATTTTAACGATGTCAAAATTGAGCAATCCTGGGCTCGTTGGATATGTCTTCTTGAGACACTCGATTCGACTATCAACTCGCCAGATTAGACATTCGTTACCTTCCAAATGTATCTGAAAATCCTCCAAGTGTGGTTTAACGACCTGATCTAAGCTTGATTTGACTCTGATTGAACTAGTTTTATATCATTGGGTTCGTCTCATCGAGCTGGTCAGTTTGACTATAAGTTCGCTGAAATCGGAGCTCTTGATAAATTTTAATCAAAGTTTGAATGTTTTTTGCTAAAAAAATTACCTTGAGATTCACGTCACACCTCGAAATTCATGCTGGATGATGAAAGTTTGTGGCGTATCACATTGCACAATTTTTTATGTATTTACGTATTTGACACCTGATCTTTTATATTTGCACACATTGCACTCAAATTTTTAATTTTACATAAGAAAATAACATTACTATCACTTTTTAAAAGTGAAATACATACGCCCTTATTAAATATGTGAGTTCTCTGCATGTAAATATTAAAGTTTAGAAGTGTAAATACATAAGAATTGTGTGGCATGTTTGTAAATGCCCCTTAATTTTAATAATGAGAACGTGAGGTGTATGAACTAGCTTAAAAACTAATTGGTTGAGGAATAAAGCAAGTGATTTCAATTTTATATCAAAATGAAGAGAAGTGAAGCAATTGCCAAGATTTCATTTTATTATATGACATGAGTTATATTCTTTGGATTCTTAACATAGTCATACTCGTATTCATCCCGATGCGATAACTCGCATTGCTTATCGGGAACGACTCAACAAACAATGCTCGTTAAGACATCGCGACCAACATAATGTCACTAACTTTTTGAGCCGGCTCACTATCATGCAAACACATGATAAAAGAATCGAGTATATCGGATTATGAAATAAAAAAATTAGTTGTAATAAATAAATAAATAATTTTTGTATGAATATTTTGCTGTCAGCACCACTTCTCATTAACTGTAATAAAAAAAATGAAGTAAACTAATGATGTCATTTTCAATGGCAGGGCCTATGCTTTTAGTGATATTATGGAAATGATTCTCTTAATGATGGAAATTATTTCATTTTTTGTGTGCATGAGAGATATTTGGGTGCACTGCACTAATTAATGATGTCATTAAGCAAAAAGATAAACAAACAACTTTGGATTAATCAACTAAAAGATGATCATTTTTTTTTAATTTCTACTTTCCATTAGTTAACAGAAGTTGATGAAGTTTTAAAGAAAAAAGTAAGTGGAGAAAAATAGTAGGACCTGATGGTATTCAAATAGACGTGTCAAAATGTTTAAGAGAAGTGATAATTTTCTGATTTACTAAAATATTTAATATTATCATAAAAACTAAAAAGTCGTCTAATGAGTGGAGAAAAAGAATTTTAGTTCTTAATTTTAAGAATAAAAGAGATGCACAGAAGTTTGCAAATTATAAATGAATTAAATTGATGTCTCATGCATTAAAGTTGTGGGAGAGAGTAATTGAACATAGGCTACAACGTGATACAAAAATATCATAAATCAGTTTGATTAATGTCAAGCAAGTCTACTATGGAAACTATAAATTTATTGAGATGTTTGATAGAGAAGTATAGATAGAATAAGGATGATCTACATATGATTTTTGTTGTTTTAGAAAAAGGTTATGATAAAGAAGTATTTTAAAGAGTTATAGAAAAGAAAGGTGTTGATATTGCTTAAAATCAAGTCAATAAAGATATATATATATATATATATATATATATATATATATATATATATATATATATATATATACTAAATGTGTTACTTGTGTTCCAACACAAAAGGATTGATGAAGTTTTATTATTATTATTATAGTTGGATTACATCAAAGAGTGGCTTTAAGTCCATATCTTTTTTACTTTAGTTAAGGATGTTTGCATTACACATATAAAATGATGTACCATGGTGTATGCTTTTCGCTGATGATATCCTGCTTTTGGAAGAGAGTTCGAGAAAAGTGAATTATAGAGGTCAGCTTTAGATTCTGCAGGCTTTCATTTGAGTTGATCTAAAATTGAATACATGGATTGTAATTTTAGTAGTAGTAGATTTAGTTGCGGGGTTGTAATCATGAGTGATCATGTCATTAAAAGGAGTAAATATTTTAGATATCTCGGATCTATTGTTCAAAGTGATGGTGAAAATAGATAGGGTGTTCTTAGTAGAATTTATGTTGGATGGTTGAAGTGGAGCAATGCATTGGGCCTATTAGGTGATATAAAAAATATGACATTAGACTTAAAGGAATATTTTATACGATAATGGTGAGACTTTCAATGCTTTATAGAGTAGCATGTAGGCCTGTAAAAGAGAAGCATAAAATTAGGTTAGGTGTTCCTGAGATGAGAATGCTCAAGTGGATGAGTGGCTTTAAACTAAGAGATAAAATGTGAAATGAATATATCTATGAAAAGGTTAGAGTAGCTCCAATGGCAGACACGATTAAATAAAATCGTCTTAGATGTTGATGTTGATGTTGATGTTGATGTTGTTTTATCTTAGCAATATTGTATACATTGCGCCACTATAAATAAGGCATGAGCATAGTTGTATGCACATTATATGCAGTAATATAAATAAAGAATGTGCAGTTATTATATTATATTTGTAAGTATTACTTAAATTATTCAATTTTTTGTCAAAATGTCAAATAACATATATTACTATAAACTTGGAATCATCTTTTGTGTTGACCCTCCATTTCTAAAGAGATCTTGAAAGGAAAAGTTTATCATCTTAATCATTCTAACAAAGCACGTGAAAAATAAAACTAGTCATTGCTTATATGGTTTGTGCTAGAGTGCATGAAGGGTCAAAGTCATACATAATCAGAACCATAGACAATGAGACCTCATATATTATCCGTTGCACTTAATTTTAATTTACTCTTAAAATTTTTTTCTCTCCAATAACATTACCTCTTCTCTAATAGATCAATTAAACCCGCTGTCAATCACTTCTTGTTCTTTTGCTTCCTCTTATAATCCAAAAATTTAGCCTTACTCGTGTATTGATGGATCAACACACTTCTCCAACCCTTTCTATGTACATATAATAACAAGGAAGTAGTCTCCTTTCTACCTACGTCTTCCTCTACCTCTTTCCACATCTCCTTTACTTTCAGAACTCAAAGCCGACCTTAACCGAATGAGTGGTTTAGTTACCACCAAGCCTCTCATGCATTATGACATTGTTAAAGACGAAATAAATATCAATGAATAATCGTGTAACATACTGTTTGAAAGTTCTCGTGACGGCTTATGCAACCTTAACTCGTGACGTCTAACTTTGCTTAGTAACACTTATACCGCCCAAGCTTTCATTTCACACCAATAATAACACTATTTTAACTTTTAAAAAGTGAAATACACCATATCATGCATAGGTAAAGTGGCATGCATCAAAAAAATTAAAGATTAGATATTAGATGTAAATACTTAGAACTTATGTGGTATGTATGTCAATCTTCCATAAAAGCATAATTAACCCAAAGAATATTCACCAGCTTTCCCACTTGCAGAATAAGCATCTAATACATAAGAATTTATGTGGTATGTAAATATCAAGTTTTGGGTGTTAGATATGTAAATACATAAGAATTATGTGGTATGTATGTAAATTTTCCAAAAAGAAAATTAAAATGTTGTTATTTGTTATAATATGGGAGAGGTTTGTCTTTCTCTATGTATCTCTGTATGTAATAAGCACTTTATCCTTATTTAATACATAAAATATGAGGATATATTATTATTCATAGGAAAAAATTATCATAATATGTTAATTTAATTACGTGAAAATATTCATTATAATATTATTAGTCAAATATGAAGGAGTTGGGATCATTTTCTGTTCAATTTGTAATGGGAAATTTACATACATACCACACAATTCTTATTTATTTACATTTCTACCACCTAACATTTAATATTTGCATTCAACACTTTAGGGTTACAAAACTGAAAATGTGCATTTTACTTTTAAACAAATTAACTCTGTTTTTTACATTTATACCACCAAAATCTTCTATATTAAATAAAAAACATAACCATTCTAACTTCTTAACTTAAATGTGAAATACATCTTTTTATGCATGCATGAGACGGTATATACGTAAATAAATAAAATTTAGGTGTTAGATACGTAAATACGTAGAAAATGAAAAGGTATATATGTAAATCTTCCACAAAATAAATTTAACATCTTACATAATATCCGACAAGAATTTATGAAAAGAGAGAATTTATAAAATTGATCCAAATAATTGCATTAAGGTCAAACATGAAAAGATAATGATGATGGAGACAAATAAACTTTTGCAAAGTTCAATAATTTACATTTTACTCCAAAGAAAAAAGAAGGATAAACTTTTCCAAAAGGTGAATCCAACTGCTTTAGCTCGTACCTTGATCAGGTCCCCTAATTCCTCTTTCCTAACCTGATGCCACTAGGGGTATAAACGAGCGAGCTCGTGTTTGGTTCGTTAAAAATATTACTGTTAAGGCTGTCAAAAAGGCTTGTTGTTCGTGAGCAGCTCGTGTTCGGCTCGTTAAGAAGCTCGTGTTTGGCTCGTTCGCTAAGTTAACGAGCCAAACACGAACAAAGATTTGTTCGTTCGGGTTCGACTTGTTTTGGCTCGAAATATTACTTCATCAATTATATATATATATATATATATATATATATATATATATATATATATATATATATATATATATATATTTCTGATGAGTAGTATTTTTAAAAACATTAATTGACTACAAGGCTATAATGATTTATAATCAATTAATTTTTATTAAATTAGATTCAAATGATGTTTTAATATAAACAATAATTTTTAAATCTTGCCCTAATCGTTAACATCTTATGGGTACATGATTAAAGTTGTCAAAACAAGTCTTTGTTCATTAGCGGCCGTGTTCGGCTCGTTAAGCAAACGAGCCGAACAAAAACATACTTTTTAAGCTCGAAATACAAACAAGCCGAACACGAACTGAGTCTAATTTGCTCGTGTTCGACTCGTTTACACCCCTAATTACTGTTTATATTCGACTCATTTGTTTAACTAGCGAACACAAGTTATTTATAAAGAACGAACTGTTTTTAAGTTTTGATCACACCCGCATGATCTTTGGATAGGGATAAAATTTAAATTTTATTATTTATATTAAAATATTCATTATAAATTTTTATTGCCTTACAGTCAATTAAATTTTTTAAAAATAATATACATGTAATTTTATATGCATCATAATTGACATTATACTATGAATGTTAAGATATGACAAAAATATTAAATATATCCTATATGTTTTGAAATATATATACATAAAAAATGTTGGCTATTATGATTTTAATTGATAGAGACATAATATTTTGTATGAGTTACTGGTTGATGGACTCTCTTTGAATTTGAGTTAGCAGTGTAAACTCAAAATAGGATGCAAAACATGAAGTTGAGAGATAATCTAATTTGATTGTTAATAGGATGGAATTAACAAATGTTTAGAGTATTATGCCACTTAATTATTTTTAGGGAAGAGTGACTCTCCATTGCAATGAAGAACTATCAATCTTTTTTGATAGCATATTTCACCTTATCATCTTTGTTTATAAAGAACAATCTATCTTTTTGGCTTTGAATAATATCTATCCCAAAATGTATTATTAACAAGATAATTTTTTTTTATATCTTTAGTTTCTTTTATGGTAGAGAAGAACATAAGAAAATGTATCTCAACTCCTATTACTAAATAGCTATGTACAAAGATAAATGTGAAACAGGTATTGCTTCTGTCACAACTCTCAATATATTTTATAAATTCAAGGCTATGTGAACGCTCTTTAATACCTGAACTCTATTTTCAAATTAGTGTGCTACTCATAGTTTCTTGTGGAGGTATAATACTTCTAACATTTCACCTCTCTAGAGAGAATTAGCAAGGGTTGCTTTTATGTTGATGCATAAGTTCAAATACTATATTTGGGATGGTTCATAAGCCTCCTTACATTTTGATCCTTGGTGTAAGGGGAAATCTCTACGAATTGTGGGCTCTTGCTATTTTACCTTGTTCAGTAAACCAATAGATACTTCATTGAACATTATTACTATTAATAGATTTTGTCATTTTTCTTTTATTTTAAGACTAGCTAATACTTATTGCTTTAATTATATTAAAGAAATAATCGTATCTGGTGAAAATGATGTGATTTTATGAAAAAGGTATACATTTTATCGATAAAATGAAAGCAATCATTTTTTAAAAAATATGTTGAAAGTTGATCTGGCTAAAGATATTTGGTTCTATAGGGACTCTATTAAGCTCGCTATTCTTTTATTGGATGGCCTCTATTGGAGGCTTGAAATAATTGAAAATTTTGAATTTGTGCATCTTTGTAATAAAATTCTTGAATCGCATGCCCTTCTATTTCTTATGTTTCTTCGCTTCTATGTGATTGATTGGGTTACAATTTTGATCATTGCTCTTCTGCAATCCTATTTTCTGCGAAAATTGCTGGGCTTTGGGCACGATTGTTCTAATATTTCTAACCTTACTAAATGATAGTGTTAGTGTTTGATGTCATTGTACCCATGATATCGCTCACCTTTGTTACAATCATATCTTGGTCTCTTGATCTGAGCTTATTTCTCAATTACATTGATAGTTTTTAGACACTCATTGGATAAACTTTAAATATAACATTTAACATCATTTTTTAGTTGAAACCATCCTCCTAAACCCACTCGTAAGGTTTTGAATGAAAGTTTTAAATCATTAAATTATTATATTTAAAATTTATGATTAAAATATTATATTTAATATTTTGGACGGTTCCTACGTAAGAAATGAAAATTTATTCCATACGGACAACGTACGTAGCGTTGCGTACGGAATTCACAAATAACCACCGAATAACCAACCAATAATCCATAATAACTCCATGAATAACATTAAAATGAAACAGCGGGGTTATTGACAGATTATTAGAAAATTATTGCAGCGTTATTTGAGCAATAACATCTCAATAACCTCACAATACCCCGAATAACAGATAAAAAATATAAAAGTGAAACTGCAGAGGTTATTGAGGCGTTGTTAGGAGGTTATTCGCTGGTTATTCGGAATAATATCGCAATAACCTACTAATAACCTCCCGATAATCCTGAAATACACAATCACGAAGGATATTTGTTGGTTATTCGGTAGTTATTTGTGGATTCCGTACTCAACGCTGCGTACGTTATTCGTATGGAATAATTTTCTGTAAGAAATGTGGATAACATAATTTTTATACATGTAATCAATATCTCTCAGAGAAAAAAGTTAATACTATCATGTTCACTTCACCATCTTAACAATATGATTAGTATGCGAATAAAAAATTCAAAATCAACTTAAAAAAAAATTCAAAATTATCCATTTAAAAATAAGAACTACCAAAAGAGAGCAACCTTCCGATCAGCACCGTATCTCCACTGCTATGCACTGGCGGGCGCGATTCTTCTCCGCCGCTTCCTTCTTCATCCATAAAAGATCACCGAACTTTTCTCCTACGCTTTTTTCTCCACCTCGTGATGGCTCTCCTTCTAACCCTACCGGAGTTATTCTCTACTTCCGGCGGCATCACATGCACCCGCCGGAGAATCGTCGCCGACGGCCGCCGCTGCCGGATTCCTAGAGTCGCACGGCGCAGTTTGTGCGCATATGACAAGGTAGCGGATCTTGAGACGAGTATCGTTAGGGTTTCCGATCCAATCAAGAACGCGGGCTTCAACCCTATCTTATCGGTTCCGGTGCTTAGGGTGTCTTCGGCTTCGCCGCCGGCTCCTTCGCTGAAGCAGCAGCTGCAGGAGATGGATGGCGGTGATGATAAGAATGACTATTACGTGAACCTCGGCAACGCGATTCGAACGCTGAGGGAGGATTACCCGATTATTTTCTACAAGGAACCTGGCTTCAGTATCTATAGGTACGTATTTCGGTTATCATTTGTTTGTTTGTGTATATTAGATGGCTTTGTATATTAGAAAGGTGGCTTCTTTTTGGGGATTAATTCGCTCTGTTTTTTTGTGTTATATGGTTATTTATGGCGTTTTGATTGGATATTAGTATTGTGTATTGGTGCTTTTAGTTTCTGCATTATGGTTTCCGTTGGATTTACCAGCAACAAAGATTCTAAGTAAATTCATACAGTTCTTTCAGCGATTTCAAGAATTCTGTAGGCCGATTGTTTTGATGCTTTTCTTGTTTATGCTATATAGAGATTTTTATTTCATTATGTGAGAGAAGTAAAAGCAACTGCTGGAGCTTTGAATAACATTAAATTAATATTCCTTTTTGTTTTTGCGGAGTAGCTGAAATATGGCAACATTAGTTAAGAACTAGCTCCTGGTGTATGTAATTAAGGCTTTGTTTTGTGATTCCATTGAAATCTGAAAGTCACCACAAAGCATGAATTTCTGTGCTTTTGATGCAAATCTCTCCCCAAAAGCATAAATGTTTTGCTTCTTGATTATTTTGTTTGAAGCCCATGCTTCTAGTTTGAGAGAATATGCTTTCTGCTTCTCATTAAAGCTTAAAAATTTGCGTATCATTATATAGGAGCACAAATTACGAGATTACTATATCGAAATAAGCGTTTAATCAAATATTGAAGAAGTTCCAAAATTTTTTTCATATTAGTTTATTTCTCTAAAGAATAATTTGTCTGCACAAAATTTTAATCTATTCAAATATTGAGCATTTGCTATTGGTTTTTAGTTACAAGTAACCTTCTACATGATTTCTCATTGTAAAACATTTTTGTTTTGATATTCATTTATTTAATTCAATTGATATCATTGTTTCTTTATGAATCGATAGATGCATTCTATACTTCAGTCTTTTCCTTGGATGAAATTGATGGGATTTCTTATTTTTCCCATTTTCTTAAATTTCTTATTTTTTCCATATTCTTAAGTTATAATTTGTGTTCTTTATTTTAATCTAAAGCTATTTGAATAAGAAATTTAAATATGGAAAAAGTTCCAAAATTTACTTCATTTTAGTTTATTTCTCTAAAGAATAATTTGTCTGCACAGAATTTTAATCTATTCAAATATTCAGCATTTTTTATTGATTTTTAGTTACAAGTAACCTTCTACATGATTCCGCATTGTAAAACAAATTTGTTTTGATATCCGTTTATTTATTTAATTCAGTTGATATCATTCTTTCTTTATAAATCCATAGATGCATGCTAAACTTCAGTCCTTTCCTTGGATGAAATTGATGGGATTTCTTATTTTTCCCATTGTCTTAAATTTCTTATTTTTTTCTATATTCTTAAGTTATAATTTGTGTTCTTTATTTTAATCTAAAGATATTTGAATATTGCATGTTTTTTAAACTTTATTGAATTTTTAAATACTATAAAAATAATCAAATATGTTTTCATGATATTCATAAACTCAACTCACAGTTTGAACACAAATTGCAGTTTTATTTTCTGAAATATCAGGCAATGTTCTGGTTTGCTAAACTTTTAGTTTTTTTGATTGATAAACTGCCACTTTAGCTGTTTTTGCCGTAACTTTAAAACTGTAAATAGAGATCATGCACCGGACGGGTTTATACTGTATTTTCTCTATAAGTTTAAATTTTTCTATGTAGCTTTTTCTAAAGCAAACTGTATGGTAACAATGTGATATATTTTTTATTGTACGCATCAAGTTCAAATAAAAAGGCAGCTCTTTGCTGTTGAAGCTAAAAGGATTGAAGGGGATAAATTTCCATCCTAGTAGATTTCTTCCACTAAAACTTTATTTTAATTATGAGAAGGAGAATTTACACACATACCACACAATTCTAATGTATTTATCCTTTTAACACCTAAACATGCATATTTACATGCATACAACACGAATCTTTAATATCACATCAAAATTACCACCATTACTACCTTTTTAAAAGTGAAATAAAACTTGTTCATCAATAAGTTTATGAAACCAAATTATTATAGCTGTAAATATTAAACTTTGGGTGTTAGATATGTAAACATAAGAATTGTGTGGCATGTAAGTAAATTTTCTCTTAGAAAAACAGGCAATGTTCACCAGTTAAATGAAGATAGCATCCCTTTAGAGGTGAAGACATCCATTTTTAAGGGGTCAATAACCGTAGAGGATACTATAAAATGACAAATGTCTTGTTGATTAGTAAGTATAATACTTTGGATACAACAACAACAACACAAAAATCCTCCTAATAAGTGGGGTCGGCTACATGAATCATTTTTCTCTATTTTGTCCTGTTGAGTGTCATATTTTCATTTAATTCTAATAACTAAAGATCATTTTTTATACAATATGCCCAAGTCTTTCTTGATCTACTTCTGCCTTAACATAGTTGAATTTAAAACACCTACTCTCCTAACCAGATCATCAGATGACCGACGTTTAATGTGACCAAGCCATCTAAGATGACCCTATCTAATTTTATCCGCCACTGGAGCTACACCAACTCTATCACGAATATATTCATCTCTCATTTTATCTCTAAGTATCAAGACACTCATCCTCCCAAGCATTCTCATCTCGGCAACACTTAACTTTGATTAATATTTCTCTTTTAAAGGCCAACATTCAGTGCCATAGAGCATTGTAGGTCTCACCACCATCTTATGAAATTTTTCTTTAAGTCTATGCGGTACTTTTCTATCACACAATAAACCCGATGCATGCCTCCACTTCAACCAACCAACTTGAATTCTACTAATAACATCCCAATCTATATCAACTTTGCTTTGAACAATAGACCCGAGATATCTAAAGCGTTCACACCTTTTTAATAATTTGATCACTCATAGTTACAACTTCGCCTCTATAGCTGCTGCTACTAAAATTACATTCCATGTATTCAATTTAGTCCTACTCAAACGAAGGCCTTTAGTCTTCAATGTAGACCTCCATAATTTAAGTTTTTCCTGAACTCTTTATCGAGTTTTATCCACGAGAAGGATATCATTAGCAAAAAACATTCACCAAGGTACATCCTCCTATAAATGTCTAGTAAGAGCATCCATAACTAAAGCAAAAAAGATTGGGTTAAAGTCGATTTCTGATGTCCAACTGAAATAGGAAAATATTGGGTCAATCCTCCTTTTGTTCGAACACAAGCAAACACTCAAGTATGCATCTCAAGAAGATTGTTGCTTGGTGCTGCCTTGAATATTTTAAAAAAATAAAATAAAAATCCCTCTTCATGGTAGCAGCATTTTTTCTATGGGTGAAAATTTTTTCTTTTATTCAATTAATCTTTCTTCTCTTCTGATGTTAGAAGTTAGAATTGACCTTTAAATTATGCATACTCTTTTAGAAGCTTTACAATTAGGCCGTGTTCCTCACTTTGAATTTCCCATGTAACCTTGGCTCTGTAATCCTTACTTCTTTTATGTTCCTTAATTTGGGAAAATAACATTTAGCTAACCAATCATTCTGAAGATAATAAGTGTAATAAAACAATTGAGATAAGGTCCTCTATTTTGTCTTCAGCCAATTTATTATTTGTATCGAAGCTAAGTATTGATTAAATAGCATTACACTGTTACCAAGAGAACTTGTAGCTCACCAATTTTTCTATATATAAACTATAAACATGCCAAATTTACGTAGAACGCCCCTAGATATGGGTGTGTAATGTTGGGAGACAAGAAAGCACATAGCATACTGGGTATAAACATAATTGGGACCAAGAGAGCCATAGCTCACCAATTCTTTATATAAAACATAAACATGCCAAATATGCATAGAACGATCCTAGACATGGGTATGTAATGCTGGAGGACAAGTAATGACATTGCATACTCTATATAAACATTATTGGGACCGATTACTATTTTCTTTTTTTTTTTTGTGTTTGTGCTCCTAAGTTCATTTGATTGTATTTGAACATGTTTGACAACTATTAATATTCAAGATATATTACCTAATTTTTTTATGGTACTTTTTTCTTGTTTGATAGCGAAGATAACGTGCTATGCGGGCATGGTTGTGTGAACAATTTATTTTTCGTGAGATTAAGGTTAACATCACATTCTCTCATGTGGCAGAAAAAAAATCTTGAAATTATAACTTTTCAGTGTTGGCGTGGTCTCAATTCAATAGGATATTGATGGCCTAATTCCACTCATTTGAGGAGAAATGAATTTGGCTGCAATAACTGATGCAAAGACGAGCAGTACATACTAAAGTACACAATAAAATTTAAGGAAATTTTGAATACTTAGCATACAATTTTTGTTTATTTACATATCTCACGACTAAACTTCCATATTTACATACATGATACTTTGAAGCTTTAAACCTATTCATGAAAATGTGTATTTCACTTTTAAAAAGTGGTAATAGTGCTATTCTTGATGTGATATTAAAGATTTGATTGCTATATTTGTAAATATGAAAGTTTAGATTTGAGACATGTAAATACGTAAGGATTGTGTGCTATGATGTAAATGCCCCAATATTTAAGCGAAAAGGCTTTCACATTGAATATCTCAGTTCAAAAAAATTATTTTCATGAGTAATGCTGTAGAGTTACATGAAGGAATTTAATGGGAATTGAAACTCTTCTCATTGCAAACAATTTTATAGAAAAGTGCAAATGCCATTAGGAACATGACACTTGTGAGGATGCTAAAGAGATACAGTTCCAAACTACCACAGGACTTGGGATGACAACCTTCGATACCTTTAGTTTGCCTACAAAAAAGGAGTGCATGGATCTACATCGAAGTCCCCGTTTGAGAATTGATTTAACTTCCTACATCAAAGGGATATTCCTGAAATTAAAGAATTTGAATATAATACAAAAAGGACTATTAACAAAAGAATGCATTGTGAAGTGGAAGATTATGACCCTAGAAGTTTTATTAAGGCGAGCTTCATATTTGCCTGAATAGGCCAAACTCTCAAGTAGGTTAAACGGCGCTCAAGAGCAAATGGAGAAAAGGATTTTCCCATCTAAGATTATTTGTAATAGCAAATTGGAATACCAAGAGGAACCTTTATCCAAGAGGATGTCATAGAAAATGTTTGAGATTTTCTTGGAACCTTCCATAACATTGTAGTAGAGGATTTCATTAGTTTGTTGGAGGATAAGAGGAATATTGTCATCATCAAGCAAAATGAACAAGCACATGTAAGACGCCAAAAAGAAGGGTCAAAATAGGTTATGACTAGTGTACCATTGCTGGCTTTATTTGACTTCAACCAGCCATTCATTGTATATATGGATTTGCTTTAGGTTATAGGTTAAGCACAATCCTCATACAGTGTCAACATACCATTGTTTATTTTGGTCAAGTGTTGACTGCAAGAGTCGGATTGAAGTCAAGTTTTGAGCAGGAGCTTATGGTATTTGTGCTTGTTATTTAGAAATTATGACCATATTTGTTTGGGGCGGCATTTTATAGCACACACGGATCAACATTGCCTTAAATTTATGTTAGACCAACATATGATGACCGAAGAACATCAAATGTGGCTATCTAAGCTACTGGGATATGATTTTGAGATTTAGTATGGCCTGAGATTTGAGAATAAGTCCATTGATGCCTTATCAGGATGGATGGAAGAGCCTAAATTGTTGGCATTGTCAGCCCCTTTTATTTTAGACTTGGAGGCCCTGGGCCAAGAGAGTGATTGCATGAGAATTATTAAAGATCTGGTCGGCTTTTTTGAATGGAGAGAGCATCTACCCGATTATTCACTTAACAACCAATATTTACTTTACAATGGACACTATGTATTACCCCATAATTAAAGACACATACTGAAGTTATAAGAGTTTCATAACAATGTTATCAGGGGCCATTCATGCATTCTCAAAACGTATCAAAGTATAGCAATATAAGTGTATTGAGTGATAAAAAAATATGTGGAGTACATGGGCTCATGGTATGATGTGTGGTATCTACACAAGTATATGTCTTTAGCGCACGGGGAGTGCTAAAACCTATGGCATTTGTCGGCCAACATTTTTTTGCTTTAAAAGAATATAAAAATTTGGTGATTTGGTTTAATATAAAAGATATATAATTTTGGAAAGTAGTTTTGAAAGTAGTTTATTTTAATTTTGAAAAATGAGGCACTCCTGGATCTCATTTGTTCAAGTAATTTGCATAATCGCGCTCGATGTCACAAATGATACACTTTCTCGAAAGAGTAATGTATCTTGCGACGAGTAGACCCAATCATACGAACTAAAGTGACTCGTGACATCCGTTTGATCCGCGAACATTTATGTGTGATCGAACAAGCTTCACTCTACCTAATAGAAAGATCAGGTAGGGTTTATTTTATCTGAGTTCCAAGTTCCCTATAGATGCAGTTCTCATAGTTAATTACATCCCAAATGACGCGGTGTCACTTGAGAAAACTCTCGATAATGATCGATTGTTCTGTCTTCAAGAATTCGAGGGTTTAGGTTTTCACGGTAGGACGTGAAAAACAAGTGAGAGTGGCTCAATTGGAACAGTTATTTCCAGGAGTCAAAGAAAGGAAAGGTAGAGGATGTCACGGATCCGAGGCGAGCTCAGCTGACTTCCCAACTATCCTATGGTGTGGTTGTGTTTTCGAAACGATGTTAATTAAATGTTTAATCCTCGCCGATTTTATTATTTGGACTTACACTCGCATAATACCCAATTATGCAAATAGACTACGAGAGATAAGAGGGTTTACGTCGTACCGTACGACAACCTCTGAACCTAAAGCGAGTTAGGACTTACGCTGCGCAACACTGGTTGCACGTAGCTCTAAAGAAGGAGAGTGAGGTTTTATGCTGTGCTGGGCGAGCTACCTCGAAGTCCTATAGGTTTTTATTTAAACTAGGAAGAGTTTTACTAAGAAGATCTTCTTACTGCTCGATCCAAGCTCCTCGTCATGTTGTTGTAGAATGTCGACCACCTTCGCTTGTGGTTTATTCCATGCTCCTTGTTGAAGTAGCAGCCCTAAGGTCTAAGGTTCAAACGGTTTTGCCAAATATATTTCAATGTTTCAGGTTGTGTTGTTGTTTTCAGTTTTGCATGCTGAATAAAGTAAATTGCAAGTAAAATTGCTAGAAAGTAAAGCGCAGTAAAGTGGATTGCAGTAAATAAGCGTAAAAAGCGTACTCAGGCATATGTTACTAGTCAGTATAATTTGTATTACAAAGCATAAGTACGACTTGCAATGAACTTAAATAAACTTGCAGACGAAGTAAGCGAAGCGATAAAACAGTACACGAAAATAAAGAAAACGAGTCGTAGAAATCGCAAACAAAACTTAGTAATCACATATGGAAGATCGAGAGCGAGTATAAGACATCGGAAAAGGTGGGGGCTCGGAGATTTGATCATGTCTTATCCGACTTTGGATAAGGAGTTACCGAGCCAGACGATCTAAGGAGTAGTAATCCTTAACCCAATCCAAGTGACTAACCATGGACCTTTATATATTTTATAAGGAAAAATTCTTTTATTTTGATGCAAAAGTTGTTTAAGTTTTTATGCAGAGTTTTTTTAACAATGAAAAGAGATTTTTATTTTTGTTTTTGTAAATATTTTGTAAAATAAGTATAGTCACAATGCTAGTCACTCTAATCGTCGTTGAGACTATCGACGACCCAAGATCGTCGGGAAACAATCTAACCGAGAGTCGGCGAATAGTATCATCTGTCTTTTCCTCTCCCTTTATGGAGGTCCTCGAGGTGAGAGATACTATTCTAATTATCCCTCGTATCCCTCGTATAAGCACACATAAACGATTATTATCATCGCCTCGCCACCTAGACACTCGGACTTATACTGACTCGATAATCCATATGTGCGAAAACAAATATCCCCGATTCGCGGAAGGATCCGAGTGTAATACTCGAGCTCAAATCCCGTGCAGTCGGGTTTTATTATTGGTTAAGCCGATTTCGGGAATTCACAGTTGATTTAATTAGGGAAGTGTGAGCCAGCGTCTCGCGTGCATTCTCGTGTCCAGTGTCTCGAATAGTTTGTGAACTAGGATCGGGTGCCTGGTTTCACTATGCATTCGAAGGTTAGGTGAATGGGCTCTCGCCAGGATGTGCTCCTAAAATCCAGGAAGCTTACGGCGAGGATTAGGTGGATGGACTCTCACCTGGGGTGTGCTCTACAGGTCTAGGAAGCTGCATCGTTGTGAATTAGGTGGGTGACTCTCACCGCAGGGTGTGCTCCTAACTTTAGGAAGCTTATGCCGAGGATTAGGTGGATGGGCTCTCACCTAAGGTTGTGCTCCTAACTCTAGAAGCTCTATCGTTGAGGATTAGGTGGGTGACTCTCACCTGGGTGTCTACCTAAGACCAGGGAGCTCTACACTCGTGGGTTAGGTAAATGGGGTTCACCTAAGGTGTATACCGAAGACTCGGGGAGCCTACACTCTAACTTATCGTTCGAGTACTAAGAGTGATTTACCCTTCCCAAGCTTAAATCGAAATTCCACATTTTTATGACTTAACCGTTAAAATAAAAGAAACAAAACGAAAGAAAGAAGACCGACCCAAAATAACATTTAAAGTTTCCGTCAACATGTGAATCAGTGATTAAATGATGCCCAAAATCTTCATGAAATAAGCTCCAAACAACACTTTTGAAGTCCAAAAACAGTATTTTCAAAATATCCCAAACAACCATTTCAAAATGCCTTAAACAACCACAACAAATTTAAATGCACCAAATAACACTTTTAAAGCTTCAAAATAGTAATTTTAAAAGTCTTCAAACAACCATTTAAAAGAACCCCAAATAGTAATTTTAAAGCTCCAAGACAGTGTGTAAATCAGCCTCCAAAATCAGCCCAAAATCGTGCCCAAGTTGTTCCAAAAATCAGCCGCAAAATGATACTTAAAACAGTCATAAATCAGTCCTAAAACCGTATAAAAAAAAATCATAAATCAGCCCCAAATCATCACTTAAATAGCTCAAAATCGACATTCGTAATGACTCCAAAATAGTTGGAATATTGGGTGGTATACATGTAAACATGTAAGTTCAGGTGTTAGATATCAAAACAAGTAGGAAATAAGTGATCTGTAAGTAAGAATTCAAGTTTAGGGGTTGGATATGTAAATACATATGAAGTGTGTAACATGTATGTAAGCTTCTCAATATTTTAAGGAGAAATTATCACAGAAAAAATTATGATTCAGTTTTTAAACAACTTATGCAAAATTAACTTAAACTCAAGAAGTTCAACCTCATGTTCACCCAGTCGAACCTCTAATTCCTCCAAATGGACATTTGGTTGTACAGCCGAGCAAGCCAAAATTGCAAGGCTGGCCTTGTTTATCTAATCACTTTTTATGCATGCAAATAATTTACAAAGTAAATGGAGATTATGAGCTGATCACAAGCATCTCAAAACGGTTACCATGAATCATAAAATTGATTAACAGTGTCGATGGAACAAAAAGAAGCAGGAGAAAATATTGAAACTCGTTTTGAGGTGGTCGTAAATGGTAAGCGGCTCCTTCATCGTTTGTTCTTCGGAATCCTACGATCGAAGGAGGAAGAATCTGGCGGTTGGGGCTTCGGTCGAGAAGGAGTCGAGCAGGCGTCTTAACGGTCCGGTCGCACGAGAAAGAGGCCGGCGGAGCCTGGAAGCGGGATCGAGAGTAAGTTCGGCGTGAGGAAGAGGAGGCGAGCAGGAGGGCGAGGCGCAGGACGCGGACTCGAGCAGCGATAGATTTTGGTGCGGTGCAGAGGAGAGGCCAGCGAGTGAGGCTGTGTTTCGGTCTGCAGGGGGGAGTCTTCGGTGCCGAGCGAGGGAGAAAGGGGTCGCGAGCGGCTGCGGGATCGAGCAGGACTCTGGACGCGGGAAACGTTGAGAGCGGGTCTTTGGTCGCGTGCGAGAGGAGGTGAGAGACTCGCTGTTCGTGAGGGAGCTTCGGTTCGGTACAGGTGCTGGGTGTTTCGTTCGGTGCAGAGGCAGGCGGGATCGAGCGGAGGAGGCCGGGTGCTTCTGTGCGAGCGTGAGGGAGAGGGATCGAGCAGCTTTGCTGGGTCGAGCGGTATGAGGGGTAGTGCGCGAGGGTTTGTCGCGTGGGAGAGGCGAGGAAGAAAGGAGGAGCTGGGTGCAGGATCGAGAGCTTTGGTGCCGAGAGGAGCAGGAGAAGGACGACTCGGGGGTTCTCGCGAGCAGAGGAGCTGATATCGAATGTCCTGGAGTAAAGCCTCCCGCCCATGCTATAGCCGCGTTCGTCCGTTACAGGTGATTGGGCGCCAAATTAAATGACTTCCATGCAGGGACAGCTTGATAAGGTAAACTTTAACCCCTAATTAAATTTAATTGAGAGGGAATCAAGTGATCGATTTAAATTTTAAAAATTTGAAATTTGAAATGGCCCAAGCTCGTGTTCAGCCTATGTCGGGCTCTAATTGAACCCGGATTGAGTCCGAACTAGTGCCCCGCTAAAAAAAATGCGCATCAATTTCCGTGCCGTTCGCGCGCGCGTAGAACCATAGCAATATGGGTATCCTTCCTAGCTAAATTCGACGTCCCGGACGCATCCGTGTGGTCCGTTTCGTCATCCGAGGTCGTTGGACAAGTTCGCCTACTGGTCGGGCCAAAAAGTGTCGAATCGTGATGTCCGCGAGTGCCGAGTGCATCGGTGATTCCCTCAGGGCGCCCTCATTCATGTAGGAACTCGACTCGAGTTTCACTTATTCGGTCCTAATCAAGCTTAGCGCAATGCCGAGGATTTAGGACCGTTCATGTGAGGCTCGGAGGAGTGAGGAATCGGCTCGAATTTTCTAAGTGGTGTGGTCCCGTACTAGTCCTCTAAAATGGTCGATAAGGAACTCCTAAAGCTTAGATCCTAGGGTCTAAGAGGAATATCCTAAGACCTCACTAAAATGAGGTCAACAAAAGGACCCCGATAGGTGTGGTGTGCGAACATGCACACCGCGCGTATTGGTGTTGACCGAAGCGATCAACGGAACCAAAAGAACCGTCCAAGCACCAAATGTCGAATCGGGTCCGAAAAGGAATTTGAGTTAAGGTTCCCACTGGGAAACCCCAACTCAAGGAAAAACTTTAGTGTAGAATTTAAGAGTTTCACTTTGGGGATGAAAGGATTTGCTGATATGAGGTGTTGTTTGATTTAATTGTTTTGTGATGTTTATGTTTCTTTGTTGTCTTGCAGAGATTGTTATGATTGTGAGGAGTGTCGTGGTTGTAAGTGAAAGGATTTGAATTGAACATATCATAAATGTGTAAATATGCTGAGTGCTGAGAAAGGATTAGGATATAACATATCCCAATGTCGTTGAGAAAGAATAGGATCGAGTCTATCCCCAAATGTGCTCGAGTCGTTGAGAAAGGACTAGGATTAAACCTATCCCAAATGTGCTGTTCTGAGAAAGGATTAGGATTAAACCTATCCCAAATGTGCTGAGTGCTGAGAAAGGATTAGGATGGAACCTATCCAAAATGTGCTGAGTGCTGAGTGCTGAGAAAGGATTATGATATAACATATCCCAAATATGCCGAGAAATGATTAGGATTGAACATATCCCAGAAGGTCTTGAGTGCTTGAGAAAGGACTGGGATTAAACCTATCCCAAATGTGTTGAGTGCTGAGAAAGGATTAGGATTGAACCCATCCCAAATATGCCGAGTGCTGAGAAAGGATTAGGATTGAACCTATCCCAAATGTGTTGAGTGCTGAGAAAGGATTAGGATTGAACCCATCCCAAATATGCCGAGTGCTGAGAAAGGAATAAGACTATGTCTATCCCAATTCGTCGAGTCTTGGGTCTTTGAGTGCTCTGAGTGCTTGAGAAAGGATTAGGATCCTACATATCCTTAAATGTGATGAGTGCTGAGATTGCTGAAGTGTGGAAGTGTGGAGCCTGCAAAGTGGGAAGAATGATAATTTGTAAAAGTCGTGAAGTGGTGGAATTTATGAAATTGTGATGATTGCGGACATAGATTTTATGAAATTAATGAGAGTTTATGAGGGTGCGAGTTGTTGCGGAATTATGCAGATTCGCAGCGACTTGGAGACTTGTGAAGTTGTAAAATCGTGGATATTTGCTAAGAAATGTGAATGCAAAGATTTGTGAGTACAAAGACTTGCAGAGATTTGCCGATATTTGTGAAATTTGTAGAATTGTGGGGAATGACTAAGAAATGTGAATGCGAGGATTTGCGGAGGTTTGTAAATGATTTGTTGAGATTGTGAATGCAGGGATTTGCGGAGGTTTGTGAGTGCGGAGACTCGAAGAGTTAAGTGTGGAATCTTGCGGAGATTGATGTGAAATTTGTGAAGACCATGAAATTTGTAGAATTGCGAGTGCAGAGATTCGTGATATGGATGTTGAATTTTGTGCAAATTTTATGTGGAATTTGTGAAAATTTATGCAGTGCGGAAAATGTCTGTAGGAAGAAATCAGACTGAGAAAGAGAGCATGATGGGACTCATTTCCAACTCAATGGTTGATCGAAGAAATGTCCGTGCGAAAAGAGATGCAGTTCCAATAGAACCGACCAAATCTCATTCACACCGGACAAAAGGCATGGAAGAGCGCGATTCTATGTAGATAGAGCCGACTAGCCTCTTCGATGCGAAAAAAAGTACCCGAGTTCCTATGGAAAGAAACTTTGTCCGAGGAAAGTGACGCTAGTGATAAGCCAAGGAGAGTCAACCCGACCCGATCAAAATATGAAGCTTGAAATGTTGATTTTGAATTGGATTTTAACTTGATATGGCATCGAGTCTATTTTTATTTTTGTTGTGTTTTGATGTGATGTCATGTTTATGTTTTGTGAGTTCTCTTTAGTTGCAATGTTGTCGTGATTTGGACTCAGCTTTAGACAAGTATGACATCGGTGCTCCTAGAAACGAGATTGTCTTTGGAACACCATGATGCGCAAGATGTTTTTGAGGTGTCATCCATCGGCTGGAGACATGTGCAAAAATAACCCATTCTTTGAGCGTACTATCAGAATTGTATTCTTTCAAGTACACATAAAGATGTGCTATTTATAGGAACATCACAGCTCGAAAGGCTGTAGCTTTGTAGCTTTGTTATGGCGGTCGCCGTTTCTTTATCACAGATTTTGTAGAGTTTGTTCATATTGTCTTTGGGCAGGAGACGTGTAAAAAACAATCCATTCTTTATGGTACTATCAAAATTGTATTCTTTCAAGTACACATAAAGATGTGCTATTTCGAAGGACATCATAGCTTGAAAGGCGGCACTTTGTAGCTCCGTGTGTAGCAGTCATCGCTTCTTTATCACAGATTTTGTAAAGATGTTCACACTGTCTGAGAAACCATTTTGATACTCTTCGTGGAGTAGAATCCTCTGGGCATTGAAAGATATGACTTCAGGGTAGAATTTCCATTAATTTGCTAATAACATAGGCCTTTCTTTAGTCCTTTCTTTCTGGCCTAGCAGATTCGTAATTTAGTTCATGTGATTTAAATATTTTTCATCTCCTAAGGATATTTCGAGACAATTAATAATCGACCAAAAAACACAAGATCACTTAACTCTTTCCCGAAGTATAATATCTGAAGAATTTCCTTAAGAGACCTTTCAAGTTTTGATAATTCAGGGAGAATTCAAACACCAATTTTTGATTGCTCACCACAAGCTTCTTCCCAGGGAGCCTCATTTTTTTCTCCTTTTTTTTCTTTTAATGGAGAATTACGATATCTGGTGAAGCATGATTTAAAGATTTTGAATGTCTAAATTGAGACACCAATTTTTGATTTCATGTCAACCTCAAGCTTCTTCTCAAGGGATTTTTTTTGACTGTTTTTTTTTTCTAGGAATTACTGTATCTGGTAAAGCATAATTTAAAGATTTTGAATGTCTGAACTCCCCTGATTAACAATTCTCAAATATTTCTTAAGACAAATCCTGAGATATTATAACTCATTCAAAAGTCAGGACCCACTCACTTGACAGAGAATTAAAAGTCTCATGATATCATTGGTCAATTACTCGTATTATAATCACATTGACTTATTCAGAAACTTACTCAGGACCCAGTCCAAAATTTTTAAAGTGAAGGACCCAGTCATTAGGGCATTAATTTTATTTTATCCTGAAATCATAATTTCTATCACAATGCTAAAATTTTTAGCTTTGATTAACCCTTTCTCAGTTGTCTTCCTGTTGAGTTTTGGACATTTTTGTTAACCATGCTTTTTAAACATTGAACAGTTCTGATAAACAACAAGTTCTTTATTTATTTTATTGCGGTGGGAGGGGAGGGACATACAAACATTGATATCATTATCATTCATTTCAAAAACAAAGTAGTACAATAGTAATCGAGAGATGTTTCATCCTTTGTCACCGCATCGGAATCAATCGAACACTAGGATCGACCGAAATTACATCGATGGAACCTTATTCGAGTTCTTTCAAATATTCTTTCGGGATCGTTATGTTCCCATTCTCGAAATTCTTCTCGAGCCATTCTTCGAAACCGATACAACCCTACATGGTGTGTCTAAGAATCCGTGATATGGGCAATATCTCAGGGTGATCCTTCTTATCGACCTCATCCGGTTTCTTCGACTCGGCAACTCGAACTCGGGCTTCGATCAAATTTCCGAACATCTTCCCCATCGCCTCATCCTCAAGGAGTAGACTTTACTCAACCGATCGGCCATGGATGGACCTTGCCCTCTATCCGTGCGGTAGTTCCGCCTGGCGCCGTGATCGATGGTATCGTTGGTTGTCTCGCCGAGCGCCGCTCTACTCGAATCCGCATCGGTCGCTGCCTTCGTCAACTCGTCGCCACCGTTCCGGCACTTCTTATCGAATGTCTTTGCGGGCTTCGACTTATCTCGCTCTGCGAATCCGAGTTGCTTAGCCTCCTCTTGCAGAGCTTGCAGCTTTACTCGAGTAGCTTTTCAAAAGTTTTGATTGTAAATCCCTTAAGCAGGAAAGCTACTCGGCCATGGATGCTCTTAAGTAAGATCTCAATCGCACGTCGCTCCCCGCAATCGCGGCTCACACTTCATACTTAGATTCCTCCACCGCAGAATGTATTCCACTAGAGTTTCTGTCGGCTTCTGTCTTTCTACCACAAGATCACCCACGGTGATATGATGCTGACTATCTTGATTGAGGTTATGGAAGTTCTTCTGGATCCACCGGAGTTAGAAGTGGTATGCCAATAATTGATAGGTGAGAAAGAAGTACTAATTAAATGGAAATGGTTACCGGATTATGATGTCATGTGGTAGCCATACCATTTGATTTAGCAATAATTTTTTCTCTTCCACTTTGAGGACTGTGTAATATTGGGAGGGGATTAATGTTAGACCGACGTCCTTCGCCTCGTGCTCCATTGAGTCGAGTGGTTCCATTGAACCTACAGCAAGCTCATCAAATAATTTTAGGACCTATTTTAAGTGCAAGACTAAAGGGAAATTTAGTGATTTGTTATTTATTATTGTTTTGATATAAGTAAGTGTTAATATGATTAGGGTTAGGGTATGGAAGTGATTGCCGTCTTTATTTTAGGAGTCTAGGGTTTGGGAGAGATTTGACCTACATCTCAAATTGTAGGTCTATTTTATTTATGCGTTTTGGATTGTGCTGTTATGTGCTTGTGGAATAAAAAATTCTTTTTCGCTCCATTCTCTAAGGAAAATTCTCTGTTCCTATGATATGCTTAAGGAGGAAAATAATCCATCTTACAAGCACTCTCCTCTCCTATTTCAAATTAATACAACCAGCTGTCTTCTGCACACCTGAGGACTTGGGAAAGATTGGAGAATTGCATTGTAATGGGAATTGGAAGAACGGTTCACATTGGCCAAATATAGTCGATCACCCCTTATTTGTAACAAGGTGTTGCTTATCTACTTGGACGTATTTGGTATATTTGAACTCGTTTTACTTGGCAATTTAGTATCTCTGTGTGTCTGCTAGGCTAATAGCATTATAAAATCTTCTCAGAACTATATTGTCAATCACCAGTTTCATTCTTTGTAGTAAACCTTAATTGTTTGGTCCTTTGTTTTGCAGTCTAGTGATTAATCCAAGTACTGATTCATTGAATTGACATTGAATGAATCTTGGTTTGTTAGATTTGTGGAAACCATTATCGCAGATCTACCTGAGCTTTAAGCGAGCACTTCTTTTGAATTACTTAGAGCTTTAGAGACCAAAGCTAATCTGTTGGGCCCACATCAACTTAAGCATTCAAGCAACCTAAGCTGTTACATTAGTAAGTTTATTAGTAAGTTTACTAATCATGATGCACAAATTGATGATCGCCATTGTTAACTTTATTTGTTTAGTAAGTTATTCTATACAAGCCATAGGGTTACATATTTTATCATTTAGTGTTAGTTCTTTAGGTTAAACGGACTTTACATCTAGTCAAACGGAAGCTTTCGAGGAGCTAAATTTGCCTAGGATGTAACACTAAGGTGAATTGGGATCATCTTATGACACTTGTATGCGCAATATTATTGAGTTGAGTTCATCCTAAATGTGGCGTATAGTTTTCCTTTTGGAATTCGATAGAGTAAAGCTCTAGCATGACATTTTATTTCTATTTTTTTTATTCATAGGGCTAACTATGGGAACTATAAAGATAGACTGCTTTACGCGCACACACCATGTTTGTTAATCATCTGTCTTGCTTTTCAAATTTGACATTGGATCAAACTGTGATTATGGATCGAATGACTTTATCTGTAATCGCAAGAGAGGGTTCACAATGGCACCCCTTAAGAGTTCATAAGATCGATAAGTGGCCATTTTGAGTCAAATTTTTCTCTATTTTGGACAAAATTTTAAGATAAAATCTTTAAGTTCATAATGGGCAGCAGCCTTTGATGTAGGTCCCACCCCAAGCCTATATACTATGCACAAACGCGCGCGCGCACACACACATAGATGAGCACTTATTTCATAACAAATATACACCTTTATTGAATCATCTTTTTTACAAATATTTATCAGCTGTCTTATTTGCACCCCACTCCAAGAAACAAGTCAAGAACCCAGCCAAGTTCACGCCTCTACTTCAGTAGGAAATATTCAAAATATCTATCACGTTATATACATATATGTATATATACGCATGCCCTTAATGAATCCACATCTTTACTAAATCATCTTTTTTATCAATACGTTTCAACTATCTGATGGTTGTCCCACTGGAAACAATAAGCTAACAAACCAGCTTACTTCATGCCTCAACTTTACTGGGTAATTGTTAAAATATCTATCACAAATTAGCATTTTTTTTGTAGTTAAGCAAGTCGGATCCGACTAGAAATAAGTTTTTGTGCAAAGTGTTTTATCCAACTTGAATTGCTTATTTGTTATCGTAGAAACCTTTTTATTCAATTTTAAGCTTAAAACATTATATCATAGGCTATATGGTATCATCTTTCTATTATAAATATACAACTATTATAGTTTTAGTTTGATTTATATCTATTTTACCATCTTTCTCTGTGTTTGAATCTAACATGCTTATGTGGCTTTTGGATAATGTTATTTTGCTTGAACCAATGGCTCTAACTTAAGCAGAATGTTTTATAATTTTCATAGTAGAAGTCATAAATTTTGAGTATGAATTGTGACCTTTAAACAAAATATTTACTAGCTCATTGTGTGAAATTTGATTTGTAATTGATCACGTGCTCTTTTTATCGGTGATTGTCTTATTTCCATTTTATTTATAACTATTATTGTGTCTGTACTTTCATGTAATAAAATAGAGATAAATGTTAAATGTTTTTTAGACTATTTGTATGGGGTCATTTTTATCTCATTTTATATGTGAGTTTAATTTTGTCCATTGACTCTTCAAATGTAAATCCAAAATAGTCCTATAAACTGACCAAAAGAAGGACAAGGAGATAAATTTGCCAGCCGGGTTCCTTGGAGATTTGCCAGCCAAATTCAAGATGAACACGCTATGACTGGGCTTTGGACGGACTTGCTAGTCTGGTCTAAAGAGGATTCGTCCAGTAGGATTTGAGTCATCTGCCCCCAAAGATTAGCACATGCCGACTAAGGAGAAGATCATCTACTAGGCTCAAGGAAGAACTTGTCCAAACCCATCATTGAACTTGCTGGATTTATCTAGCCCAGGTTTTTTCTTATGCCAAAAGAAACTACTTGGCCCACATTTTAAGGAGACCCAACAATTACTTTAAACGGTTGACTACTAGTCTGAGTTTGAGTTTATAATTAGGGCACTTGTCCCTATTTTTGTATTATCCTTTATTTATTACAAGCACACACCTTCCTGTAATGCTGAAGGTCCCAGTTACTCATTTTTAATTATTGGATTTCAACGAGAGCCAGGGTTTCCAAGTTTTGGTCTTTTATTTTGCATTCCTGAGCCTATATTGTGAGTTGATTTTTCTTTTTCTTGCCTACATCCTTTTTTCTAGCCCTTATCATTTTTTCTGAATCAGTAATGTTCTTAGCATAACCCACAGACAAATTGGGTTCCTTGAAGTCCCTTTAAATTATTTTGGATCAAATTTGAGAAGCCAATGAGACTATTTTGATTTAGACTCGAGTAGTCAAGTGACTAAATTAGATGCATCATGTAGTTTAGGGTTAAATAGTCCAAGAATTATTTTGATCTTCTCTATTAAGGGTAGATTTGAAAATAAAACAAAATAAAAAATTAGGTTTCGCATGCATTCTTCTGAATACTCAATTGAAATCCCTCTGCTTTGTGATGCGCTGGAACCAAGGAACCTTCTTCTTTACTGTCATATCACTTCAAAGCACTTGGTAACTTAGATAATCTCAGTAAATGTCAGAGATCATCGACACCTGAGAATTATTTATAAATTATGACACTTGTTCTGTTCTTTAGTTGTGGTCAGCTCACCAATCCTATTACTCCAGAAATTATAGTATGTTAAAACTTAGATTTTGCCTGAACTTCAGAGAAACAATGTTTATGATTACTGCTATCAGATGTATATATCAAGCATATGTTTCAGATTTAATTAGTTGGGACATGTACATACATACCACACAATTCTTTTGTATTTACATATCTAAACATTCATTTTTACATGCATACCATTCAAATTTTTAACATCATATCGAAAATATCACCATCACTATCTTTTTGAAAATGAAATATATTTTTTTATGCATACGTTTATGACACCAAGATGTTATGAATGTTGGATATGTAAATACATAAGAATTGTGGTACGTATGTAAATTTCCCTAATTAATTTTGCTTCACTCTTTGATAAAACATGCAAAAGACTGATTTCCTTATTTGTTAATAGCCGGCTTTTGTCGTAAATTATTATCTATGTTTGGTGCATTTTGTTAATGTTCTAAAGTAGGCATCACTAAACATCATAAACAAGCGTAGTAAATTGCTTTGTAGGGATGATATTGTCTTCAAAGATCCTCTCAACACCTTTGTTGGAATCAATAATTACAAAAAGATATTTTCAGCAATGCGATTTATCGGCCCGATTTTATTCAAAGCCCTGTGGGTCGACATTGTGAGCGTTTGGCAACCAGTTGAGAATACGATAATGATTCGATGGACGGTTCATGGCATTCGTCGTGTGCCTTGGGAGAGCCGCGGTCGCTTCGACGGCTTATCTGTGTACAAGCTCGACCGTAAAGGGAAGATTTTTGAGCACCAGGTGAATAACATTGCTCGTAATCCTCCAACGAGGTTCAAGATCATAGCGGTCGAGGAGCTTATTCAGTCACTTGGTTCCTCGTCCACACCAAGGCCTACTTTTTTCGAGACATCTGTAAGTGATAAAATTTCTATGCCATTTCATTTAGAATTTTTGTTTGTCGGGTATTATTTTGTTGTATGTTTGTTGTTTTGTGATGTATATGACAAGATGAGGAGCTGTGATTTGCTTGAAAGCTACAAATTTTGTGTCGACATGTTAATAGGGCAGGTGAATTTTGTAAATTAGTTACTCCAATGTAAATATTTTAATATGACTGTGCATGCTGTGGTATGACATAGCTACTGGGCTCAGTAGATGAACTCACTCATGCCTTTCTTTTTTTAATAAAAGATTTACAAACGTACCCCTCAATTCCTATGTATTTACATATCTAAACTTTATTTTTTACAAATCTATCGCTTTACCTATGCATGCAAAGGTGTATTTTACTTCTTAAAAGTTAAAATGGTGGTATTTTTAATGTGGTATGAAAGATTTGGGCTGTATAAATGTAAATACATGGGAATTCAGTAGTATGTATAATTTTATACCTATATAAATAATCATCTTGACAACATTGCTCTTGTGGATGTTAATATGTCATGTTGCTATTATTCGTTTAAATGTCTGAGAAACTGATTTATTTTATGAAGCCTCTGATTTCTGCCATTGTTGTGTTAATTTTACAAATAGGTTATTTTGCAACAAAACTTGTAGATTAAATTGTAATTAATGAAATATTTGATTATCTGATATTGATAAAGTACATTGATATGTTGAAAGAACATGTTATCTTTGCTATTTACAGAATTAGCACTAAGTGATTTTTTGTGCTACCAAACTGATGCAGTTACACGTGTCATGATCAAATCATTTAGAATGGAACTCTGGTGCTCTATATGTATTGATTCTCATCAAAAGTATTGTTAACTATAATGAGTGAGATTTGTTTTCTATAAGGATAAATGTGAATGAAGGGTAAGAAGGATGAGTGGTTGCGCATTTTATATATTGGTTAAGATATGGTATTATGAGGAACACATTTGCATATATGATAGTTGTTAGAGATTAATTATTCACATGTGAATTTCATTGATGAGGCATTATACACACGGAATTGCTTTGTTCTATGTTATATAGGTGGGGGTCAATATTGTTATTGTCTTTATAATTTCATGGTGCTTGTGTCAAAATAAAGTCTATTTATGGAGGTCCATAATTAATATGACAAATGTCTCATGTGAGAACTCTAGAAAATTTTGTGCGCTTAGTGAACCAGTTTGCACAATATTACTCTGTTTGATTATTATGTTGTTAACACGTGGGAAATGTTTCAATCTTCGTCCTTTCGATAATTGTGGTAGTCAATAATATTCCTTGCAAAGAATTTCAACACCCCATGTTTTGACATTTATAATCAATCAATAGTCCTCAACAAACACTTGAATCAAGTATGATATATCCACTTGACAACATCATAATGGCAAGCCAGCACTCCTTTGTAAGAAACATTCAAGTCGGAAAATAGGGACAAACATGAGTGCAACCTCAAAACAAATTGTATATTTTGTCATACCAATAGAAATTCCATTACTATTCTAAAGTATTTTATCATGTTCTAATGAAAATTCTATTGGAAGTTCATCATACATAGGTATTAATTTGACACTTCTTGTTTTAACAATAATATACAATCACATAACCATTATTAACATCACATTTAATGATGTTCTAATAACATCATAATTCATTAGAAAGCACAATAGCATTATGTAGATTCACTAATTCATGCAACTAATGGCTCATTGGGTTTGCCACCTTCTATTGTGACCTTTGGAGATAATCTTCAGCTAAGTCCTTACATTTCATTCACTATTTCATAGTTTAGTAGCAAGGAATGATAACTACTAGTATATTTTATTATGATGCTTTCTAAAAAATTTTAAGTAAACAATCTCTATATATGCCTCTGAATCTAGGCCGCATCATCTCTTTCATCTATAATGTGTAGAACATCCTTAATTCAAATCTTGGAATACTATTAAGGCAAAGATATAAAAAAAAGGGAATGATTTACATACGTTCGAGTCAATTCTTATGTGTGTACATATTTATGCCTAAGCTTCAATTTTTCATATATGTCGCTATAACTATGCATGGAAATGTGTATTTCACATTTTGTTAATAAAAATAGTGATACTTTTGATGTAATATGAAAGATTTGGGCAATATAAATGTAAAACAGATGTAGAGCTTAAGTGTTAGAATGTGAACTCATAGTAGGCTTCATACAAAGTAAAACGCTTCTCTCTATTTAATTATAGTATTATGGATTCTCTAACATACAACATTTGCCAAATAAAATACTGATCAAATATTGCTGATAAATTTTGTCGAGCGTAGCACCCATCTTTAAAAAAAAACTCTCCAATAAATTTTGTTCTTATATATTTATACATACATACATACATACATTTTTTTTTCTTGTTTAAAAGAGTTGGTATTTGGCAGAGGCCCAAATATCGATTCTTTATGCGTTGCAGCCTTATAATGGAGGTCTGACGCCATGTGCCTGTATATTCGAGAATCCCGAGCCACGGATGATTGAACCCGTGACCTGAGGGTACTTACAGAGAACCCCACCACAACAGACCCGACACATATATATATATATATATATAAGATGGACGGTAACATGTGTCTGTTTACACCATATGTGCTAATTTGACCTAGATAAATTTGAAACCAGGATCGAGGGGGCTTATGCCAAAACTAACACAATAGACCACGCGCCCGCGCTCGCGCTCGCACATACACACACACATATATATATATAAACTGATTTTGTCTATTTTTTAAAGATCAAAGTAAGAAAATTCGATTAATCAAGAAATTGTGGGAGCAGTGAGCCTCTCAAAAATAATTGGTGCTCTCAACCTTCAAAGTAACGGTATTTATAGACCATGTCAGTTAATGAAATCATCATTACAATAAATGGACAAAAAATATACTGATTTTGACCATGCTTAGGACAAAATCAGTATACAGCCTCTTTAAAATAAAGTAAAACAAAAAAATAAGAATAAATAAATAAATAAACTAAAAAATTCTATTAATTTAATTATTTTTTATTTAAAAGGTTTCTAAAAATTCTTCCATCTTATCATTCGTTAAGGAACCTGATCCCGAAGGGGAAATATATTGTGTCCAGAGTCCCGGATACAAGTTGCAGAAGTTGGCCGTTGTCCAGACGCAGTTTTATAGAAGCAAAGTTGTATGTATATTCTCATCAACGACAATATTTACAGATATCAATCTCTTAAATATTTTAAGAGAGAAGATTAATGAGAATATACTAAAATAATTATAAGAGATGTTCATTTTAGTCTGAGGCCCCCTATTTATAGTAATATTTAATAAAACCAATTGAAATCTCTTCCTAAAATATAATAAAAGATGAAACAATAAAAAAATTAAATTTTTTTTATGAATCTGTTAGCATTCATGATAAGTCAAAGGCACATCAATATATCATGCATTTTTCTACGAATATGTAATTACATATATGCTCCCTTTATTACAAACTAAAGACACCAAAAAATAACATATCTTCATCGTCCTTACGCATACGTTCATTCCATATATATATATATATATACATGTATATGTATACATTCATGCATGCATGCAAGTACGTACACGTACACGTACATGTATTGTTTTTGAGTATTATAATCTTAGAATTAAAGTTGTTTTAACAAGCTCCTCAGAAAGCAGAAAATGGAGCTCAGGAAGTATTTGCAAATCCTCGTCAACTTATGTGGCTCATGAAGAATGTTCCATGGAACTCCATCGGCCACCCCATCCTCAATTCAACAGATAAATCAAATATTAAAAATTTATTCTAGTTTACCAATTAGACATTTTGTTAAACTTTTATAATATTGCTAAAGGTTTTACAGTTCTAATTATATTTATAATCTATATTAAACTTTGGATAAATCAGGCCAATTTTCATATTTAAAAGAGAATAAATTAAAGAATTTAAAAATCTAAGAATATATTCAAATAATTTGAAATTACATGAATAAGTTGCTGGTAAATCAGTTAGAAAATAGCACTTCAGCAATCTAAAGGACAGTGACAATAGTACCAATGAAAACAAAAAAGAGAGACTGATGAATTACTTCTTCCATCACCCATTGCTTAATAAAATATACAGTTCTTGTCATGAGTTCTAATATGATTAAAAACAAAAAAGAAACAGTACAATTTTACTACCAGCAGATATAAATACAAATCTATTAAAAGAAAACTGACAAAGATCCCTACTGTACATTTACTTCTGCAGAAGCTAAGGAGCCCATAGACCATAGTCCCACCCTACTTATTCTTTTAACAGAAGGGTTTAGGATCAACAGAACATCAAAACACAATAACAGATGAGAAAACATGGTTTCCTCACCTGCTTCACACATCCAGTTAAGAAGAGCGAGCTGAAATTAGAGGGGGCGAAAAAACTAAAAAACTACGCAAAGTAATCACAGAAGACCCCATCCAAACAAGAAAATTAATTGGTTTCCTTTCACAAATTTCCATAATTCATGATGTACAATGAAGATTCATTCAATCTTGAAGTGCTGAACCCACGTCATGGCTTGCGGACTAATCGGCTATAGCACCACGTGCCAGCAAAGCCATAAGACTCCCTCCATGAACCCTACCTTCTGGAAGAGAAGCAGCTCCACCCTTTACAGGAGTTATGGGATCCATTTTACTCCAGCTCATAACACTGCTTCCCTCTTCAACAACAATTCCCTTCATCTTATCAGCTTTTGCAGCTAAAACTTTATCGGCACTGAGAATTGCAATGGTCTCTCCACCATGAACCTGGTGGTCCTGCACTAAAGCCAGGTGAGAAGCACAAAGGCCAGGCTTTCCCCTAGCAAATCTATCACACTGAGACCCTCCACCACCCATATCCGACCCAGCATCGCCCCACAAACACCTTTTTCCACCTCCATGTGCCTTGCAGAAATTCGTGCTTCCCTGTGCACTCTTCCCGCATCCCTCAGACTGGCATCGCCTCCCCCCACCATGACGAACACAGTAATCCGTTCGACCTCTCGCGCTCTTTGTACACTCCAGAGCAGCGCACCTCTTACCGCCACCATGAGCTACGCAGAACTGTGTTCCACCATGCACACTCTTGGTGCACACACCGCCACCATCAAACAAGCATCGCTTACCTCCACCATGCCCTTTACAGAAGGGAGTGCTTCCCTCCGCACCTTTGCTGCAGTCGGGAAAAGAACACCGCTTTCCCCCACCGTGAGCTTTGCAGTACATCGTGCTCCCCTGCGCCCCTTTCGTGCATTCTGGGAACTGGCAGCGTTTGCCTCCACCGTGGGCGATGCATAAGCCTGAATGGCCTTCCGCGCTCTTCGTGCAGTTTTCTTTCTGGCATCTCTTGCCGCCTCCATGCCTGATGCATAATCCAGATTTTCCTCTTGCGGCACGCATGCAACCATTATTGCTGCATCGGCGGCCACCACCATGTGCGATGCAGAGATCGGTACGACCTTCAGCACTTTTCGTGCAGCCGAGAAACTCGCAGCGGCGACCGCCTCCATGAGCCTTACAATATATGGTCCGTCCTTCAGCTCCTTTGTGACAACCAGCTTTCTGGCATCTTCGACCTCCGCCATGGCCGATGCAAAGTCCAGAAGCACCCCTGGCTCCTTTCAGACAACCAGGAAAATTACAATTTTTTGTGCTGCTGCTGCTTCGATGTTTCTTTTCGATGGTCGTTGAAGCAGACTCAACTGGGGTTTTTGGTGCCTCGGGGAAAATCAATAACAGGTTTGAATTTGGAACTCTGATGGGCCTTGTTGATCCTGCGCCGTAACTGTATGGTATTTGACAGCTGCCATTTTCCCAGCACGAAGAAACAGCTCCATCATCAATAGCTGGTTCAGAAAAATTGACCGTTGAAGCCTCTAGGCTAATTAGATGTTTTGCAGGGGCTTCATGTTCGCTTGTGATAGATGACGCAGATGCTCCGACAGATAAACTCAACTGAAGATCGATAACATGATTTGTGGATACTGGATTTGAAGTGGTGACAGAAGGGACCTTAGGTAAATTTCTATTTTCAGAATTTAGTTTCTGTTCGAAATTTAGATCGAGATCCATGGAACATACTTCATCAGCCACATAAGCTGATGAGGACGTGCAGATAGTTCCTGAGCTCCTTTTACTGCTTTCTGAGGAGCTTGTTGAAGAGGGCAAAGCTAAGGCGAGAGGACAATGCCCAGGATCCTGACTTCCAATAAAGTCCTCCCATTTTCTCTTTGTTCGTTTCAAGTTGAATCCATGTACACTGGAGGTGCCAGCTGAAACGAGCCGTAGTGTGGTGTCTGCTTGAGAATCCAGCCTCTGATTAAGAATTGATCCAACTCATTAAAAAAGTTTATGGATGAATGAGATTCAAATGCATTAATCTGTTGATCATTGCCAAAGCAAGGATGTGGTGTAACCTCTTATTTCAACTGGATCTTCTTACAAAACAAATAAGTTAATTGAATTTGGGGAAACATTTGTCACCCACAGATGGGGAAGACACATTCAGAGTGTTTGCAATTTTGCATCCTCCACCCAAAAAAAAAACTGTTGATTTATGATGAAGAATTCAATAATAATTAAAGCAGCTCCAAGAAAAGAAACAAATTAATGGCTTCCGCTTTGTAGAAGGTACTGAATTCAAGAAAATAAGCCAATGCTTAAAATCAACGGCAAGAGTTAGCACATTCTGAAAATTCAAGAAAAGCATATGTTTTTGCATGAAACAAACACTTCTCCAGCAATAAATAAATATAAAATAGCGATGAAATGTAAAAAAAAAAAAAATTGCATAGAGACTGATCAAATTAAAAAAAAAAACACTTCTAAATATAGAATTCTGTGTTTCCTATTTCAGCTTCATTCACTCCTTATTTCATATTTCTTTCCCGATGGGTTATGTTCTCTTTGGTAAATTGGAATTGTGTTGTAATTAGTCTTGCCCTAATCATTCCTTATTATATAAACAGAAGAGCTATAATTTCATTATTGGGAAATAAGAAAATATGATTTGTTCCATCTTTTTACACACAATTCTTAGTTTCCATATCAACCTCTCAGAAGTCTATAACTTCCACATTCTTACCCTAAGAATTTTTTGTTTAAACCATGTGATGGTTGAACATAAAATGGCTTTTGGAGATTTACCATTGGTGCCACCCTCTTGCCTTTGGAAAGATTCATCATTGGTGCCGCCTCTTGCCATTAATCAAGATCTCGTAACAATACTAATACCCAAGAAACCCTTTCCAAGGAGTAGATCATCCAATTGCTCAAAATGGGATAATTTTGAACGTCCAAAAGGGAAATCCAAATTCTTAAATCGTAGACTCTAAGCCTTTGATTATATGATAGAGGATGGCTCCTTATTTAAAACCCTTCATTCGTGTTCGAAAAACAATACAATCAAAATTGCAAAGGAATCTACATCATAGCATAGGTAACTAGTATTAGGGCTATTAATTTTACTAGCTCATTGGTTCTTAACTAAAATTTCTTCGTTCCTATGCTATCATATAATTTATTAGAAATCAACAAAATTATGAAAAATATGAATTGTATTATTAGTTTTCATTCTAGACACTGTGAATTCCAGAATAGGTACTAAGGAAAAATAAGTAGCAAGGTGAAAGAAAATGCTGGTAATTACATTTAGATTATGAAGAGAATCCTACAAGGCAAGTAAAAAATGTTCAATATCTGTCTTCCACTACCAAAGGCACAATCATGTTTTTGCACTTTTAGCTTGATCATTCAAATCTTATATATCGAAAAAAACTGTTTCCTTATCCTTTTATCAACATAAATCCGAAGGTGCTCGTGTGAAACTTATCAATTATCCAAGGCATTCAAACAGCTCATCCTAGTCATCCTTATAAAGTTTTACAACCCATTTCACCAATTCATAGTGAATTATGGGGCTATCTTGGGTGAATAATATCTCAGGTGCTAGATGATTATATTATTCATTTTTGACTACATTAAAGCCACCAAGATCTTTCTAATGATGGATAAGTTTGAAACCAATTGTATTTTCCAAAAATTTCACTCCTTTATAAGGACCCAATTCGAAACATAAATTCAAAGAAATTCTTTGACCGACAAATAGAAAGAATATTTTCGTTTGATTCTTGCAAAATATATCCTCCAACAAGGAATTGTTCGCCAAATTTCTTGCATTCATACTCAACAAATTAGGATAGCCCAAGGAAAGAGACATGTTTTGGAGATGGCTCAATCAATTATGATCACTAGCAAAGCTGCTACATATCTAAATTATTGTATACCATCATGACTTCTAAAATTCAAAAACTTTTTATCGAACCCTCACCCATGCTTATCTGATAAATCGACTCATTTCCACAATTTCTATCAAAGTGTTCACCTACTTTGCTTTTGTACGCCTTCCTCATAAAAATAATAAATTAGACCAAAAATGCATAAAATACATTTTAATTAGTTACTCCTCATCTTCAAGGATACAAATGTTATTCTTCCATCACAAAAACAATTTACACCACCATGAACATAACATTCTTTAAAAATCAATCCATCTTCCATAAATCTCACGTTCAAGGGGAGAATATCAACTCTGTTAATATGAAATTTGTAATAATAATATCAATCTCAACTTGTTGATATTACAACATATACCTCTTCCACACCAATTTGAATCACAACCATTGAAACTCAACATTTTGAAAATCAATATAAGGAACAAGGTACAAAAAGGCTATCAATTCCTGATGACAAAAAATTCAACCACAAGATACACGCCTTAATTCCACTAAGTGGGGTCGACTACATGAATTCTTTTTCTCCATTGTGTCCTATTGAGTGTCATATTTTCAATTAATTCTAACAGAGTAAGATCATTTTTTATACAATATGCCCAAGTCTTTTTAGGTATACCTTTGCTTTCTTCACATAAGTCGAATCTAAAACATCTACTCAGATGGTCGACAATTAATGTGACCAAACCATCTAAGACGACTCTCTCTAATTTTGTCTACCGCTAGAGCTACACCAACCTCACGGATATAATCATTTCGCATTTTGTCTCTAAGTGTCAAGCCACTCAGCTCATCTAAGCAACACTTAACCTTGTTTTATAATTCTCTTTTAAAGGCTAACATTCAGAGCCATAGAGTTGTAGGTCTCACCACCATCTTATAAAATTTTCCTTTCAATCTAAGTGGTACTATTCTATCAAACAACAGTTCTGATGCATTCCTCCACTTAAAACCAACCAACATGAATTTTACTAATAATATCACCTATCTATATCACCATTGCTTTGAACAATAGACCCGAGATATTTAAATGTTAACACCTTTTAATGATTTAATCATCAATAATTACAACTCGGCCACTAGAGCTACTATTACTAAAATTACATTCAATGTATTCAGTATCAGATCTACTCAAATAAGGGCCTTTAGACTCTAACATAGACCTCCATAATTCAATCGCTAGATAAAACAAAATATTTCTACCATGGAAAAGCAAGAAAGAAAGTGGTTATTGCACAATTATAGAAACTTCTAGTTACATGAAAAGCGAGAAATAATTTGTTGTTACTTGGGTAGTGTAGTGGGCAAATTCAAAGTTGACCCATGAAATTTATGAACGTATGCGGTTTGCACATCTTGAAGATTTAAAAATTCCCGCAAAAGGATAAATTATAATGAGATGTGACAATTAAGCTACCATAAGCATTTGCTAAGCATCTGTCCACCATATAAGCACGTAGAGATTAATAGACACTATAAAGGAATTAAACAAGAAAGTATCCAAATTAGTTATGCTCAAACAAAGTAACAAACTCTTGACATTTTTACTAAAGCTATTAATCAATTCCAATTTGAAAGTCATCTTTTCAAGTTTGGAATAATCAATATATATTCCTCATCATGAGAAAGAAAGTGAAAATTATGAAAAATTCTGGAAGCTCTTAATCAATTACAATATTGACGATCATATTTTCAAGTTTGGAATAATCAATATATATTCCTCATCACGAGGAAGAAAGTGAAAATTCTGAAAAATAGAGCATCAACTTCTGCATTCAATTTCACCAATCAAGCCTCTGTCCCCTAATACTAGCCCACCAACCTGCCTAGTGCCACCTTGGCAATTCGAAGCTCGTGCACCTCCTCCGTGACATTGAATGCCACCTCGACAATCTGCTGCTCTTCGGTCTTCCATTACAATCCACCAACTAATATTTTTTATGCATAATAAACATTTAAATGTTGAATTGATTGTAACTAATTAGACTAGTTACCTTCTTTTCTCCTTTTATGGGTTACGATTCACCTATAAATATTAATCTTCCACCCATCAGAATAAGTATGAAATATATTTTTTTTCATATTTTTCAACAAAAGCAAAGCAATAATTCAATACGGCCAATCCAAGGGTTTAATTGAACCCACTCAATTGAGATTCAATCATATACCACAATGCCATGCCCAGAATTTTTTTTTTATTCTAAGATAAAAAAATATTTGAATAAAAAAAATAAGGCATGACCAATACAATCATATACTAACTTTTTTTATTTAATTAAGCTGATTCAACAAAACTTCAAATCATGCACAGGCTATGACAGACATCACAGCCACTCCACCACTCTTCTTATTGCTTATAAACTACATTTGTGAATAGAACCTATGGGGTTGCACTAACATCAAGCTCATCAAAGAGGGGCTGATGTATGATGAATTAGGGCTAGGACTTCATAATGCAATGAATATGATATTTAGTATAAAAATAAATAAAGTTTGAGGATTCAAATATCATATGCTACTAATTAACCCAATAACCATCTTCCTTTAAATCAAAATAGGCAATAATAGTCTTCAAGCCCAATTGGGAAAGAAATTATCATAATAATAAAAAAAATTTAGAAACCAACAAACAAAATAATTAATTTTCATATAACCTTACACTCAAAAGGATGGATATTAGGAAAAAAAATCAAGTCGAAGTTATTAAATTACATACCTCAAAACAGTATTTACAGAGTTTTCATATCCTATACTAGTAGATATGGCTGACACAAAAAACAATTCAGTTAGATTAAAAAAAAAAAATCAAAACATAATATATTTCAATATGGCCTTAGTTTTCACAAATAACAGCCACCATCTTAAACTCCACAATTCAATTTACGTTAAATTCCTTAATTTTGACAGCTGATGTTATAAACCAACCAAATAGATAGCTCAGCCATTGAACAGCTGTGAGCCTCAACATATACCAATGTAGACAACAAGCCACCGCCTTATAATAGCTACATGCTACAACCAAAATTCATTGCCTTAAATAAATCCAAATAAGCCACACGCAAACTTTAAGCAGCTGAAACAGAAAAAAATTCTAAAACTTGAATCCATGCCAGCATTTCCAAACTATTAAAACTACCCAAAAGAAAAAACCAAATCATAAAAACAAATTAGTATTGTTCATACTAGAGATCATTGCTTAATGTGTTGCTTTTGATGAGTATAAGCTCAAAGTTTCCATTAAACCCCGACTTCGAGAAATTCTATGAATTTAGTATTTAATATTCATCAAGTGAATTAAAATGATTCATGTCATCAATGAGTCACCACATCCAACAAGACAATTCATGAGTCATACCTTCCGACAAGGTAATTCATCAATCATGAAAAATTAGGCTTATCCTATAAATGAAGATACAACATCACCATCTTAAATAGCCTTGGGAACAAAACTAAAAAGAAATATTTGATAAATTTTAGGATGTTGATTAATAAGAAATAGCTAGAAAACAAGAGATAGGGAAGGATCTAGGGATTCAATAGCAAAACTAAGAAATAAGTCAATTTGACACATTGAAAATTAGACTCATATACCAAAATTTCTTAGAATTTTAAATTTATTGACATTAATTCCAATAGATTGCACAATTTTAAATGGTATTGTTTTCCATCTATTGAGTTTCTTAAAAGTTTTCAAATAAAAACTTATTTTGGATTTAAGGACAACATGACCTTATCATCAGACATAAATTTCATATATCCACTATTCACATCTGCAAAAAGATTACAATTGTCATAATTAGGCGCCAAAATTTCCATAAATATTCTCAAGCAATCCGTGCAAATTGTGTAAATGATACAAGGCAAATAATAAAACACAAAAAGACTAATATATATTCTAAGGATTACTAACAACAACCTAAAACAAAACCATTTAAAAAATGCTAATGAAATTATAAGCAAAAAGCCACAATTTATTTATATTTTCATAAATGGATAATTTCTTTAAAGAAAATGAAGCCAAATGACTTACATGTGAGTTTTGATGAATAAAGCAAATCAAAGATTGGTATGATAAATGGAGATTTAAAATTAAGGGATCATTTAAGATGTGTATAGTTAGTAAGTTCTTTCAAATTTGATGTCACATAGCATTCTACATTTGATTCATTCTATGAATTAGTATATCACTAAACAAAAAATCAAAAACCTGCTCAAGATCCGTTTACCCATCTAAAATATATGAACAATATCAATAGACAATTCATCCAAAATTGTATTTTTTATATTGCTTATTCATCAACTGCATAAATATGATCTCATGCTCAATTTAATTCACAAACTCTAATTGAAATATGGCCAATTATAAGTTAGCATTTATCAAATAATACATAATAAATTCAAAGATATGATATAGATTCATATTATAGTTTTGAATTATATTTTGCATCTGAAGATTATTTAATGATTATTCATGAACTATAAAATCAAATTCAACTATACATGATTCAAACATTGGTGCATTTAACTTTAGATGTCATGCTTTTATTTTTGTCTTAAGGATGAAAACGAGCAAAATTCCAAGTTGAAAACCTATAATATGCCTCCATACTCGTAGATCAAGATAAAGCCTCAAATAGTTCATTTTTTATAGCTGAGTTGTGGCTTAGTTCATTTTTAATGAAACTAATAAGAGAAACAAAATATTCTAAAGACAAATTATACAGTTCTAAAAGACTCGAAAACTTTTGCATATTGTTCAAAAAAGCTAGAACGCTAGAACTTTTTTTTTTTACTACTCTAAAATAGAATATACAATTCATTATAATATTCATCAAATGTTAGATATTTATCACTAAGGTAATGTTTCATATTAACCCATTTTAATAATCCACCTGAAAGATTTCACTAAAAAATTTGAGTAGCAAAATTTACTCCACATGAAAATACATATGTATTAGTATTGTTTCAGCAAACTCAACTACTTGAAATCAAATAGATGATAATATTCAAAGAGGCCCTCCAAATAACTTATCAGCCTTGAAGAATATTTAAGATCACTTCTTCTATCAAATCTAAGAATACTGTTTGAATCTCATGACAATTATGTTATTGTTGATTAGAGCCATAACCTAGCCCATTAGGTTTCAATTGCATTATTAATTAATTCTTTTTATTGGCCCAAATAATGCCCTACATATACTTCAAAGAAAAATGAAACCCTAATCTCCGATATGTATTTAAAGAAGAATCGAGGATTTGCGCATCACTGGTACTGATTATGCAACAACTAACTCTTTAAATCGAAACAAACAATAGCGCTCTTCAAGCTTAAATGACAATGAAATGATCATAAATGTTAAAAAAAAATCAGGGACAAAATGTGGAAGGAAACCAGAGAAAAGGAGAATAATTCTTTTTTTCCTTGCCTTGAATTGATAATACAAGTTGTTATATGGAGGAGATTACAAAGAAGAAAAGGAAACTATATAACTAATTCCCTTGATTTAAGAGATTAAAAATTAATACAAATTGATTCTTAATTTATTCTCCTAATCTATTTACAAGTTAAATCTGGAAACTTCAACACTCCCTCTCAAGCCGAGGAATAGATGTCTTCCATACCCAGCTTGGATACAAGATCGTGGAAACTCGAACTGTTCAGCCCCTTTGTCAGAACATCGACTAGTTGTTTCTCTGATGAAACATAAGACATACATACTAACTCTTCCTCCAGTTTTTCTTTGATGAAATGTCTATCAATTTCGATATGCTTCATCCTATCATGTTGTATAGGGTTATGAAGTCTATATTAATACTGACTCATTGTCACAATAGAGATCATAGGACCCTCCCATCGGACTCTTAAATCATCCAAAATGATTCTCAACCACGATAATTCACATAATCCTCGAGAAATAGCACCGACTTCGATTCTCGAGATGACCTCGCCACTACATTTCGCTTCGCTCCTCCATGTCACTAGTGATTACCTCAAAGAAAGTACAATATCCCGTAATTAATCTTCCGTCCACTAGGAGCCAAAGCATAGTCAACTTCGTGTAGGCTTCAGGAGTAAGAGCGTCATTCCTTTCGAACAAGATTCCTTTCCTGACCGTCTTTCAAGTAATGTAGTATCCTGTAAGCAGCCTGAAAATGAGGTTCTCTTGGATCATGCATGAATTGACTGATCAAACTTACAGAATATGCTATGTCTGGTCGAGTGTGAACAAGATATATGAGTCTGCCAACCAGCCTCTGGTACATTCTTTTGTCTACACTTGGTTCTTCTTTAGCTTCTCCAACTTATAGTTTAAATCTATTGGAGTAGAAATCGGCTTACACCCAGTCTTTCCTGTTTCTGCCAATAAATCAATGAAGATCCCTTGTGTGGAATATGTCACCTCAACACCGAGGAAGTAATTCAATTTCCCCAGTTCCTTTGTTTCAAATTCTTTACCGATCTCGCGCCAATTCATGCTTCTTTTTTCATCATTTCCAGGTCACTATGATGTCGTCCACATGATTAAAAGGGCGATCACTCCCTCAGCAATTGAATGTTTAATGAAAAGAGTGCGATCACATTGGCTTTGTTATACCTGCATTCCTTCATGACTTTTAAAAATTTGCCAAACCATGCTCAGTGAGATTGTTTTAATCCATACGATGTCTTTTTCAACTACACACCTTGTTGCCTGTGTCCCCTTCAAATCCCGTGAGATGTTCATGTAGATTTCCTCATTTAGGTCACCATGGAGGAATACATTCTTACCATCATACTGTAACAATTGCCACTTGAAGTGAGCAGCCAATGATAACAGGATTATCACAGTGTTCATTTTTGCTACTAGAGCGAAGGTTTCCTGATAGTCCACCCCGTAAGTTCGAGTGTATCTTTCGCTACTAACCTTGTTTTATATCTTTCAAGGGATCCATCGGCCTTGTACTTCAATGTAAAAATTCACTTGCAATCAACAATGTTCTTTCATTTCGGTTTATCAACGATCTCCCATGTTTTATTCTTATCTAATGCACACATTTCCTCTCTCATAGCATCCCTCCATTCCCTTTTTGATAATGCCTCAGACACATTTTTGGGGATGGCGATGGTGTTCAAACTCACAATGAACCTTTTTTGAGCTGGTGATAGAAGCTTAAGAGAGGCATAGTGAGATAGTGGATAAAGTAGTTCTGATCTTACCGTGATTTCATTTCCAGAATTTGGATTGAATTCTTGGAATTGTGTCGGTTCAGGAACTGTCTTTCTCCTTGAATACACCTGAGAAAATCTTGGAAAATTGTGAGTGATAGGATCAGGTGACTTACATGTGATTGGTTTAGAGGACTCGGGTTCAGCTAGAACATGAGAGTTTGGCTCTGGGGATTCCGGTTCAACAACACGGGCTGGCACACGCGGTAGGTCAAGATTTTTTAGTGGTTCAAAGGATTCACAAGTACTATCTTCTATCATTTAAATCTCCCCCTGAAGAGAGGACTTGGAGAAAAAAAGTTTATTTTCTATGAAAGTGACATCTGCAGAGATGTAAAATTTTATGGTAGAGGGGTTGTAACACTTGTATCTCTTTTGAGTGGACGAGTAACCGAGAAAAACACATTTGATAGCTCTAGGGTCTAGCTTCCCTCAATGTTGTTTGTGAACATGAGCAAAGGCAGTACACCCAAATACCCTAGGTGTGAGGCTATTTGAGGTTCTGAAGTGAGGGTAGAAGCTATTAAGGATTTCTATGGGGCTTTTGTTTTCTAACACACGGGAGGGAAGTCTATTTATCATATATGTGGCAGTAAGAACGGCTTCTCTCCAATAAGATTTAGAAACATTCCCTTGAAAGAGTAAGGCTCGAGTGGTGTTGAGTAGAACGCCCATTCTTTCTTTCAAGACTTCATTTTGTTGGGGTGTCTCCACACATGATGACTCACGGATAATCCACTGTGATCGAAAGTAAGGTGATAGAATCCGATCGAAGTAGTCTCAAGCATTGTCCGTCCTAAAACTTTTTATTTTGACTCCAAATTGATTTTGAACCATTGAATTGGAATTAGGTATAACAGTGCTAACATCAGATTTTTGCTTAAGAAGAAAGAGTCATGTAACCCGGTGGCAATCATCAATTAAGGATACAAACCAACGAGCCCCAGAAATGTTAGGTGTAGTGGAAGGTCCCCATATGTCACTATGAATCAAATGAAAAGGATGAGAACTTCTTTTATTGTTAATAGGAAAAGATACACGACTATGTTTTGCCAATTTACAAATGTCACAATGAAATTCAGAAATATCTAATCCTTGGAAAAAGTGAGGTAACATTATATTTAAAACCCTAAAATAATGATGACCAAGGCACAGGTGATATAGTAAATAACATCTTTGTTCGAGGAACTTAGGAAAGATGAAGATAAATTTCTCCTAATTTTCTGTGATGGTTCAAGGTGGTAAAGACTGCTCCTTTCCTTAGCAAGTTCAATCCTCCTCCCCGAGTCCTAGTCCTGAAAAACACAATAAGAAGAGTAAAAAACAACATAGCATTTGAGATCATGAGTCAACTTTTGAATGGATATAAGGCTTGTTGATTGTTTAGGTACATGGAGAACGTTTTTAAGGATAAGTCTAGGTGTGACATGTATATCTCCAATCCTCGCAACAAGATGCTAACGAACCATCGGCCACAACAATTTTCCCGTTACTTGGACATGGGATATGGGAATGAAAGAGTTGAGATGTGGGGTCATATGGTCACGTAGACCGGAGTCTATGATCCAAGAGTTGGTATAGAATTTGTCTAAGACATTCATGCAAACAGATTTACCTGAAAGAGCCATCGAACATGTTCCAGAAGTTTTCTCAAGAGATCCCAACAAGCTTGTTAGTTTCTCAATTTCTTCATTGTTGAATCCCCTTTTTCTGAATTTTCCGCAATATTGAGCTGCTCTGCCACATGCGCTTGAGGCTTTTGTTGCCCCCATTCTCGGCTTGGAGGTTTATCATTCAGCTTCCAACACTTCTCCCTTATATGCCTTAGTTTCTTGCAGTAGGTACACCAAAGATTATCTTTGTTCTCCTTCACTTGGTTTTCTCTACCCGAGTGTTTAGGCAGATCATTCTTCGACTTCTCTTGATTTGTCTTTGCTACTAAGGCTGACCCATCCATAGTATGTGGTTCTAGCATGACACTCCTCCGACTTTATTCTACTCGGATTAGTGAGATTGTCTCTTCTAGAGACGGTGTATCCTCCTTGCCAAGGATTTGGATCCTCACATGATCGAATTCAGAATTCAATCCTGCCAAAATATCATATATTCGATCCTTCTCAATGAACTTCTTTAAGGTGGCCGCATCATCAGGGCATTTCATCTCAATTACCCTATAGTGATCCAATTCTTGCCAAAGATTTTGCAACAGAGTTGCGTAATCGTGACAGATTTGTCTCCTTGCTTGGTGGCTCGGTTTTCGCCTTGATTTCGTACACAAGGCGACATCACGGGCCTTCGAGTATGTGCGGTTGATATAGTCCCAAATTTCCTTTGCGGTATTCAAGAACATGCAAGTGTCACTGATCGTTGAGTCCATGGAATCCCATAGCCAGAACATAATTACGGAATCCTCCTTGTCCCATGCTGCAAAGGTTGGATCCCTTTTTGATGGTCCGGTTCCAAGAAGGTGATTAAGCCTCCTTTTGCCCTTTAGGTATGTGCAGACGATTTCGGACCATTTGAGATCATTCTTCCCGTTGAATATGTTGGATGCCCGAATATTCTGCAACTCTCCAATTTTCTGAACAGTATTGGATTCTTCAAACGGGTTGGAATTGTTGAAGATAGTTTCTGACATTTATATGGTGATGAAGAAGTTCGCAGAAAAACTCCTGCGGGAAAAAAAAAAAACTTCTGCGGGAAACAAACCGCAAAGATGCTCCTGGCGCAGCGGACGACGCGGTCGCGGATGCGGACGAAGCGGGTGACGAGGTCGACACGAAGCATTCGGCGAGGACGAAGGCGGACGGCGCAGACGAAGTGTTCGGTGCGAAGCGGACGACGCGGACAATGGCGGACGATGCGGACGAAGGCGTACGACGCGGACGAAGAAAGACGACGCAGACGATGCGTTCGGCGCGAAGCAAGAAGACAACAGTCGTCTTCGAAAACCTAGAAAATTTTTAGGGCTCTGATACCATGTGGAAGGAAACCAGAGAATAGGAGAATAATTTTTTTTTTCCTTGCCTTGAATTGATAATACAAGTTGTTATATAGAGGAGATTACAAAGAAGAAAAGAAAACTATCTAACTAATTCCCTTGATTTAAGGGATTACAAATTAATACAAATTAATACAAATTGATTTGAATCTATTTACAGGTTAAATCTGGAAACTTCAACAAAAATGAATTAATTTGAAAAAACATAAATTTCTGACATCACTTTTCTATCAAGATTAAGAGCACTAAATTATTGTTCCACTTTTAAGGCCACCCTATTCTCAACAAATAGCTACTCGACTTCTTCTAGTTTTTCTAGTTTCACTCTTTACATCCAAATAACGACCTAAGTAAAATAAAATATGCAATGATATTGCTCCATTCACTGCCGAGGGAGTTAAGGCTTAAGTTTATATTATCTTGCTTAAAAAGTACATCTCAAATTAATTCCATCGAATAAAGTGAGGTTTGGGCATATAAAACTAAATCAAAAGTATTTTAAATCTACAAGTAACTGCTTCCCTACTTCCAGTTTTGCTCCCTAAGAGTAAAGTGAGGTTTGGGCAGCACACAAATCAAAAGCCAAAACCAATTCTGGTCCAAGCAAACTATCTAGTTCGTCCTAATGAGATGAACTCAATTAGGTCGACGAGGCTTATATTTTAACCAAATTAGCTCCCATAGAGTAAAACATGGCTTGAGTAAACAAAACCTAAACCTATAGACTTAGGTATCCAGTGGGTCAACCCAACTTTGTAAACATCTCGGTTGGGCCTGTGGGGCTAACTTGAGATTATTGAATTTAGAATTGGTGATGCAACTATCCTGAATTCAATCCTATCATGAAGAAAATCATATCATCTAGAAAAGATTTTGATTACTTGATTCCTTCCAAAGCAATCTTGGTTACTGAATACCTACCCTGATGTAAATTAGGTCTTCCTCAAGAAGGTCTAGGCTGCCATAGTTGTTGGATCAATTAATTAATAATTATTCTGAAGATAAACAAATATTTTCTAAAAGGATTAGGATATTGAATACCATTTTAAGATAATCAAAACTTATCTAAAGAGGTTTAGGTTACTTACTATCTCATGAAAACTACAGATTATTTGATACCTAAACTACAAATAATCAGATCTTCCTTAGAATACTATGTCTTGCTTGCAAACTCACAAAGTGGTCTTGGTTACTTATGAAAATTAAATGTTCCCTAAAGACGTATGGGCTGCTTGAAACCTACAGAGCAATCTAGGTCACTCAAAACCTAGAGGTTTCAATTACATGATACATTGCAGGTGTTTTATGTTAGTTGATATTTAATTCTAGAGATAATCAAATCTTCACCATAGAGGTTTGGGTTATTTGATAACCTCTAAAGTGGGATACTCATTTTCTATCCAGAGCATATTCATATTGACACAGTATACTAGCATAATAAATACATCCTATGCCTAAATCCTTGAATATAACTAATTAGCATTATAACTCGATCAATACCAAAACGCATGACAAACTAGTAGTAGCAAAACCCCACTTATGGGGAGACCATTCTTTTGTTGCAACGAGGACTTTTGACTTGGATTGAGGATTTTACCTTCTTGGCTCTCCGATAGATTTTCTCCACGACGCCACTTGGGCGCTCTATACCTCTCAATGTGTTGATAGAACCTTGCTTTCAGAACCCAATTTACTTCACACCTCCATGTGAGCAATCAATGCCATTAGGCACATAATTGACCCCTGCTCCAAGAAGCTCGCAATCTTCACAAAACATCTCAGATGTACTCTATCCTTCGCGGTGCATTGTTGGCGCCTTGTCAAAGAAGCTCCCACCTCTCAATGAATCATCACATGCAGTATACCCTTATTGATTCATCGTTGACACCTCATCCTAAGAAGTTAACCCCTCTCAAGATTTATCTAGAACATACACCTCATTAGTGTAAAATAGCATATGTCATAGGGGAGTATGACACACCTTCAATGTTTGGTGCAACGCAATCCTTCATAGCAAATGCTATATATATATATATATATAGCATGATCACTCTCTAGATCAATATTTTAAAATCAAATTGACTATCATATTTATGCAACAACAAATATGGTGCTTTAGCATTTTTGAATGATCATAATAGATATAGATCTTTTTTTTTATATATATAAGAAAAAGCTCTATGGATATTTTATTGAAATGAAAAGGATACAAAAGAAAGTTTTAGGATAGGGCCCAATAGATGAAGCCCTACCCATACGATACAAAATGCAGAGAAAGCTCAAACAAAAAAGATACAAAAGACACAAAAGGAAAAATGCAAATAACAGTGTCTAAGGACGAAGTCGCCTAGCCATTCCTCTTCCTCTGGTTCTTGGAGAGGATCCAGAAAGCAAACTCTTAAGTGATGTTGCATTGCCAGGAATGACCGAGGTATCATTCATTAAGTCTCCAAGCATAACCCCAGGCTTCTTCTTCCGCCGAGAAGTGTATACTTGTCATTCTTCTTCCGAGAGGCCAGTCAGTCCGATCCATAAAAGGAAAGATAGGTGCAGTGATGGGTTTCAGTGTTTGTGTAGGACAATTTATCATTACTTGGGGTCTCCTCTCATCCTATCGAATTTTTGAATAATCCGTTCAGACTCTAAAACATTAGTGGCAACAGTAACTGGATCAAAGGATCTAGGAGAAATAGGAGGAGCCACATCCTCCCCCTGAGAATTTGGGTCATCAGTAAGTGGATCAATAGTTGGAGGAGAAATAAGAGGAGCCACATCCTCCCTCTTCTCAATGGGGAGGGGTTCTTCATCAGATAAAAGCAAGGGGGTAGAAGATGGGGGAGAAAAAAAACTCAAAGTATTATCAGTAGTCTTATGAAAAGGAGAAGCAAAAGGCAAGACAGAGGTCAATTCTTTGGATTGAGGGGGCTAAACCTCCTCGGTTAAGTTCGTAGTGTCAGCTGCATCATGGATAGGGGGGAAACCTGAAGAGAGGTGGGCGATGGTGATTCGAGATGCTCATTCACAGGTGTAGCTAATGGATCAAAGGTGGTAGGTGGTCGGGAAATAATAGGTCCTTGAGTAACTGCAAGCTTTAAATGAGGATGCAATCTATAACAAACTGCAGAATTGTGTCCAAACATACAACAATGAGTACAGTAGTGTGGATGAGGCCCCATAATTACCTTCTGCCAATACCCCGTATGATTAGAGCCTATCCAAACTTCATCAGGGTAGGACTTTGTAACATCTCGTTCCACAAGAACACAGACATCAGAAGGCCTAGTGCGGTCTAGAGTGGGATTATCAACTCTAAGAGGTTTGCCAAAGCCCGTAGCGAGATTGTAGACAATTTCATCGTGGAAATGATGATATTTCAAGCCAGGGAATGTAAGCCAAACAGGGATTATGGGGGATTCAGCTTTCGAATCGAAGTCGACAGTCCATTTGAGTACCTTCATGTAACGATTATCAATCTTTATGACTTTTCTGGCAAAAATCTGTGTGTAATCAGCATCATTGTACAGTTGGATGAGGACATGTCGCCCATCCAACCGTCCGACTTTCCAGCTACCAATAAGTTTCATCAACTAAAACTCCTTTCTAATGATCTCCATTTTTGAAATGTCCATATAAGAACGTAACCACAAGAGCAAAGCGGCAAGACGAGGCAAGGATGTTATTTTCTTCATCCGTGAGAAAAAGAGCAAGTTTACCGTTCTTACGGTCAAGCTTTCTAATAAACTGATGATCCACTCCAAACTCCAAAGTGTCGTGAAAAGATTGAGGAAAGTAACAAGAGCGAGCGACAGAGCCAGGGGCCGCTCCACCAGAGAGGGCGGCAGCGTAGGAACGCCCTGAAGCCATAGTCGTGCTTCAGACACTCCAGGAACAGGAGGAGCTGGCGTTCTGCCACAATGGAAACCGAGCACAGTAGCAGACGAGCGAAATCGTGGCATGGCTGTCGAGCTGGACCAAGAAAGAAGCCAAAGGAAACGAGCACAAAACCTTCCCCTTCCCGTCTCCCGTGAGAGCCGACGTACTCGACGCAAACCGTGGTGTCGAGAGCGAGGAGAAAGGAAGACGAAAACCCCTGTCCCGTCACCTTCGTCGTCGTGCGTGAACCAGACAATGAAGACAATGCCGACCCTTGTCGTTGTGCTCGACGAAGCCGAGGAAAAGGAGTCGAAGAAAGATCACCAGGAATCGCAATGGAGAAACCCTAGGAGAGCTCTCGATGCCGCCATTTTATATAGATGTATGTTTTATTAATAAGAGCTTAATTGTCATGTCATACTGCAGCCCATTATAGTGGTCAAGATTCATGCTAAGCCAAAAAAATAAAATAAAAAATCATTACATTTGAGCCCCTAATATGAATATATTATAACATTGTTTTCTAAAATATTCCTAGGTGGCTCCGGTGGTATTTCTTAATTAAGTAGGAAGTAAAACCAATCATTAGGCTTTGCACTCTTTCATGGTTAAGATTTAAGTCCCTTGGTAGGCATCTTCTTTATTGGGAGGAGTACTACTAAATGGATAATAAGACATTAAAATCTATATATCGATGAGTCAAAGATAAATGCCTATGTGATTGTAAGTCTGGTTTATACATTCTTCCCCTAGTTATTAAGAGTTATATAAACTCATTTCAATTTTTTTGGGATAAATATGTAAATGGTGTTGTTAACTTCCCCTTTTAGGCTGCTCACTCTTGTAGAATTAGGATTCCCATGGTTCATCGCCTTTTATTGAGCCAAAAAGCCTCATCTTGCTCAAAACTAGTGGATTCCTTCCAGATACATCCTCCTTCCCTACCCAAATAGCTTTAGCAACTTATTGGCCCATCTCATGCTTGATAATCAAAACCCTTGATATCTGTTTTATCTTGTGGACCACTCTCCAACTAAGATGTCATAAGTTATGCTATAAACCCTCCTAATATCTAGACAATAGAACTTTCCTCCAAGCCTTTGCATATGTTTGCATGATTATGTGGCACATCTAGCATTCAAGGTCTTAATCAACGGATGTTCAAAATTGGAATAGGTTATCATCCCATAAATTCTACTATATTCCTTCATTGGGTTATCACCCCGAAAGACAATATACTTTCTCATATATTAGGTTATCACCCTGTAGTCCCATTATGTTCCATTATGTTTTAGGCTGGGTTATCACAGCATAAGTTTTCTTAGGTTCAAGGGTTAAGCTATGACGCAATTAAGTGTCTCCGTATTCTCGAATTGGGTTATCACCCAATGTCTTGTATCATTCCAAAGTTGTGTTATTATCCCATGTCTTATACCCTTAGTATCCGTTATCACTTCATAAGTCTCATTAGATCTTTAAAATGGGTAATCACTTTAGGCCTTATCTGTTTTTCAGGCTAAGTCATCCCTCCCGTCATATCTTTCTCATCTTAGATTTTCACCTCTCTCTCTCTCTCTCTCTCTCTCTCTCTCTCTCTCTCTCTCTCTCTCTCTCTCTCTCTCTCTCTCCGCACTTTGAAGTGAGTGCACTCAAATCCATCTTAAAGCCCCTACTCAAGGTAGCCTAAGGATGCATCAATCAACCCTCTAACACAACAAGTTAACCTTAGTAGGAAGGAATTGACCATTTAAAAGTCAAGTTTCACAAAAAAGACCATATTATGTCTTTTATAAACTCATTAAGAGCATAGTGATATTCTTGATCAAATGTTTTCCCATAATCAGGCTTGGAATGTAGTTAACCAATAGAGATTGACCTATGAAATATCTGTCTCTTAGAGTTAAAATAAACCTTGGTCAGTTTTATCGACAAGTTGAGGGAAATATTTAAGATCATCCTAATTTGTCTTCAAAACAACATGTTCCTCAAAAGTTTCTTTCCTGAAACTCTTAAAAAAAAGGAGATGGACAACAATACAAGTGCATGAGTGGTTTTAAATACCACATCATCGCGGTCATGGTATTGAATCTCCAATAATATTTCCTCGATATTCCTAAATCATTTTTCCTTGAGGTTATAAATAAGTCACATTTTTATGTTAGTTCATGTCATCACAAGTTTTCAACAATTAGAATTATCTTTGTATATTGAAAGTTGCCTCGCAGCCTTATCCATACCAAAACACTTTCAGCTTGTAGCTTAGTGTAATTTTTCCTCTAGGGCAACAACCTTCTGCAGATTGAACACAACTATTTGTTTGATTGTGTTCTATGAAGCTCATGAACTTATAAAATCTTGTGTCAGTGTTGGACACAAGCAAACGTTTAACACTTAATCAACAAGCTAAAAAATCATGTTTTATGCTTTTTTAAAATATGATTTAAAAGAAGAAAAATGACAAATATTGACAAAAGATTAAGAGGGATAATCAAGAGTGCGCTCTCAACCAAATGGTTCGTGAAATTCTTTTTGTTAAGATTGAACTGAAGCAACGCCCATCTTCATTGCTTAGCATATTTCCTTAAATCCAAGGCAATCTTTTATTACTAACTCACTAATATATGATTATTATTCATTAAAAATTAAAAATTTACATTATTAGATGCAATTATTTCCCTTACATATTACTGTCATGCTTGGCTAAGTGAGTTTCTAAAATTGCCTTACTCTCATAAAGATATGTAAGTATCAAATGAGAGGAATAATTATTTTAAAAAACATTTTCCATGTATTGAAAAGAGCAATGGTGAAGTTACACAACTTCTTCAAGCTTGATAATGCTTTTGCCATCTAGAACACAATGGATAAAAAAAGGCTTGGTGGATGATTTGGTGATAGCTCCCCACAACTATAAATTTGGCTTCTAAATTTCCTTTATAGCCACTTTCTCGTCTTGTTGTGAAATAAAAAAAGTATTTTTTTAAATTAATTCACTTAAGAAAAAAAACATCATTTCTCTATGAGGTGAAGTCATATTTGTTAACAAGAATCTTCACCTCCTATCTAGGTGAAACTTAGAAAAAACTCATCAACAAAATTATGGAATATTGGTCGAGATGCATTCATTACAATGTAAAAAATTGGAAAACTATAAGTTATTGATATCTCTCTATTGACGAGTTGCCATTGCAACTATTTTTTTTATCGATGATAGTGAAGTTGTGATTGAAGAGAACAATGTTTATGGTTATGATAATGATGGCGGTGCTGAGTGTAGTAGACCCAATTAATGGTATATTAGTGTATTAATATTTTGTGCAATTGTTTTGAAGATAATATAAACTTTTTTTTTAGCATTTTTGGTAGACAATATAATGTCAGTATAAACAAGGAATGTCTTTTTTGGAAGCAAATACAAGCATTTCATTAAAAGAAGAAAATAGGTAATACAGAGAATGAAAATGAAGAAACTTCATTACAGCCCGCTCTCTAATCCTTATACTCCTCTCAGATCCCCAACCTATTTTGCAACAAGTTTCTCTCCTCCCAAGGTAGAATCTATCTTTGTGCTATGACATCCATTTACATAAATAAGGAATCCTAACAACAAAAACATATGATAGTTACAAAGAAAAGACATTGACTTGGGTTAGACGCATAGAAGTTATAAGCATGGTTTAAAAAGGTACTCGAGGTGCACATCTCACTAGGAGGTGCCCAGAACTTGCCTCAAGGCTTATATCTCAAGATGTTATATCTCAAGATGCTTGAGACTACAATTCAAATTATTACCTAACATGAAATAAAAACTAACACTTTTATTATATGATATATCTAATATAACTTATGTCTCCATTTAATTTTTCATGTTAGAATTATGAGAGTTGAGCAAGAGAGAGAAAAAGAGTTGCGGTTCAACAAATAGTAGTAAGAGAATAAAGAATCAACGAGCGACACGAAATGCAACGGAGAGCAAGGTTGCTTGTTCAGCTTTCACGTGTGAAAATAATTGGAGCACATTCCACAGAGTGCACAAAAGAAGAATAACTGAATTGTTGCATGATGCATGAAGAAACTGGTTTAAATTTTGTTCAATAAGCATTAAAGAGATTGACGCATAATGTAGCAAAGACAAAGTATGTTGAGAGTTGATAATATATAATTTGATAATGAATGAATAGTGCGAAATCATGTATTATTTGAAGTTAATGACAAAGGAATTATTGAGTAATGATGAGAATGAGGAAGTGATAGCTAACTTTGAAAGGGCCATTGAATTGGATGTGACTTCTACATCACAGCCATTTTAAGAAGATAAACAAAGTGGTGTTGGAGCATTAAAAAAGTCAAGGCTTAATTATAGTGGTTTATTTAATTGTGTTATTAAATTGTTATTATATTTTAAATTATATCCAATGTCAATTCATATGAGAAGTATAAAAGAAATAGCACTTGAGAAAACTTTTAAAAATGATAATGAAACTAAAATGGAGGATGGTAAAATTATTACATACAATGATTCTTTTGAAGATTTTAAATCAAAGATAATTTCTCATGACATTTTTAAATTTAAATGTATGCTTACCTTAAAACGGGTTTTGCAATTTCAATATAGATTAAAGTTTAAGATTGAAATTTGTTTTTTTTTTTTCTTATGCGATTTTGTGATTTATGTGACAAATTAAGTTAGTCTATCTAAATTTTATGACATATTTATGAATTATTTAAATCTCATAAGATTTTTATTTTCTTGGTTCAAGGCTTTATACTTTATCCATCTTAATTATGACTTGCAAAGGCAAATCGACACCTCAATTTTCTTTTAAACTTTCGTTATGATGATGAGAAGCAGATTTTGTGGATGTACAGTCAGATTGACATTGTAATTGCTCGTCAAAATGTTCTTAATAATAGAGCTACTCGACCCTTAGGTTAGAATCTCTTCAGACCTTTTTTGTGTTCCTCTCAAGCTCACCAAACCATCTCGAAATTTACAAATCTCTTTCAGCCCAATTCCCTTAGGATTTCTCTCCACAAATTTGCAAATTTCTTAGAATCCCTCACTATGGCTTCCCAATCCTCTCAATTTGTCCTTCACGAGTCTTCTTGACAAGCCAATTGATATCCTAATAACACAAACATATATACTTATGGACGTAAATCCATATGAAAAAAACCACAATTCTTTTACATGAGCAAAAACAGCTTACCATGTGATTTCACTTTAACTTAGTTTTACTCACGCAAGAATGACAACTTTCACGAAATTACAAAACAATTTAGACATACATCAAGCACATTAATGTAGCACCCTAATGAATGGTCTAAATGGTGAGATAAAATGATTCATTCCCTTGATGATGGATTACACAAATAAAATGAAATGCATAAGCGTGAATAAATTCACATAAGGAACAGTTTCATCTTTCAAGGGCATTCATTCCCAAAATTTGTAATAACTAATACTTCTGAAGAGGAGGATTACAAGTCACTATTTTTTTTTTATTGAGTTTGCTTAATAGACCAAATATTCATGAAAATTGGTCATACTAAGCGGTTATGTGGCCGTAGATCAATATCGATAAATTGATTCTTAAGCAAGAAAGGTCATGACAAAAGAAATTAATTTGTAAGGAGCGTTTTATTTTCCATATAAAATTATTGTTATATGCACATGCAGCATAAGCTCATTTCTAATATCCTGAAAGAGCTCAAGCCATTAAAAATTTTATTAAAGAACAATTAATCAAATCTAAGCCTACTGGAAGAGTTTGGCCCACGACAAGGAACTTCCTTGTTGTAAGAAAAGCTGAAGAAACAGAGCAAATCATACCCACATAAGAGAGAAAAAAGGCTACTTAAACGTTTTCACAATATAATGAATCAGTGAGCAGACTGAAGCTGGAATCTGGAAACAACTCAACAGATGCGATAAACATATAGATAAAAGTTAACAAATCACCCAAATATTCTCTTCCTTTACCAGGGTAATGAATGGCATCAAAATCTTAGTATATGAAAATAGTATATACCACTGCATCTGTGGATGAAACAAATGCATTTCTACTGCAAGCAACAAAGCAAATATCAATGACCTCCAAATTTTACAGTTAAAGCTGCCATGAATTAACCAAAACTAAATTAAATAAGATGCATTCAATAAGAACAAAAACTAAAACCTCCAACCACACAAAATCGAGACTTCAAACATTGAGCCAAGAAAAAATAACTGCAGTACAAAAGGAAACCGTGTGGCGTATCAAAAGGTAAGAAATCATTGTTAGGTATCCAATCCACGAATCAAGAAAACAGGCCAAAAAGCTATTTTTCCACAGGAACTATAATTCATGGAGAAGAAAGGGAAAGCGAGAAGCGGGAGCGGCGGAAAAGCACCGTATGATATAAATTACACAGAGTATTACCTCGAATCGTTGCTCCCCCGGCGTAGAAATCTAGGGTTTCACGCCTCTCCGGCTATAGAGAGCTGACGAGAGAGCGACAGAGGGAGAGCATTACAGCTAGTGGCCGGATGCTAAGGAGAGATAAAAGCCAGCGGAAGACGAGTAGTGGGCTGGCGTTTCTGTGCGCTAACGGTAGCCGTTGGTTTGAGGGGACGGTGGATAATGATGAACGCATATAGATTTGTATGCGGGCTTTGCCGTTGCGGTGCACGCGGGATGGAGGAGATGGCGGGGAATGCCTCGTCTGACGTGGCGTAACTCCGCTTTGCCGGGTGCGGCACCAGTGGGTCCCACCGTGATTTATACGCTGTATCCGTATGTGGTGGACGGCCGCTAAATCATTTTTTTTAATTATTATTATTATTTTTTAAACATTTAAGGGTCTCCCGAAGAAAAAGGGGTCCAACACGAGACATATGATCAAATATTATAAAAAAAAAAAAAAAGAAGAGTTCTTTTCTTGTTTGGCTCATTTGCATTAATATCAATTCAAAATTGATTCGTGTTAACTTAGTCTCGGAACAAGTGTTCATCTTCGGCTCGATATTGCTCGAATTTATTCGCGAGCAACTCGAAGCAAACTTATCCGTTTTGTCTTTCATCATAGAGCACTTCATGAAGTTTTCAAAAGGAGGAGCATGTATTGTTGACATTTAGGCCTATAACACTTGCCCACATCTACTTTTAAAATCAAATTTGCAGGCATCCAACAAATTAATGACGTATCACATAATGGTTTTCTGAGCACTCTCGAGGTAATCTTTCTACAACAACGATAAAGATGATAAGATGTTTAAGAATGCTTGACGCAGGATTAGTCACTATCACAATCAGTGCTGCATTTTCAAAAGATAAAATTAACTTAAAATATTCATAACATATTTTTAAACTTAAAAAAATTCCATATTTTTAAATAATTTTTGGGGCTGAATTTTTTATTTAATTTAATTATTCGTGTTTTCTAATCTGAAATTTACTTTAATTATTATTTATTGTATAATTATATACTTAATTCAGTCATCATTATTATTTTGATAACTTATGTGTTAGTATGTATAATTTTGGCTATATACATTAAATTTAGTTTCTTAGGCTTTATTTTTTAATTGTTACATTAATTGATCACAAAATCCATCCAATCAAGTTTATATTTATATTTAAATTTATATTTGTTGTCACAATACGGTAAATAATCAATGCCCTAAATAATTAGTCTTAGTTTTCTCTCATTATAGGAAAGGCTAATTAACCAGAATGACTTGCTCTTATTAGAAATCTCGAAGCCCATATCAAAAAGTCCTCGTAAAATTAGAATGAAATATCTGAATAGTTTCGTATCTACAATACAATCTATCTTACGATAATTTGACCAAATACCTCACGCAAAATTTTTAAAAAAGAAGGGGGAAAATTTACGTTACAAACCACACATATCCATCACACAAAATTTGATATTTACAAAACCTTGGTGTCATAAACCCATAATATTAAACATTTGAGTTATTTGCATGTAAATATTATGTGATAGATATGTAAATGCATAACAATTGTGTGGCATGCATGTAAATGCCCCAAGTAAAAATATAATAAAGCTGTAATCAGTTTAGAGGTCAAAGTTGGTTTCAAATGAAAACAAAAAACAGAAACAGAAATGAGAATTCTATCTTCCAAAACCATTAGCTAACTATTTGTAACCACCTTCCAAAACCCTTCTCAGTGTTATTTTTTAAACAAAAGTTAGTCAAAATTGTTCTCATTTTGGTCGCTAACTTCTCTGCTAAGCCAGCTTAACATAATATAATTGTGGAAGATTTACATACATACCACTCAATTTCTGTGTTTTTACATATTTAACACCCAAACTTCTATTTTTACATACCATCTTACTTATGCATTTGAAAAATTAAAAAGATGATATGACAGTTTGAGTGGGCTCTTATTCTTAGGGGTGTAAACGAACCGAACACAAACGAACATAGCTAGTGTTCGTGTTTGAAATGTTCGAACACATCACTGTTCGTGTTTGGTTCGTTTAACAAACCGAACAAAAAAAAAATTGTTCGTGTTCGTCTCGTTTTCTTATCGAAAGAATAGAACGCGAATTTCCTGGGGAACCGAACACGAACTTTTCGCGAACAACGAGCTTTTTTGACAGCCCTAGCTTTGATAACATACTTCCTCAAAATGAAGCAAATTAATCAAGTATTCCGTACACATCAGATAATTCATACTTCCTCAAAATGAAGCAAACCGAATAAGACGTTTAGGATTTTGTTTAGAGTTTTATTTTAATGTATAGTATAGTATATTAATTATAATATTATAATATTTATATTAATATAATTAATACTATAATATTATTATTGTTATTAATAATTTATCATATATTATAATTTATAGAAGTTTAATTATTTAAAATATAATAAATTTTTATAATATATAATTATTTTTAAAATATCATAAATTTTTTATATATAATTATTTTAAATTTTTTTATATTTCGAACAATAATGAACCAAATACGAATGAACACATCACTGTTCGTGTTTGACTTGTTTAACAAACCGAATGAAAAAAATTATTTGTGTTCGTCTCGTTTGCTTATCACGGTCCGAGTGGACCGCCACATGCGATCCATGATGGTTTGGCTGCATCCAGATCATAGTCCGAACGTACGACCAGTCATATATAATAATTTTCCGCTTTCAAGACACTAAAATTAGAATTTATACGAGAAAAATATAATGATTCTCCTAATATATTGAAAGAGAAAAATTCATCATACAAGCTTTAAAATTGCTTATATAAAAACATTAAAAATTATATTAATTAAATATTCCTTCAAGAATAAAAATTAAAATCAAAATTAAAATAGAAAATAAAAATGATGCCAAATGGGCACTTAGTAAATAATAAATTAACTTTGATGGTAAATATAAAATATATAAATAAATAAATAAATAAGAAAAAGACGATGACCTAGCCTTAAAGTCTCTGTCTTTTTCTAATTTCCAATCAATGTAACGTTTAAGCATTTATCTTGTAATTTTAAATTTCTGCCTTCTTAACTTGATATATATATTTAAAAAAAAATCTCAAATAATTTATAGGGACAGGAGGAATAAGAAATAAGGTTAATTTGTTGGGGAAGCAAACGTTTGGAACTATATGGGCATTTATATAATGTGGAATTCTTATGTAGGGCAAAGAAATGTAAATATCGGCAGAAATTCAGAAGAACATAGAGATTTAATGAGGTTTGACAAAGATGTCTATGTCTTCGGGAGCAGAGCGGAGGCTTTTCTTTAAATTTCAGAAAAAGAGTACAAGATCACATCCTAGGGTTACAAACCGGCCTATACATATAACTCTAAGGGTCCGGGCGTAAAATGCACCGCAGTTTTTTCTGTTTGGGTAATCTGCATTTTTCCACCGATCTTAATTATGTGCATTGACAGCTTTCTAGCTGCTGTCTGACATTTTCAAAAAAAAAAAAAAAAGAATTTATAATAGCCACCGCAGTTTTGGAACATCAGATTAATTTTAACAGCTTCACAATTATTTTTTAAATTAGTTGCGATTGCTTCAAATTAATCCAAAATATGCACCAAAAAATATGATTTTTTTTTTCAAATTTTATATCATTCTAACCACAAAACATTGCCAAATAGATTGTTTGAAACAAATTGGGCAGAAGGAGTTTAAACAACAAACAAAAGCCTAAGTTAGTAGCTTTCATAAGATAAGATTATTCTAATTATTTTTTTCTAATATCTATTTTAAAATTTTAAATCGCCCATCAGAGCTTTTGATTTCCCCATCTGAATGAATGAGACTTTGAATCTTTAATTGCAATCAACAAATAAGAACAAGCAATTTCAAGTCAATTGAATTGTCAGTAACTGAACTGTAATTTTTTATTGGGGCATTTACATACATAACACTCAGTTCTTATGTATTTACATATCTAACACCAAAATTTTATGTAGTATTGTTTTTCATGTAATAGTTTCAAAGTTGGTATAGTCATATGTATAAATGTATTAGAATTGTGTGCTGTTTATATGAAATAGTTGCCTTCAAATGATGTTAATATTGTATGTGAAAAAGTTTCAAGTGTTATCTACTTGATTGTTTAGTGAAGATTGACATTTCTTTCTCGTGTATCAAGTTGAACCATGGATAGCAGTGATGTAATTGAAGTCACTGGAGAGACAGTATGATCAGATAGAAACGAGCAAATCTTCATTCAACTAATGGAGATTGAAGTCATTAATGGGAATAAGCAAACGATAATTTTCAGTACAGCTGCGTGTTCAAGTATCATGCAAGGACTTGAATCGTCTACAAAAAGAAAATAAAAGCAAGAACAACGGAGAAATAAGTTCAATATACTTAGAACTCGTTTGAGAGAATTTTCAAACTTATTGAAAGATATTGAAATTGGTTATAATGCAACCAAAAGTCACTTGATTGCATCTAAAGATGTATGGGTCGAGTTATATAAGGTATTTACTTCATATTATATTTAATCAAAAGTATATATTTTATTATTTACACATTGTTGTTGATCATAACGTTTATTTACCAATATATAGTTCAATAAAGTGCAAAAAAAATTTCAGAAAAAAGGATGCCCAATGTACGAGTCTCTCTGTCGTATTTATGGTGACACAACTGCAACGGGAACTATGCAACATCCTTCTACCAGAATCCTTTCAAACACCGAGGAAGAAGATAAAACAACTATTTCAGATGTGATTACCTCTACACTTCATGTTTTAAGTGAGAGTACGAAAAGAAGGGCTAATATGATAGAAAAGAAATTATGCATCTCAACTGGATCTTTTTAATGAAAGCTTTAAATCTTTTGTTGGTTGAATGCATGAAGTTTCTCAATTTAATAGAAGTCCTAGATGATATTAACTACTCGAAAGCTTTATAGAAGTTCCAAGAAGATACAATATGGATGAAGATGTTTCTTCAAATGCCTGTTAGCAGAAGGAAAGGCTAGATTCTTAATCTGAAATAACTTGGTCATCACGATTAACCCTATTAGCTCTCCTTACCTTATGTGTTTGGGTTTTAAATGTGTTATGTTTACTTGTTTTCACTTTCGTTATTGTTATCGAATATTTTATCAGCTTGGATTATGATTATGATGATTGATTGTGATTTTAAAAGCTTGAGATGGAGTATTTTGATTTTCTATCTTCAAGATTTTTGGTACAAAGTTTATTTCGTCAATTATTATTTTGTTTGATTTACATTGTTAATCTGATTTCATTTTAGGTAAATAATATATGGCCCCAATATCAGATTTTTAAAGTGATGTTGAGGAAGAACTTGAACTAGCAATCGCTCTTACTTCTTGATGATTATGACAAAAATTATTTAACAAAAGAACTATATCGAACTTCAAATCTTCAAGGTCGCGAGTATGTAATTGAAATACTGTGAGGACATCCAGCTCGATGCTTCGAAAATTATATAATGAAACCTCAAGTTTTCATTAAGTTATCTACATTGTTGAAGAGTAAAAGGCTTATGAAATGCTCAAAATGGTTGACCACAGAGGAACAACTTGCAATGTTTATGTTTATTTTATTGCATATTGAACTCTTAAGAGTGGTATTTGAACGATTTGAACATTCATTGGAGATAAGCTCATTATATTTTCGAAATACTTTGAAGGAATTTGCCACTTAGGAAATGAGATTATTGTTCCACCATCATTTGAGATGGTTCTTCCCGAGATCCAGTATAACTCAAAATACTATCATTTTTTTAAGGTATGCTGAATTTTAAAATTTTAATTTATTTGTTTATTTGGATTATGAATATTAACTTATGTGAGTTTTTTGAATAATATTGTATAGATACAGTTGATGGAACACGTTATTGCACATGTACCTAAGACAGATCAAATTTCATATCGATGAAAGCATAAAGAGCCGACCATAATATGTGCATGTGGATTTGACATAGTGTTTACATACGTATTGTCGGGTTGGGAGGGAACAACAAATGATGCGAGAATATTTCTACAATGTATTTCAAATCCTCAAGTAAATTTTTTTATGCCTCCATAAGATATGTCAATTTTATTCTTATCGGTTATGTAATATTAAATGATATTTATAGTGAAATATGTATATACATGTGTTTTTGGAAAACAGAGAAATATTGTCTCGTTAAATAAGGATATGCTAATATGCCATGATTCTTAATACCATACAGAGGAACAAGGTATCATTTGGGTGATTACCAAGAGGGCGCTCAACCAAAAAAATAATAAGAACTCTTTGATTATATGCATTCTTCTTTAAGAAATGTTATTGAGCGATGTTTTAGAGTTCTAAAAGCAAGATTTTCAATCTTTAAAATAATGTCTCTCTATGATTTACACACACTATTATATTTGTACTATTTGTTGCTCACTACATAAGTTTATAAGATCGCAATCCAGAGAAGGTAAATTATTTGCGATGTACGGAAATGAAAATTTTATAGTTGACATGGAAAGAGGATCTACATCAACTTCCGCCTCACAAAGTGCTTTTGAAGTTAATGTTTCTCAATCTCAGTTGTTATACATGTCATTATTTCGAGACCATGTTGCCAGATATTTTTGAGCCACACACAACTAAGTTTAATAGTTAGCTTGTAAATTTTTTTATGTTTACATCTTACAATGCTATTAATGTAATGTTGATTTATTTTATTTTTGGTTAAAAGATCATTTGTGTTATTATTGAACATATAAAGTGTTATTTTAGTATAAAATCTTCATAATTTTATGTTTTGTTAAAAGGCAACACTCATGGATGTGTCGAGTTCGGTATTAATGTTGTAACATTATTACAATATGTATATATACAAGTATAATGTATTTATATTGTAAGAACTGATGATTTTTTCTTAAAAATTATAGGTTTTGCTTTAAAAAAAATAGAAAATAACAAACTAAACATATATATATATATATATTTTTTATTTTGAAAACAAATAAATCAAAACAGTACCAAATATGTTTTTAAGAAACATAAAATAGAAAATAAAACAAAAACAAAACAGACTAAAAACAAAAACAAAAGTAAAACGTAGAAAGCGATTCCAAACAGATTTAGCTTTTACAAAAGTGAAATACACATTATCAAGCATAAGGTGACATGTATGTAAAAATTGAAGTTAAGGTTTTAGATATGTAAATGCAGAGTAACTGAGTGGTACATATGTAAATCTTCCTTTTTTTTCATGCCATAATATATGAAAGCAAGAAATCTAAAAGCAGCACTTCCCATGAAGTTTTACAACTCCTAACAACTTCCATGAAAATGTATTTAAACCAAACTAATTAGTCAATAGTCAATATTCTTCACGATCACTTGCAAATGTTAAGTTGAGCAAACAATAAACTATATTATGATCATCATATCATGTAATGTATCAATTAGAAACAAAGTTTAATAAATCTATTATTGTCATCATTATTGGGGTTTCTAAACCATTGGATATTGCATCATGCAGTCTTGGAGTGTAAATGAGTTGAGTAGAGCTCAAATTATAAGATATATGATTGACTTGAGCTCGAGCTTGACTTGAACTTATAACTCGAGCTCAAACTCGACTCATAGCAATTATGCCCAGCTCAAGCTTGGTTCAAAAGGTCGATTTAGAGCTTTATTTGAAGGTAGAAGATCTTACATTAATAAAAAATAAGAAGAGAAGAAAGGAAAAAAAATATCTACCTAGGAATATCTAAACTCAATCTTATAACTCCACATATATATCTGATAAATGTGTGGTTTTGAAGAGAACAAACGGGTGTTTGTTGAGGTGCGGATTATTGTATGGTATGTCATATATGCAAGAAGAGGGAACTTTGGTTGAAATTGGCGTTTGAATGGGTTTGCAGAAAAGCATACAAGCTTTGGTAAGAATATTTTGGGCATATTGAGATTAGTCGAGCTGTAAACTGCAGGGTGTGTAATTTATGTGTATCCCAAGAAATGTGTGAGGTTTGCCAAGATTTTTCACTTGGAAGTGTTGGTGTAATTGGCTGATGAGTGCGGTAGAAAATTGGGATCACTGCTTGTAATTGGTTTACTCGTCAACCTATATGAAAATATAGCTTTTCTGGTTTTGATTGAGTAGACATGATCAGGGATGGGTCGGTAGAGCTGGTTTGAAAGCCAACTGATTGCAATATAGTGGATAGAGTGGAGTGAAATTGTCATAGGGACTGTTTGAGACAGTATAAAGGTTTCTTCAAGAGGCATATGTGATTCGGTTTGGTGCTGTCTCTGAATCTGGTGGGTTGAGACATGAACACGATTTTTGTTAGAGATCTGTGCGAGTAGGCATTTGACATGTTAAGTTATTTACCAATGATGATGTATGGCAATTGTTAGAAAGGTTCTTATGGTTGGAATTTAGCTACTAGGCTGAATGTTTGAGTGTAGTCGACACCCATCGTTATTTGTACCCCTGAGCGACGAGCCCGACCTTGTTCCTGAGAAGGGCTTCATCACAGTTTCTTCTTGATTTCTATGTTCATTTGCAGCCGAGAATGTTTTGGTATGGAGATGGAGGAACAAGGACCCATGTTCCTTGTGACAGAAGTGCTTGAAACTCTCCTAACATGGTCTTGGGTCAATTGGCATCCTAAACAACAGCATTGTATGATGTGGGGTTGGAATAATTGGTCGTGATGACATGATGAATGTTGTGGGAAATCAAGTGTTCTTTGTGTTTTTCTTTTGTCAAGAAGTTTTCCCACAACAATGAAGGACCAGGATAGGTTTGGGTTTGACATTCCCGGATTTAAGTCGAATGATCATATGATGATGGGAGGATTATGGTATAGCATGTATGGGTGAATTTGGTGGAGGCCATGGGTTTGACGTGGGAGACACAAGATGAGATGAATTTCTGAGTGGGGATGGTGGGGTTGAGCAGTTGTTGTTTTGTATTGGATGAGATGAGTTTGTGTTGGGATGTGGAGAAGATATTATTGTAGGAGCTTTGCTCGGCGAGGATATGTCTATGTCTACGTTCGGCTATTACATTATGCTCTGGTGTGTAGGTACAATTACGTTTGTGTCTGATGCCATGGGTTTCATGAGATATGCAACAAGAATTGCAAATGTTGTGGGTTCAGATTTTTGTTTTAACAGATATAACCAGCAATATCTAGATTAGTAGTCAACAAATATGAAGTATTATCTGTAACCATTAGATAGAGTAATAGGGGAGGGCCCCCATATATCTAATTATACAAGTTGCAATTGTTTTGTGTTGTAATGAGATGGCTTTTTAAACTGTAATTTGCATGCAGCTTTTGGTGGCAATGCATGCTATGCAAGGAGAAATTTGAAGCTCTATGCATAGTTCAGGAAGTTGCTTTGCAACTCGTCGAATGGTAGATATGTGAGGATGGCTCAATCGATTGTGCCATGGTGTAGCAATTGAGTTGACTGTTGTTAATCTTGTAACAAACCCCAGGTGCAGATTCTAAAGGAGAACGGAACGAATTATGAGCAGTGAGATTAGATAATGTAATTGAACTAACTCGATGAGCTCTCTAATTGAGTTAGAGTAAGCTCGAGCTTGAGCTTGCGTCTCGATAAACTTGACTACAAGTTCATTAATGAGTCAGGTTTTAGTAAGCTCATGAGTTGGTTACTTCTGCTAGCAACTTGGTTCTTCCTTAATAGATTGTCATTAGATAATCTTCACTTGAAATAAGAGTCTATATATGCTTGTCCTCGAATAGTAGTAATAAAAGGTTTGCCACATAACGCCAAACTGCAGATTAGCTCATCTTCATCATCAACTAATGCTTAACAATGAAAATTTTCATTATCAGATTATCTCAAAATTTAAATCCATTGTTATCAAGAATAGGAAGTGGCCGAAAAATTCTAATACTCTGAACAAAAGTTTGTGTTTCAGTGAGATTTAAGTTCATTCATGACAGCACTGAGATTAAATATTACACCATATTTCAAAAGAGATATATATAAAAATATTACATTTCATATGCATAAAGAAAAAAATACTACTTTTTTTTTGTTTATGGAAGAAATATTACGTGTGTTACACATAAATGTGGAGCCCAAATGTGCTTCAAAAAGAAGATTTAACTCTTTTTTTTTGCTGCATCCGTATATGCGTGTAACACATAATATTTCTTCCGATTAATGAGCGGGAAAAAAAAAAAAAACTCAATCACTTGTTGTGAAGATGAGAGTTGAATGTGAAGAAAAAGGAATTTATACTGCTTCTCCCCCTTCTCTTCACTTCTCTTCTCTTATTGTGAGTATTTCTTTCTTTCTTTCACTCCTCTCATTCTTCTCTTTTTACTTATAGGATGCCTTGCAAGTAGAAAATTATATGGGTTTATATAATCAAAAGTTTACTTACCATATTAATAATCAACAAACATTGAAGACTTTGCTAGTTTCCACTGCAGACTCTTATTATAGTTTTAGGGGTGGAACTAACATTATTTTTTAGAGCGGCTAAAATCACCAAGGGGTGCGAGGAGTGTGGGTTCCAAATTCTAAGGGGGCAATTAATATAGCTGTTCCATCCTTGTCTTCATTTAAGATAATATGATAGCCTCTATTTAAAATTTTGTGATAAATTTAGAAATTTGTAAAGACAACATACTATTTTGAATAATTAAAAGTCTTGAGGTAGTTTACACTTAATAGAAACGATATCTAGTTTATATTTTATGAGAAGAGTTTTCTTTCATATTCTTCAATCATAAATATTTTTAGTAGTTTGATGTCTAGGCCAACCGACATGAATGGTAGAGTTTAATTTAGGGATAATTACGTAAAAAGCATCTGAAATACTGTTATTTACAAAATCTAAAACTCAGGGGATATTTTTGAACTGCTAAGCTGATGTATTTACGTGTGTCTTGATCAAATCATTTAGAATTCGATAAAAATGAAAAATAGGGGTTGGGGTTTTATCATGAATTTTGATATTTAAGTGAAATTTGAGAAATTGACGAAAGAGAGTGCTAGATTTGTAAATGACAGTGTTTCGATCGCTATGTATGCATCATATAACAAAGATGAATCCTTTTAATTGGTTTGAGCAATCCTATTCTATGTCATAAGAAATTAATAGAAAATTAGCACCGATAAATTTATTCTATTAAGTAAACTAAATTGTGTGCAAAGTTTCATTTGTGTTTGTCAAACCAGTATCATTTGAGCTGTGTATCATGACATTAGTTAGGAGCTTTGTTTAAGATTTTTTTTTTTTGCTTTAATTTTGAAAAACATATTTGTTTAGTATGTTGTTTTATATAATCTATTTTATTTTAAAATAATAAATATATTTTTAAAAATACTTAAAATAATTTTTATATGTTTTGAGCCCTATAAAATATAGTTTTTTTTAAAAAAACTTATCAAACATGTTTTATGTCAAACCAAAACTAATAAAAATATAATAAAACTTTTAAAAAAAAATCCCAAACATCATCCCTTGAGTAAATAAAATTAAAAATATTTTTCACAAAAAATGTTTTATCAAGTAAAAATCAAAATTTTCTTCTCAATAGTTATACACACTTTCAGAGGCTATTCAAAGTTGAGAGATTAACCTAAACCTTTCTTTTATTAATTTCTTATAATTAATTTGGTACAAATCATTTTAAGGACATTTAAATTCATTTATCAAGCCCTAATTAACAAATAGGTTAGTCCACTTACTAATTAATAATAATCATGTGATATTTTCTCTTGACTTTTAATTAAGGCTCAAGAATTCAAGTCACTAAAGATATAAGCATTTGACGACTAATATTTGAGTGAAAGCTATTAACAAAATAAATAACAAATAATACTTAAATATCCATTATATAATTGCTTCATAAATTATTAAAAAAAATCAATTATTTCACTTTTCTTCAATTAAATAAAAAACAATTAAAAAGGAGAAAATTAAAAAGCATTGTGAGATTGGTCACACCTACATGTAGAATAATGATCTTAAAAACTAAGAAATAAAAAAATAATCGTAATAGAAAATTTCTAATATCGTTGCTGCTAAGGCTCAACTTATCAATAAAGAAACATTCGTCAAACAAAAAATTTCTTTCAAATAATGCTTCAAATTTTCAAAAAGATATGCTTACAGTACATTGTGCAAGAAGTGCACGATAATATGATTCCAGATGACAGATCAATCGTACAATATCACTCTTTATATAAAATAAATCATATAACTCTCGTCTAGGGTTAACCATAACATATGATGATCCAAGAGTGAATTGTGGAGGAAAACTCATATGATCCGTCCACCAACTTTGTAGCAAAGACAAAATTGCACATATGGTAAAATATATAAATAAAGAAGAAAACTCATATTCATCTTTAATATATATATATATAAAAAACGACTTATGCTCCCTACGTGTTAATATGAAAAAGTTGAGTACAGAATTGAGGGGTAGTGGATCCCCACTACCAAAACACCAAAAAAATATATATTAAACGCACCTCTAGGGGTTCCACCAACCACAGCACAACTCACGCAAGAAATCCTCCAAAAAAATACAAGTATATAAAATACAAGTATACAAAAAGAGAATTCCAAAGAAAACAAAAAACAAAGCAAGAAAGATCTCTGACCATCTTCAGTCTTTAAGATCCACAGCAATGCAAAAGAGATAGAAGAGGTAGACATCCAAAAGAAGTGGATATATATATATATATATATATATATATATATATATATATATATATATATATATATATATATATATATATATATATTGCTAAGCTTTAATGACTTCTGCTCCTTTAAACTAATTATAAATAGGGTTAGTTGGGGAAGTGGCTTAATCAGTAGTTAGCGTCATGGGCTCGGTCATGCCCAAACGAGGTGTTTTAACATATAAGGACAAGAGAAATTGTTTATTTGCACAAACTTACAACTAAAAATGTCAAATGCAGCAATAAAAATAAATGAATATAATAATAAATATAATATAATGTATAATTTGCAGCATCGAGGAAAGAGCTTTGGATACCAGCAAGTATTTTCTCGAGCTCATGAATACTTTATCTATGATTAGAGAAATATTTCTGTGCAGTTGCATTTAATTTAAAAACAAAGAGAGAACGTTTAAGACCCTCCGGTTAAAAATTATGAGCTATATATCTAAGCAGTTCATACAAACGTTAAGTTCGCTTTAGTGAGAGAAACTATTACATTCGGTAAATCAGACGTGTGGTCGATAGCGTGGATCGCACCATGCAACCGAATGCACTGCGTGGTGCAATTTATGCAATCGTTTACACGTCCGGACGATGGATAGATTATTTTGTTCTTTAGTGGAGTGAGAACACTGTGGAATGGTAATGATGAATGAGAAATTGAATAGATCTCATGAACCATTTTAGGAGGGATTATTTTGCTTGTTAATATTTATAATACATTAATGCCACTATTCAAATACAATGTTATTGAAAATGATTTAGCAGTTGGAGGCTAGGACCGATTACAAATGGATAACCTGCTAACCCATTGTGCCCTAATATCTTATTTTCGTATTTTGTTTGCATTTTATGCGGGGACTCTATAATAATACTATTGATATTTCCCTCTTGTCCTTTAATAACCTTGTTTCAACTTTGATCTTGTAACTCCTCTTTGTCGCCGACAATTATTGATGATGATGATATTAATTAAAAAAAAAATTAATATAATTTGCATGAAATTTTTTTTGATAAACAAAATAATTGTTATAAATATTACATAGAAACTCTTGCGCCGAATTACATTTAAGTCGAAAAATTCATTATTTTAATGTCACGAATTTTGTAGCACGAAACATGCAAATTGATGACAAGTCTTATGATGAGTTGAGAGTGGTAAAGATGCTATTTGGAGGAGTATTTAACTTCAATGTGATGGCATGAACAGCCATAATTAAATAATATTCTTGTAGTGCATAAGTTAAGACATGAGAGTACTGAATGCAAAATGGTCTTATCAAATTGGTTAAAATAAAGCATAAAAGATTTAATAACTTACAAATAAAAAAAAAATAAATCAACTTTTCATTAACTTTAATTCTCCAAACTAATTAGCGGTATTAGAACTAAGAATTTAAGTAGGATGGAGTTATTTATGAAAAAAATATTAGGTGCGGACTCTGGAAGCTCTGGATGCATCTGGAGTCCAGTGGCGGAGCGCCACGTGACAAGTGGGCCCGCCACCATTAACACTGACCAATGCTAGTGTATGGTGGCGGGGCACACTTGCCACGTGGCGCCCCGCCACTGGGCTCCGTAGGTGCGGAGTCCCCACCTAATATTTCTTCGATGTTTGTAGCTTCCACGATACTCCATCTAATGGTTTGGTAAGATTCTAGAGTAGTAAAATATTATTTATGTTGAACATAAGTAAGTTAAGAGAATGGGATCTACCATTCATTGTGTCCACATAAACCAACTAATAAAGTAAACAAACTTATCGCACTCCTCCGCTCTCAGGAAAACCAAACCGCACCAACTAATCCTTGTTTAAAGTCTACCCATCGTGTGGAAAAGTTGTTGTATAAAATTTAAAAAATAACAATAAATCACATGTCTTGTTTTATTCTTCTCAATTAAAAAATAAAATCAATATTGGGAGCTTTCAATGCAAAATTGTAAGGACAAACGGATTCTCAATCTGATTAGCTTATTAGTAAATCAATAATCTCGAAAAGACGAATCCAACGTGTTTAATATAACTCAATTACGACATCAATAAGGTAGTTAAATGTCCACAAAAGCCGTCCAATCAAGAGAAGTTTTCTAAGTCGTCTGATCAGAGTGACTCAAATTCCTTCCTTTTTTTTGTAACATGGACTCTATAAAGTCCTACCACCCTCTTGAAAATGATCCTAGACCAGAAGTAGAAGAAGATACGAATGAGCTGAAGTTCAACATCACTTCAACATTGCAAATATGTGTTATGCCTCAAAATTCATGCAGAATGATGGAAATTTGTTGGGAGTGTATCACGTTTTTTTTTAATAATGTTTTTTTACTATTTATTTGTATTTAGATTTATTAATATTTTTTTAAAATATTTGTTAGTATTTTTAACTGGTTTTAACTTAAAAGTAATAATAACAAAGAAAGGGAAATTAAATACAGGGCACCCTAAACATTGATATTTACAAATCAAGCACCCTTTTTAATCCATTATTCAAATCCTCACTTAAATACTAAAATTCATGATAAAACCTCAACCCATATTTTTCATTTTAATCAAATCCTCAATAATTTTATGCAGTTCAAAAAATTACATGTGTGCTTGATTTGTAAATAACAATGTTTAGGATGTTCTATATGTAATTATCCCTAATGAGAATAATAATAATAATTAAATAAATAAACAAAAAATATTGAATAATTCTAATAATTTTTGAATTAATAATAGTATTAATAATTAAATAAAAAATATAAAATAAAAATAAAAATAATCAGTATTTATATACGGATTCTGCCACTGTGCATGAGTTATATATACATTTCCATTATATCTATCACAGAGAAACTCCAAAGCTTCTCCAAGCCAACATGCAAGGAGCTCAACCATTCACCAAATACTCCTCTCTCTTCTCCTTCCTCCTGCTCCTTCCCTTCCTCCTAACTCCCACCCAAGCAACTGCCAAACCCATATCCAAAGACCAACCATGCAAACGCATAGTTCTCTACTACCATGACATACTATTCAACGGCACCAACGTCGCTAACGCAACCTCCGCTCAAGTTGCAGGCACCAACACTACTCTCGGCGACTTCTACTTCGGAAACCTCGTCATCTTCAATGATCCCATCACTGCTGACCAACACCTGCTTTCTCCTCCGATTGCCACAGCACAGGGGTTCTATTTCTACAACATGAAGACAAACTATAACTCGTGGTTTGCTTATACTCTGGTCTTCAACTCTACAGAATATAAGGGGACGATCAATATCATGGGAGCTGATTTGATGGCGATGGAAACTAGGGATTTATCAGTTGTTGGTGGTACTGGAGATTTCTTCATGGCTAGAGGGATTGTAACTTTGAGGACTGAAACGCTTCAGGGACTCGCCTATTTTCGTCTTCAGATGGATATTAAACTATATGACTGTTATTGAAGAAGTGAGAGATAACGTTAGGGTTTTCCTTGAAAAATTTACATTATATGTGATAAAAATATTAGGTATGGAGTCCACATACATTGTCATACAATGTCATTCTACCAAAACAATTATATCATGAGGCATTTACCAATTTCTATGCATTTAGATATCTATGGTCTATATTTTATTTGTTTATATATTTAAATCTCTCAAATTTTCACATCACATTAAGAATATCCTTATTTTAATTTTAATTATATATATATATATATATATATATAAGTTTTAGATATTTTATTACATTCTTATATATATATATATATATATATATATATATATATATATATATATATATATATATATATATATATATATATATATATATATATATATATATATATATATATATTGGGAAAGAGCGACTTTGGGCTCCCAACGTGTTAATCGTTAAAAAATAGTACAAAATGGTTGGGGAGGCAGATCCCCAACTATAAAAGCAAAAATACGATACCCATACTCACCCGTAGTAGTTCACGCCTCCACATTACAACTCACCCAAAGAAAGTCTCAAAAAGATATAAAAAACATAAAGCAAAAATTCGTTAAATCTGAAAGAAAAACTAGCAAAACAAGTCGTAAAGACCAAAAGAGAATGCAAAAAAGTAAATGAAAAGTAAATGAACTGGACTGTTGTATCAAAGCTGGGGTTGAGACGATCGCCTGTTGCATCAAAGCTGATCCAGTTTGCCTTGGAAGGATATTGTAAGGAAGAGCCGCTAACGAGAATGCTGGAGCAATGAACTGGACTCCATAGAAAAGCTATTTGCATCCTCAGAGAATATATAATTTAAACCTGCAAACAGTCGCTAAAAACGAAGTGCATCCAGAAAATATAAACCAGCAATGTGATTTGCCAGCTGATCCAAAACATAACAAGGTGGCAGGTATGAAAATAAAAAACAGCTTTGTAAACTAAGTCAATAAAATAAAACTGGAAAGATATAAAGCCTCTTAATATCTGATATAAGGAAGTGGCAGAGTATCACCATGAATAAGCAGGGAGAGGGGTTGAGGAGCTGTTGTACCAATCCAAGGATTGTCCTTAAAATGCTTAGATAACCAGTCAGCAGGTTTGTTACCTTCCCTGTGGATAAAAGAGACTTGGATCTGCAAGGAATATATATATATATATATATATATATATATATATATATATATATATATATATAAAAGTTTTAGATATTTTATTACATAAGAATGAAACGGTTATGTAAACATCATGTAGGATAATAATAATTTTTTTTCAATGCTCGCATTGGATACGGGTTGAAGGTTATATTTTATTTATTTATTTATTTATTTATTTATTTATTTTTGTTATAGTTGAATGATGTGCAGACATGCATCCAATAAAAAATTATCAGAATATTTTAAAATATATTTTGCAGTAACATATAAAAAATGAAAAATGAAAAATGAAAAATGAAGGAATAAATGCTTACAATTATAAAATAAATAAAATATTAAAATTTTTCCTCAAAAAAAACAACAATTAAGGTCAGTAAAAGTTATCAAGGATTTAAGACTGTCAGATAATTTCAGGTAAGTTCACTACGTTAAATCTAATTACATTGAAGGACTTCTACTCTCTGCTACATAGCAAAAAGTGTAATCTGATAAACAAATTCACCAAGATTACACACCACACAGCTAGGGCTGTCAAAAAAGCTCGTTGATCGCGAATAGTTCGTGTTCGATTCGTTCGATAAGCAAACGACACGAATACGAATAATTTTTTTTCGTACAAACCGAACACGAACAGTGATGTGTTCGTTCGTGTTCGGTTCATTATTGTTCGAAATATAAAATAATTTAAAATAATTATATATAAAAAAATTTATGAAATTTTAAAAATAATTATATATTATAAAAATTTATCATATTTTAAATAATTAAACTGCTATAAATTATAATATATGATAAATTAATAATAATAATAATAATATAATATTAATTGTATTAATATAGATATTATAATATTATAATTAATATACTATACTATATATTAAAATAAAACCTTAAACATCTTATTCAGTTTGCTTCATTTTGAGGAAGTATGGATTACCTGATGTGTACGGAATACCTGATCATATTGCTTCATTTTGAGGAAGTATGATATCAAAGCTAGAGCTGTCAAAAAAGCTCATTGTTCGCGAACAGTTCGTGTTCGGTTCGCTAAGAAGTTCGTGTTCGATTCGTTCGATAAGCAAACGAGATGAACACGAACAATTTTTTTCGTTCGGTTTGTTAAACGAACCAAACACGAACAGTGACGTGTTCGAATATTTCGAACATGAACACTAGCTCTGTTCGTTCGTGTTCGGTTCGTTTACAACCATACACACAGCTTTACTATGTTTTAAAAATAAAGGGGAATTTAACAGTTGAAGAAATTCAAGCAAGAACTTCTCCAACAATAAGAATTCCAATACCAGTATTATGCCCAAAAATAAAACAAATGTGCTCGGTCAAATATGCAATAAAAAAAGTCATTTTGCCTACTAATGTTGGCACAGATCTAATCTTCAGTACAAACCTTCACCCAACCCTCAATACATCATAAATGAACAACAAATAGACATCACACATGTTGGTAAGGGTGTACCTCTCTCGCTTGACAGTAAATTAACTCTCTCACCCTCTTTTGCGCTCCCAAATTATCTCATAATCTAATATCCACAAGTAAACACTAAAGATAATAACTGTCAGGTTATTTTTATTGCTAATCAATTTTAAATTCAACAACTGGAAACCAAGAAAGTATTTCTAACTAAAGCAGTTAACAAGGTTTATAACCCATCACTGCTCTTACTACCTCCTAAGGCTCCAACAATGGTTTCAACGCTTGGGACATTCACACCACAATGTTCTTTCAATGATTTATCAATCTCTACCCCAATTAAACATTCTTCTACTCAGAGATATTTGACATGAATGTTATCAGAATAAAATTCATAAGCTACCTTTCTCATGTAGTTCCACTACTAATAAACTTTTAGAAATGATACATTCTGACATATACGGATCTTTTCCCCATCCTTCACTTGAAGAATATCAATATTATGCTACTTTTATCGATTCTTAGTCTCGCTTTTGCTTGTGTATTCCACTAAATTACAAATCTAAAATTAACTCATATTCCATTTACTTACATAACGTGATAAAAATTTACTTTAAAACTACTATAAAAAACTTTTTAACTGGTGGTGGAGGTGAGTACATTTCTAATGAACTCAAAATATATTTAAAAAATAATGAGATTACACATCAGTTCAACTATCCTTACACTTCTGAACAAAATGGCATTGTAGAACAAAAACATAGACACTTAGTTGAGACACCAAGAACACTATTAAATATTGCACACCTTCCCATTAAATTCAAGATGGATGCCTTGCAAACAACCAACTACCTCATCAATCGTCTTCCCTACAATAACACTCACAAAGTATCAACTTTTCAATTACTTTATAACACACCACCTGAATATCAATACCTTAAGATCTTTGATTGCTTATACTTTCCTTGGCAACAACATACTACCACTCATAAGTTTTTCCCAAAAGCCCCTCAATGTATTTTCCTAGGATATAACTCACAACACAAAAGCTACATGTACTTTGATATTCAGGCACAAAAAGTCAATATATCAAGGCATGTTAACTTCATAGAATCTTCTTTTCCCTATATTCAACCACCCACACGATCAAATTCTGTTTTACCATCACCACTAACATTTCATCCCCTTCCCCTTAGTACCTACATATACCTTCTTTCCTCCAACCACTTCCCCTCACCTATTTCCAAATTCCCTATATCTAGAAATTCACCCAATCTTACTGAAATTGCTCACTCCCCCACTCCCCTACTCACCTTTTAATTACAAGCTCATACGCTACTCGCTCATCAACCGAACACACTCCTAAGCAAACCACAACACCCTTCACAACACCAAAGTCTTGCAACAACCCAAACAACATTCTATGGTGATTAGGTCCTAAAATGGCACTTTAAAACCAATCAAAATATTTGATTTGCAACATAAAATTACCTTACAGATCAAGAACCCCACACTTATAACCTTGCAGCTCAATAACTCTAATAACATCAAGCAATATGTGAGGAATTTATAGCTCTTCAACAGCAAGGCGCCTAGATAATTTTTCCTCCATCGGCACATCAAAACATATTAGGATGAAAATGGATATTTAAAACAAAATATCATGTTGATGGCTCCATAGCCAGGTATAAGGCAAGTCTGGTAACTCGTGGTTTCTTTCAAGAACATGGTATCAATTATATAATGAAACTATTAGTTTGGTAGCTAAATTTCCCACCATCAGAATGATCATTGCTCTAGCTACCTCCAAGAAATAGGAAATTCAACAACTTGATATCTCCAATGCTTTTTTGCACAGGAACCGAGAGGATCTTATATTTATGAAATAACTTCCCGACTTTATTGATAAAAACTATCCCCATTTTGTTTATAAACTACAAAAAGCTTTATATGACCTCAAACAAGCACCAAGACAGTAGTATTCAACATTTTGTACTTACTCTAAAAATTTAATTTAAGCAAATCTGATCCATCTTTACTTATTTATAACCAAAATAATGTTCGTATGTATTTATTAGTGTATGTTGACGATATTTTAATTACTGGCAATTTACAATCTGCTAGCAGTAATTTAATTAAGCATCTAAGTTTTCAGTTTAAACTTAAACAATTAGGTTCCATCTCGGAGTTTTGGGGCTACACATTCATCACCACATAATGGATATGTTTTACATTAGACTCCCTATTTAGTTGAACTCTTACACAAAATAAATATGCATCAAGCTAAATCAGTTTTAACTCCACTTTCCAAAAACGTATATCAACCCACTGACTCTTTTATACCCATGCAAGACCCCAATTTGTATAGATAAAATATCACGTCTCTTCAATATTTAATGGTCACAAGACCAGACATAATATTCACCATAAATTATTTCAATCAACAAATGCACAACCCAACCACTCTAAATTACTAAAAGTTACAGTGTCTCTTCAGTTTTAAAAGGAACATTTAACTATGAAGTACATATTATTTCCGACTTCTTCTCTTTATGTGCTTATGCAGATGCCGACTGGGTGAACGATTAAAACGATAGAAATCAACTTCGAGCTATTGTACCTATCTTGGACCCAACATCATTCCATGGTCCGCAAAAAAACAACCTACCGTAACGCGATCATCTATTGAAGCAGAGTATCAGACTTTAGCCGCTACAACCATTGAAATATTATGGTTACGACAACTTATTCAGAAACTTACATGTCAACCATTGCAGTTTACTAAAGTTTACATTGATAGTACCTCTGCCATCGCACTCACGTTTAACCTAGTGTTCCACGCTCTTACAAAACATATCGAAGTAGACTATCATTTTATTAGAGATCACATCAAGCATAAACATATGCACTCGCAACATCTCCTAACAGAAGATCAGCACACAGACATCTTTACAAAACCCTTATTGATTAAAAGGGATAAATACCTTACCAACAAACTAACGCTCTCCATCTTAGATCCTTAGTTTCAAGGGGTAAAAGGAGATATACCTCCTGATATCTTGTCTCTAGCACCCCTAACTTTCCTCAAAGCACTGATCTTGTCTCACCTATTTTGCTAGCAGCCACTGCTCTCTTGAATGGCTCTTCTCGGTTTAGGACTTTACCTGCTAAAGATTATTTATATTATTTACTATTATATCTAAAAAGTTCTATTTAACCCCTTGTTGTATGTACACTTTTGTCATGCCCCTTGATTATAAATAAGAGGGCATATTAAACTGTAATAAATGAAGGAAATAATTACAATTCCACTTATATTTCTTCAGGCTTAGTCTTCCCCTCTGTCTCCTCTCTTCTGTCTATTTTCTCTTCACTCTTAACCCATAAACTAAAAACTAAAAACTAAAAACTAAGCTTGCCCGCGTAATAGAACAGCCCTTTTATGAATGGAAAGGAAGTATTTATACTAGGCCGACAAGGCCCATAATTTGGCATTTGGCCCAATCCCAAATGAAACCAAATGATGTTTAGGGGTGTAAACGAGCCGAACAGCCGTGTTCGGCTCATTTATATTTCGAGCCCAAAAAGTGCGTTCGTGTTCGGCTCATTTGCTTAACGAGCCGAACGCGAGCTGTTCACGAACAAATAGTCGTTTTGACAATCCTAATCACGTAACCATAAGATGTTAAGGATTGAAACAATATTTAAGAATTATAGTTTATTTTATAACATCATTTGAATCTAATTAATACTTTTTAGTATATTTACTTAATTAATAACTTCAATTGATTATAAATCTTTTAAAATTTTCAATTGATTATATATTATTTATAATTGAGGAATATTATTTCGAGCCGAACACGAACGAACAAATCTTTGTTCGTGTCCGGCTCGTTAAGGCTTATTAACTTAGCGAACGAGCCAAACACGAGCTTCTTAACGAGTCGAACACGAACTGTTCGCGAACAACAAGCCATTTTGACAGCCCTAATGATGTTAGATTGGATAGGTCCAAGCTGTGTCAAAATAAAATTTAAAGACATGTTTGGGTTCATTTTTGTTTATTATTTATTATTTTATTTATTTTTATTTTAAAAATATGTTCATTTAGTATTTTTCTTCTATATTTTTATTTTTTATTTAAAAAAAACAACTTTTTTTTTAATACTCAATACATCTAAAACTTATTTTGAATGTTTTTTAAATAATTATGTTATGGCATATTAAACATATATCATTTTTGGAAAAAATATAAACAAATAAAATAAAAAAACAAAAATGTCCCTAAGAGTCGCTAAATGTCTGAAAATGTGGAGTATATGTAATATGCTTCCTTTTTTCTAAAACAATTCTCAATAGCAAAGTTTTTTTTTTATAAGTTTAGGAGACATATTTGGTTTATATATATATATCGGAGACCGCCTATCAACCCCTATAAGTTGAACTGACCGAGGAGCGGACCCCACTTTCAGTCCGATGTGTTATTCAAATCATCCCTGTAATAGGCGGGATTTGAACCCTTGACCCGAGGGACTTACACCAAAGGACATAACCAATAAGTCAAGGCTTTCGCGCGCGCGCGCTCACACGCACGCGCACACACACACATAGATATATATATATATATATATATATATACATATGTATATATATATATATATACATATGTATATATATATATATACATATGTATATATATATATATTTACACATATATATATATATATATATATATATATATACATATACATATATATGTATATATATATATACATACATACATATATATATATGTGTGCGCGCGCGCGCGCATCCCCTTAAAATATGTTTAAATTATAGTGCAGAGGAAAATGAAAATCTTTAACAATCTGAAGTAAACACAGTCCTAGGGAAATCTTATACAATTGTAAGCTAAAATTAAGTTTAAATTGTTTTTAAAAACAGTCATATAATCCTTAGATATTTTGAAGAACAAAATCATTCAGTTATTAGAAGTTATGTAGAGTAAAACCTTTACAATGTTCACATTAAGTTATTATATTTTAATTGAATGATAATGAATTAATAAAATTAAAAATAGGATTCACGTAGCATTTTAGAGGCTTTTGTTTCTTTTGACTATGACTTGAATCAACTATGTGGCAGCTAAGGCATTCATTGTGCTATAACGAAAATGTGGACTAAACTTAGGGTCTGTTTGGGGCAGCTGTAGCTTATTGAATAATCTGCTGATAAGCTAATTAAAAATAATCTGTTGATAAGCTAGGTGCGGTGGCTATTATAAATTTTTATTTTTTTTTTTGTAAAAATCAGACTGCAGCTAGAAAGCTCTCACGTACCTAGGTAAGTGCGGTGTGAAAAAGCTGTTTTCAGCGTTTTGAAAACGCATAAGTTGCAAAACGCAGTTTACCCGAACAGTCCAGGTGCGTTTTCAAAACGCCACCGCACCAAATAAACTGCCCCAAACGGAACCTTAGTGTGCATTATGCTTTGTAGAGGATGAGTATGAGCTTTGTAGTTGTACGCTCATTAAGAATCTTGGGCAAGTTCTAAATTGAATGTGAGTGCCCTTTGGAGATTTCTTGAGGTGAGATTTGTTAGTTATTGGCGAGTACACTTCGTGTTGCGGTAGTTGGTGAATTTGAAATCCTGTGTGAGACTAAGATGGAGAAGAACAAGGAGAAAGAAATGTGCAAGAGGGAGACAGAGATGTATTGGGAAAAGAGAAAGAACAGCAGTTCGCTCATTTTTTATCATTATCCATTTCATATTGTAAATACCTCAACATGGGTTGCGGATTTCCTTAACATCCATCTTGGATAATAGAGAATTCATGGTAGGTTGTGAAAGGCTTGAGTAGTATCTCTGTGGTGTTCTTACACTTTTTTTGTGAGTAGTTCAAATTACTTTTTATGCGCATTAATGGCTTCATTAGCTATAATTTGTGCTTCAATATGATGGATGAAGTCAGCATATGAGCGAACTGGTTTCTCATATTAAGGATGAGTAGAAGGGACCAGGATATGATTCCTCTGAAAAGATGTCTCTTAATAGTTTTGGGTCTACTCATAAGGTTTGATGAGCTTCAATTGAGAATCTCAGAAAAGAAAATATTTGTGACTCTTTCTCACTATGACAAATTTGAGAGGCGAGAAGAGTTATGACAATCCATCTATTTGTTATGAATTACTCCACAAAAATTTTAGCAAGTTCATCAAAGGTATGAATAATCCCTCCTGAGTGAAAACAGCCAAGTACGTGTTTAGCCTTTAAGAGTAGCAAAAAAGACTTGAAAAAGAAGTGCGTCAGAAGCTCGTTGTATGCGTATGATAGTTCTATAATGATGAATGTGTTAATATGGTTAAGACATTCTATCATAAGAATCCATGCTTGGAAGCTTAAACCCTCTTGGTATGGGGTGTTAAAGGATGACCTTAGATGATGGAGAAGTCTCTTGAGAATTACATCAGCAGGAGGTAACTCTTATTGCATTAAACTTCATAACTCTCCGAGGATGAGCTTAGTTCTCCACTCGTGTTAGAGGTTTGTTGATAGGCTTGACTACACAAGATGGATATGTAGAGTTAGTAATGTCGAGGAGGTCATCTTCCTGTAAAGAAACTCTAGTTTGTGGAGAGAGTGATTAATGCATACCTTTAGTGGATTTTAAGGCATTTGTACCCCTCTATTAAGAACTAATCACTAGCTATCAAAACCTACATAAATGTTGAAAAATCTCATTTTTAAGATTGATCTATTCTTCCTACACGATTTTCAGCCCCTCAAGTGAAGAAATGAGGCCTATTTATAGTCTTTTAAGAATTTGAGTGCCTTAATGAACTCAAAATTTAGCGATATTGGGCTTGTTGGATTCCTCTAATTGAGACTCTTGATTGTCAAATTTTCAATTTATTTGACCATTCAATCGAAGATCCAAATTATTCAATTGTGATACAACGACTGGATCTAGGTCTGCTTTGACCTAGATTGAACCAATTTTGATATCATAAGGTTCATCATGTCGAGACAATCACTTCAATTATAAACTTATTAAAATTGAAACCCTTATAATCTAAATTTTCACAAAATAGAATATATAATGCTCTACAATTTAGTGAAGATAATTTAAAAATTAAATTTTAATTGAGTTAATAAATAATAATTTGCTGAGTACCAAAGGTAAAATTTGAACTAATAAAATTTTAAGAGATTAAATTAGTCTTTTTCACAAATAATTTATAAAATTATCCAAAGATCAAATGTATTGGAAAATGCATTTTAATACATATTTTAGAGTTTGTATTAATTAAACTTGTCTTTATATAGTATATTCAAGGCAAGCAAACATTTCTTGGATAAAATTGCACATGTGGACATTGCACTAATAATAACTTTTGTCTATTTATATTGCAATGACACAATTGTATTTTAGAAAGTGCGATCTTTTGAAATTTAAAAATGTTATCAGTGAAATTTATGTTAACTAGACTAAATTAGATGTGTAACATCATCTACTTGCATCCCTTTCAGTGGGAACATGACTTACAAAACATAATACATTATATTTATGTATTTATTAATTTCTAGGCAGGGAAATGTTAAACGTACACACAGAGATACAGACATATGTTGAATCATGATTTGTGTGTGACTCACTCCCCAATGAATAGAAAGTAAGGAGGGGAGAGAGAGACAAATATAAGAGTGAATAGTAATGAACAATAATACGTTGGGTATTATTCATGAAATGATCATTCTAGTTATAGGAGAGAGAATAAAATATTATGATTTTACATTTCTGGCACTGATTAACTAAGATTGTACAAGATATTCTAATTATTTTACAGGCATGAGCCTATTACTCGACTGTTATCTAGCTCGTTCAGCTGAGTTTGTATGGCTTCAGCTCGGCATAGCCGATTCGACTAGGCTTATAAGTTGGCATTGCCAGCCTATTGAACTCGATTGGCTTCAATTAATATGAATGGTTCGGTTGGCTGAGATAGTCTGACTCTTGACCCATGATAATAGATGAGAGAGCTTATGGCTACCTTCGATTTGACTACCCTCGATTTGACTGTTGATGACGGAGGGCTAAATCTTCCTATGTGTCAACTTCTTCATATCACTTGGCTAGCTAAAATGTCTTTTTGTCTCGCTTCTGACCGAACGACTCACATTTGACTCATTCAGTCATCTTTCGTGGCTCGGTCGGCTTTCAGCTAGCTTGCTTGAGCTCAGACGACAACACTCGGTTGGATAAGTATATCTTGATCTTCTTTCGGTGGACCCTCTTTTGTCGTTTTCTCATTTTTTGAACGGTCAGATATTCCTCATAATCAATAATGTCACATTTTTATATATATACTTTAGCTCTCTAATTTTCTTACTTCTTGAAAAGAATGTTGTGATGAGAATAAAAAATTTTAAAAAAAAATAGATAATATTTATTTTTAATAAATAATTTACTTTTTTTTGATTTAGAAGAAGGTTGCGATGAGGTTTCAAGAGATGTCCATTGTAGAGTCCTTGAGAAGAAAGGTGTTGATATGATTTATATTCAAGTCATTAATGATATGTATACTAGAGTTGTTACCTGTGCTTGAACTGAAAGAGGATTGACCAAATATTCTCCTATTTTTGTTGGTTTACTTCGGGGATCTGGTTTAAGCCCGTATCTTTTTGCTTTAGTTATGGATGGTCTTATTGGACATTTACAAGATGATGTAGTCTGGTGTATGCTTTTCGTTGATGATATGCTTCTCGTGGATAAGACGAGAGAAAAAGCCCAGGAACATGAGTTATGGAGGTCTATATTGGAGTCTAAAGGCCTTCGTTTGAGTGGAACTAAAACTGAATGCATTGAATGCAATTTTAGTAATAGTAGCTCTAGTCATAGAAGTGAAATTTTGGGTGATCATGTTATTAAAAGATGGGAATAAATTAGATACCTCGGGTTTATTGTTCATAGATGGAGATGTTAATAGTAGAATTCAAGTTGGTTGGTTGAAGTGGAGGAATGCTTCGAATCTATCGTGTGATGGGAAACTTTATAAGATTAGTGTTGAATGTTGTCCTTCAAAAGAGAAGCATAATGCTATGTTAAGTATTGCTGAGATGAGAATGATTAGGTGGATGAGTGGCTTTACACTTATAAACGAAATGCTAAATCAATATATCCGTGACAGGTTTGGTGTAGCTCCAATGACAGACAAAATTAGATAGAATTGCCTTAGATAGTCTGGTCACTTTAAACGTCGATCATCTGATGATTCGAGTAGGAGAGTAGATGCTTTGGATTCAACTTATGTTAAGAAAGGCGGAGGTAGACCCAGGAAGACTAAATAGGACGCAATGGAGAAAAAGGATTCATGTAGCCGATCCCACTTAGTGGCATTAAGGTTATATATATATATATATATATATATATATATATATATATATATATATATATATGTCATATACGTTTGCATGATGTGGCATGAAGGAAGTAGAGAAGTTATTGTCATTAAAAAAATGCTTTACAACCGATATTGTCTGTCTGGGGCTATCCCATGCCATGCTATGCACACTACATTTTAGCCGACAGTTTTAAATAAATTAATATTATTCATATAAAAACTATCACTCTGCTGGAGATAGATGTATAAGAGAAAAGGCCTTTAAAAATTTTGTCGTTACTTATAACTTTATAATTTTCACTTCTATATTTCATATGAATCAAACGGACGTTTACATATATATACAACTCAATTTGTATGTTTTTCCATTTCAGAGGAAAAAATTTTGTGTACGTCGTCCGGACGCGAGCTGCGTCGGGACGACAAATGCGATTCACTGTCGAAAAATAAAGTACGTCACTATCACGTCCGAACAGCGTACGAAAAATTTTCTCCTTAGAGTGAGAATGTCAAACCCAGCTCATGCTTAATGAGAAGCTGAAATATGAATTGGCTTTCTGCATGTCCAAATAACTTTATTAATTTGGGGCATTTACATAATGGCATATGATCTAATGTATTTATATATCTCACACCTAAACTTTCATATTTACACATATAACACTCAAATCTTTAGGTTTACGATACGAATATATTTTAAGTGTAAATATCAAACTTATAGAGACATCCACAATATAGCCCCAATGAAAGAGAGAAGAGAATGGTCTTCAGGGGTGTTAGAGAGCTAAAATGATACTCCTATATATTTACATATCTAACACCTAAAATTTACCTTTTATGTTTAAAATATTTAATCTTTTCATATCACATAAAAAATAACATCATTTTAAATATTAAATAATAAAATTCATCTCTTAATGTATAAATAAGAAGTTTTGTGTTGAATCTGTTTAGGACGTAGGGTCTTGTAATGTTCGTGGGTTATGACTAATTTCTACTAGCAATGAGTAGAAGAGGGAGAGAGGAGAAGCAACTTATGGGAAGAGAGAGCTCTGCCTGCCTCCGTTTTTATGTTTTTTTTCTTATTTATAAGCCGTGCAATGTCCTTTTATTATGATATAAGTATTATATAAAGGTGCATAATGTTAAGTCATATCTAGTAGCTTTATGTGATTTCAAACAGCATTATGTCATGACAAATAGTTTTGTCATTTCAAGTAGCTCTGTATCATGTCATTCCAAGTAACTAAAATTTAGAGTTCGGCAGGTGGACTTGGAAGCTCGTTAGCTGGTAACTTGATAGCTCAACAGCTTGTTATCTTTGTGGCTTGGTGATTTGACTGCCCAGCAGCTTGATCGGTAGACACCTTCGTGGGTTTAAGCGCTTGGCAACTTGACAATTTTACAACTTGTCAACTTGACAGCTTGACAGCTCAACAGATCGTCAGCTTGGCAACTTGGCAAACCTTTTTAGGTATATACATTTAGTTCTCTGATTTTTATCTCTTTGACAAGTAACTGCAAAAATAATGAGAATAAAAAATATGAAGTTATCCATTGCTTGTCTTTATAAGACAAGTGTATACTCCATTTATCAAAAAAAAAAGAATTTGCTAATATGAATTAAAATTATTTTGATAAAAATTAGTGTTATATTTTACTATGTACTAATTATTCATCTATTTAGGGGCTCTTAGCAATCCTACAGGGAATCATCCTGAGGGCATTACGGCTCTTCTGCAGATACTTTATAGTTTCCTCAATGATCTTACATGGGATGGTTCCCTAAATATTATCCATTTAAAAAATAAATTGTCTTTCTTATGTGACTAGATAGACTGTTTTATAATATAACTAAACTATAAAGGAATTAAAATAATTTCATTAAATTTGGACTTTCCTTCCGTTGGGGGCTTGGAAGCTACGTCTGCAGAGAGTAGTCGCTATAATGTTTCAACTTTACATATGGTGAGATATTGTGGTCTTCAATCCATAGGTTAGCTAACTTCATCATTTATTCAATCGAGTTATATTTCAGAAAGTGTTTTTCCAAAGTCGTCCCAAGCATTCAACTATTAAGCCGAGAATGGTTTAAACATTTTGGACGATTTTCCTTTTATGAAACTTATGAGGAGCAAGTCCTTGGTTAAGAAATGAAAGCACTAATAAAAATATACATAACAAATTAGAGATAATAGAGATTGAAGAATGAAGATTTAAGGAAATGTTATCCTATCTCATATGGTGAAGATTCATCTTACTGTGGTCTTTCATGTCCCTCAGAAGAAGTTGTGTTACTTTATATTTAAGTCATACGACCACGCTCATCACATCTTTCAGGATGTGAAATGTTCATAGGTTATGGCCAAAATTTACTAGAATTAAGTAGAAGAGGAAGAAGAAACAAAAAAGGAAGAGCAACCTATGGGAAGAGAGAGCCATGCCTCTCGCTCCTTATTTTTACATTTTTTCTCTATTTATAAGTATTGCCATCAATTTTGACGTCATGTGAGTAGGGTGCCCACATGACTGGCTCGGTCTCGCCTAGGCGTCATACTCTCTATTTGTTAAATGGGTGACGGGTGCCTAAGCTCCCCAAGGTCCAACGCATAGACGCCATAGTCGCAGCACCTAAGTGCGACTAACTGGTGCCTAAGCACCATGCTCTCGGCTTTTGGCCCCTTTCTTCACCATTTCTGGCGCCTAGGCACTAATATATGGGCACCAAGGTGCCTAGTAACAACTTCAACTCCATGACTTTTCCTGCTACACCACTTCATATCCCTGCTATTACCTGCAAAATAAACACAACATATCTTTCTTCACAGTGTAATTTCATTAATTAAATGTATAAAAAAAATCCAACTTGCTAGACAAACTATCCAAGCATCAACTATTCCCTTGTTGCCATTTTTTTCGAGACTAACTTCGCTCCTAGATGCAAATTCATGTACAAGAATCATTTGAAGTTTTGTGAAGGCTTCTTTTTCATTATTTCATAAACTTGGATTATCCAGGTGGATGGTGATCCCATTTTGCTCTGGGAAAAAAATGAAAAATGTCAAGAAAACTCTTTTAAAGCCTAAATGGTCATCTTCCAATTTTATTGCTGAAAATATCATGACTTCAAAAGCAAATCAGAAAGACCGCTTTATTGTCCTTAAGCAACAACCTTTATCCCCTAACCTTCTTTCTCAAAAGATTCAAACACAAAACAAACTCGTTGAAGCTATAAACATGATAAGTGTTTGGATCAAACAAAGAACTAAATGCAATGGCTTATGAAAGTAGAAGATGATTTAAAGTTTTTGCATCAAAGAAAAAAAAGGAAATAGAAACCATATTAGAGAGTCGAAGTATGATAACTCTCAATTAATTACTCAGCATGATATTGCCTGTGCCACCATATTTTATTTCTCCACTCTTCTTGACAATTTAGGAAACTCCTCTACTGGTATACATGATATTTTTATGGGAAAAACTCTAACGAATATTGAAGGAAGCTCTATTATTGCTGATTTTATTGACGGGGACATTAAAAATGCCTTTTCCTATCGAATAAGATAAGACATCTAATTCTGATAGTTTTAAATAATCTTTCTTTAAAGATTATTAGGATATTATTGGAGAGGATTGTATCAAATCCATTAAATTTTTCTTACATCCTCTGAACTACCTGATAGGGTAAAACATTTTGCTTTAACTTTAATTCCAAAAAATCTCAATGCTTAAAAGCTTTCTAATTATAAATCCATCTTAGTATGCTCCACTATATACAAAATTATTTTCAAGATCCTTGTGGATAGATTAAAAAACTATGCGTCATCCATTATCCATCCATCATAAGTTGCTTTTATCAAAGGGCAGTACATCATTGACAATATTATCATTGAAAATGATAAGCTTTAAAGTTTCTACTCCTCTAGACACTCCTAATTGTTATGTACCAAAATTGATAAAGAATATGAAGCTTTGGCATTACTCTTTAATTCATTTAATGGATCAAAATGCACACTTTACAAGTCCATTTTTTTTGTTATTATTATTAGTCAACTTCATGGTTGCTTTTCCACTACCTTTGGTTTATGGCAAGGTTGTCCCCTCTCCCTACCTTTTCTTGATAACTTTGGATGGTTTCTCTAGATTGTTGGAGAAGAATTGGAACTCTAATATTTTTTATAGCAACAAGGATAACATTATGCATCTCATATATGTTGATGACTTACTTGTGTTCGGTAAGGCCTCTTCATGTGACATACATAATCTCGCGTGCAAAGAAAATTTGATATGTAAACTTTGCAATTATTATAATTCCTTATCTATTTCATGTTAGGACAAATATGTCTCTCTTTGGTCCAAAAAAAAAAAAAAACCAAATCATTCATACCTTTAGAGAAACTTTATGAAAACCGCCGCTTGACTTAAAAGATGTATCTCTTTACTTGTTTATCCAACCAACAATCTCTCTTTCTTTCATAACCCTTCAATTAAAGACTCATCTATCATGAGCTATATGTAAATGCATGTTACACTTGGTATACTTGTAATAAGGATGCTAAAATTTTATGTATTATTTAATGGTAAACGGTGCCTTTCCCTCTCCCAATGCACTTCAAATGACTGCATTCAATGTATTTATGATACTCCAATCATTGACTTGTCAATGTATCTAGAGAGATAACAAATCATATTCTCACACTTCCACCTACTTCTTCTTACAAGAAAGTCTCCTTGAAGCTCAGTGGAAAAATTTCATAATGTTTAAAGGGCAATCTTTGAAATATGCTACATTTGTTTGGAAAATTTTGATATGAGGTCTTAAAACTCTAAACGCCCTCCTTTCTAGAGGAGTCATTGCCTCTCATACTTGTCTGTTATGCAGAAAGTTCTATGAAACTCATACTCACCTATTGTCAAGTTTCTTTTTCTATCCTTGAAGCTAGTATTCCTCAAAATCAAAATTAGTTGTAATGATATAAGTTCTAGTTTTTTCTGATAGCATCACTTGCAATGTAACTAAAATATTCTTTCTTTTAGTCGTTCACATTTCAACTTATTTTTTTTGGCTTGAAAGAAAGTCTAGAACTTTCAGAAATGTTGAGGGTCTTAAAGAGACTATCATTGATAACATTAAGTGTGCTCTCAAACTCAAAAGACGAGGATGTAAATTCAAGTCCCTCATTCCTAAGATAATTGTCATTCTCTATTGCTTCGAATTATTATTATCTATGATGTCCTCTATTAATATGCTTATCTTTTTAGCTATACTTGGTTCTCTCTAAATTCATATGGTCTTCATTATACTTGAGTTTTCTTCTACGCAATTATTTCTGGAAAGATTTGCTATTCCTCTTTGGATTTTTATGGATGAGAATATATTATTTTTTTTTGGTTTACTCGATGCGTTTTGGTTGGACTATTGTACTTGTCATTTTGTTTCCTTGATGCTACTTTTGAGTCTAATTACTACTATTGATGATTTCGTTAGTAATTCTTCCCACCTCAGATCGAATCTAACTTCTCACTCATTGGATGGATTTTTAGTAAAAAGTTTGGAGAGAATTTTTGGGTGTGATATGACAATTCAACACCCTCATTGAAAATCTCACACCCTCATTGAAAATCAACCAACAACTTGGGTTTCTGATTGGTAGCTACTACATTTATGCCTCTTCTACAGATCTAGACCTATGTTCTTTCTTTCATTCCATTGCCTGGATGGAGCCCATGCTATGAATGTTGGGTGCATTACCTGTTTTATTTTATTTTTACTAATAAGAGAAGGCTTTTGTTTCATAAATATTATGATAGTCACACTTCAGTGCTCCAATGTAAAGACATAGGAGTATTCTTTATCATATATTGTTTTTTGTTTATCTTTAATCATTATATTTTGAGAGTTGGCATTTTGTTGGATGACATTTCTTCAGCATCTGATTCATATGGTTGGTTTTTGTTGGATGAGAAGAATGATTATTTTGTTTTTGGGAGCTTCCCTGGCTTTCAATTTCTTTGAGCTAATATGAAAACTGAAGTTTCTGAAGTTCAATTACCATTATATGGTTAGTTTTTAGCTATTTTGGAGGGCAATGAAGCATATCTAAGGCAGCTATGCAAATATATGAGGCTCATCCAAGTTATTTCAAGTCAATTTGATGTTTTTCCTTTACTTCTGTAGTTGGATTTGACCTTTTTCTTTTTTGTTAGAGATAGTCCTTGCTCTTATTAAAGGACCCTCATTTTGTATTTTCAAGTTAACTTCTTGGATGGAGCCTGATCATTAGCAAGCAAAGATAGAACCTCATCATTGAGGCTGCTTTAAGTCTGAGCTCTCTCTTGTCTCTTAACACATTTCTCTATGAGCTTCATTGTATATTTCTATGACTCTAGTGTGATGCCTTAATATTTTGTTTTTCTTTTATCTTCTTAGTTAAAAAATAAAACAGAAAGAAAGAAATCTTTTCCCATCTATGAAATCTCATTACTCTGATGTTACATAATACTTTTATCTCTCTGAAGGTAAAACTCATTTATAGATGAAAATGAAGAAAAAGAAAAGTAAAGTTACATAGGATATTTCCTTTCCTTCTATTGCTGTAAATACTGCATTCAATTATGTAAACAGGGGGGAGTGGACTTCCGCTTCAGACGGGAGCAAATCCCTCAATCCTTATCCCTTCCCCACTACCAGTCCATGAGCTACCTGCACAGGCATGCAGCTCAAAAACTTCTGTGCTCTTCTGAATTCTAAGCAGAAGAAGAAATGAAGAAGAGAGTGAGAGAGAAGCGGAAGAAAAAAAACAAAGAGTTGAGCAGAGCAGAGCAGAGGAGCAGAGACAGACAGCCTCAGCTTTTTCCACCTTTTCCAATAACACTCCTCTTTTCTCCTCTCTCCTCTGTGAGCCCACATGCTCGTCTTCAATGCGCACCAGGCTTCTCACCAACCACAAATCCCCCCCATCCATCTTCTCTTCGTCACCACCAAGTTGATAAATGACTTATTTTTTACTGACCCCATTAAAATCTGTCTGAGATCTCTCCAGCAGATTTTGCTGACATCATTCCGTCCTCTTCTTCCTTCCCTCTTATGGCGTTTCCTTGCACTGTATAAAAAAGCAGCCATCTTTCTCTCTCCCCTGCTCTCCTTGTCTCTCTGCTACGAAGAAATTTACCTTTTTTTTTCTTGTGGAGGAAAAGCAGATTACCCTGATAACAGCTGCCAAGAACAGGAAATTGCACAGAGATTTCAGATATTTTGGCTGTGATGATCATTGCTGAGAGAACGAGAGGTGGGAAGGAGATGAAGGGGAGGAATGGGCCCCCCTGCATCAAACCTAACCAGCCTTCTTCTCAGCTCTGTTTTCCTCTGCCTACTATTGTTTTAACCTTTCGTATGAGCTTAATTCAAAACACTCGTCTTCATGCCTTCTTACTCCTTTATTACCAGCGTCCCCTTCTTTTGTTTCTTAAATCTTTCTATTTTCACTATCTCGACTGCATGCACTTGATTGATAGGTGATGTACATCCTCTGTTAAAGCTACTCTGACCCATTCCTTTAAATGCCATTCCTTTTTCCCTGTTCTGCTTCTGCTCCCCTTTTCTTTTTCATGGGTTTTTGTCCCAAAAATGGAAATAAATCTTCTGGTAGCTTTTTCGCAAGGATTTAGTTGATGGTTTGCCTCTGTTTATCCCAGAATTCAAAGGAGCCTTATTTTATGCCACCCTCAGGTTCTTCTCTGCATCATTGTGGAAAAAAAAAAAAATTGTTGAGATGAATGATTGGTGTTCTGTAGAGCTATTTGAACAGTGTTCTTCCCCAATCATGCCGTTGTGGCAATCCCCGGCCCTATTCATGAAGCTATGAATGGATAACAAGGTTAAAAAAAAAAAACCCAATTTTTTTATATGATCTTTATGTTTAGTGCAGGGTTGGCTGCAGTTTTCATCTTTCACTTTGCTGTTCATCAATCATCTGAGATAAAAAAACATCAAATTGTTTTCTTTTTTATTCTCTAAACAATTTACTTTTGTACCATTGCAGGCTTTGTGCAGCGAAGAAAGAAGACAACCCCACTCCCCTGATGAAGCACAGTGAGAATCCCACTTATGCACACTATAGCTTTTGGCCTTTTACTCTTACGGAGGAGAAGATGCATTATTCTTCTGACTTATGGGGCCCTGTAATTTGTCTTTAGCGCTGGGTAAAAAACCAATTCTCTGATCCCTTGGAGAAAAAGAACATACTTTGCTAGGAAGTAGATGCTATATAGTGTCAAAGTGATGGATAACTGATGAACTTTCCACTCCATTGGTCTCTTCTTAGTTTCTGTTTTGACGGGAAATCTTATATCTTGTAGGCCTTCAATGAGGAAATGAATAAGTTTCCTATTTTGGCAATTTTTTTACTATAGTGGAGAGGTTTGTGCCTCTAATCTTTGTTTTGTTTTATGTTTATTCGTAGATTTTTTCTTGCTTTAGTGTTTGAGGAAGAATTTGGCTTCTCACAACACAAGTATGAATTTAATGCTCACTTTTGTCCCTCTATTTGCTTCCATATTTCAACTGAAGAATTTGAGTATTATGAATCTTCTGGTTTTATGGGATTATATGTTTCACCATCGAACTAAAGGTCAGTGGTTCAAATCCTTTTCAAGAAAAAAGGAAGAATTTTTAAGTTTTGAGGCATTTGGGTGGACTATCAAGTGCCTTATTGTTGTTTAAATCATGGCGTATTTGTCATGTCTCTGTTTAGGCGAGTAGATGTTGCTTAATGTGTGTTACAATTAATAGCTGTTTGCTTAACTTGGGTTACAACTAATAGACAAGTATTCTTCTTAACTCTCTCTCTCTCTCTCTCTCTCTCTCTCTCTCTCTCTCTCTGAGTCTGAGTGTTTGTATGTGTGTGTGATTTGGGGGGAGTTGGCATTTACATGCACACATATCAACATTATACAACTTTTCATCAATAGATAAGTTGGCACTTATGAAAAAATTGAAGCTTAGGTGTTAGAAATGCAAATACATTGGAATTAAGTTGTAGGTATGTAAATCTTACCAATTTTAATTGAATGGTCTCCATTCTTGCTTGCAAAAAAATGTATATAAATATATGAATGTTACATATTTTACAGGTCTTCATTGTCTTGCAGAGCTCTGTTCTCCACCTTAAGTAGTTATTGCCTATGCCTCTTAAGCATCACCCGAATGTTTTTCGTGTGAGTTGCTTTCAGTCTTCTTATGCCTCTAAGTTATGCAAATTGGCAGCAAAATTTTTTCTGAATTATTTTTTTCTTACCACTATATTTGAATGCTAGTTTTTATTGAATTGTTATATTGTACAATTTAGCTTCATCTGCTGTAAATTTTGTCTGATGTTCTGTTGACCTGTTTTTTCTATTATGTGTTACTCAAACATTAGTTTATTATTAGATTTTTGCAATAAAATCAATGTAATAGGCTCCCATTATCTTCCCATGATCAGGACAACATTGTAATTGTTATAAGTAGTTGGTCGTATGCCATAAAGCTCGATTTTGTTCTCGATCTCATCCTTAGAAATGACTTTAAATGATAGAATAAATATGAAGATTATTTTTCTTAAATGTTGACAGTAGGAGCAAGTCTCAGAATAAGGGCAATAATAATATAAGAGATATATCAAAATCTCATAGGAAGAACCAATAGTCAAATTACAATAAAAGCAAGTATTGAGATCTCGTAAGTGCGTGTTGATATTGTGGGAAGTCTAACCACACAATAGAAAAATGTAGGAAGTGCATAGATCAAGAGCCAAAGGAAGAGATAAGGAATACAATCCTGGAAGACATTGTGAATGTATTGAAACTCAGTATGAATAGTTCAATGAAAGCATGTATGTTGGACTCGAGTATTTCATTTTCTAAACAAAAATCTAATAATAAACTAGTGCACATGCAAAATTGCAAAAGTGTTTTTTTAATATCTTAAATATTATGAGCATTGGAGACATGATAGTTAAGATAGCAAGTAAAACTATTTGAAAGCTCAATAAATTTAAGTATTTCTCTAGGTTGAAGAGAAACTTCTTCTCCATTAGACTACCAATTGTGAATGGATGTTTAGTTACTTTCAAAATTGACATTTTGAAAAGAGATGAAAGGCATCATAATAAGCGCTTGGGGCAACTACATAAGAACCGCCTAGACCACAATATACATGGGTATGATAGGAGTTGCCCTATCACAAAAGGCAAATTCAAAGAGAGGGAAAAGTCTAAAGATTAATAACATCAAAGGCAAAATTTTAAATTTAAACACCTTATTAAGACCACCTTGATGTTAGGGAAACAAACAGGGTTGCTTTTTTTTAAGATTATGACATAATTGAAAACCAAAAGGTTGGAGTGAATGCACAAAGGGGACCATTCCCTATTAGAATCATCATGATATGTTACATTTATAAGTGATAGTTGCAAAAACTTAAGGGTTTATTTTATAAAAAAAATATTTGAATTGTTTTCAAGTTAATGAACCGAAAAAAACTTCGTGGAGAATGACACAAAAGATGAAATCAAGTGCTTGTGATAAAAAATCATTTGGAGCATGATTATAGAAATCAATAATTATTTTGCAGCTTATAGTATTTGTATTGAGGGAATGATCACAGGAACTCGAAGCCGAAATTAGTTGATTGAATGAATAGAGCTCTTAATGAATGTGAAATGAGCATGCGACCATATGATGCAACTCTCCCAGGACCTAAATAGATGTAGTAAACATGACTTAGTATTTGATCTATCGAGGACTGTCCATTATGTTTAGCGTTAGGCTGTATTATATGGCCTATATAGGAAAGAATGAATATTTCTAATATTTGAAAGCTTTTGTTAGTTATCATATATATTGATTAAATTGTTAAAAATAAGTTTGACCCAAAATTCAATAAATATTTTATCTTTTAATATGATAAATATGCATTTAACTATAGAATTTTGGATATTGATGGTAAAATAATTGTTATCATAGAAATATTTTCTTCAATAATATATTTTACAAAGATAAGTCAACTACTACTATAAAATACACAAATTAGCTTTCCTCTATTGTTCCCTAGAGGAAAACATGTACATGATATAACTCAAAAGCTTTGTTGAATATGAAAAATAAAGTCATCTGTGCAAACAAAATAAAAGCTTTTTATGGCTTGAAATAAAACGATGCTAATTATACCAAAAAATTCAATGGGTTTGTGCATTTGATGAAATTTTACAAATGCAGCACTAATCAATGTTAATATGTCAAAGGAGTAGAAAAAGATTTAATTATGCTATTATTGTTTGTGCATGGCATGCTAATGATAAAACTGATATTTAAATGATCATATGAACTTCGATCAAAGCAGGTGTTCTGTAAATTTATCAAGATTAATGGGGCAAGAAAACTCATTGATATGTCCATGAAAGTGATATATGCTGAAAAATTGAGAATTTGTAAATTATAAATTAATCTTCACAAATGGTATGGAGATGCCTTGCAAAGTGGTTTTTTGACAATGACCATCATGTATATATATATATAAAATTATTTCTCCAAGTTGAAGATTGTTAATCATGTCTAGCAAAAATTTCTTTTAGATAAGATTATCATAAGATATCGTTGAACTTCCTCTGTACATACAAATCTTTGTTTAATATTTTAGAGATCATATAAGACCGCTTATTGATTTTGAAAGGTCCTGCAATGCTTTGCAGCATAGAATGCGGGCCTTTAAAAGAGAAGCATAAACTAAGTTAAGTGTTGCTGAGATAAGAATGCTCAGGGGGATGGGTGGCTTGACACTTATAGACAAAATGCGAAGTGAATGTATCTGTGAAAAGGTTGGTGTAGCTCAGTGGTGACAATATTAGAGAGAATTATCTTAGATTGTTTGGTCATATTAAATGTCGAGAATCGGATGATCCATTTAGGAGGGTAGATTCGACTTATGTTAAGAGAGTAGAGGTAGACCTAAAAGGTCGTGGGAATATTGTATTAAAAAATGATATTAATTTATTATTAAATGACAATATGATACTCAATAGGGCACAATGGATAATAGGATTCTTGTAGCCGATCTCACCTAGTGCGACAAAGGCTTGTTGTTGTTGTTGTTACAATATTTTGTGGGATTGTATGATAGATTTTTTTTTTCAAACTCATTTCTTGTTGCCTCTAGTTTTGATTGCAGCAAAAGAAGAAGCTCCCATAACATAGACATAGAGAGCGGTATGCTTTTTCTTGACTTTGTATGAAGAGAAATTTTTTGTGCATCCCTTTTTTCAAGCTTATAAAATATTTGATTGTATATATTAATGAACATTGGTTGATCTTTCTGAATCATATAATTAATGTCTGATCTTTGTGATCTTTAACGTGTTCTAGCCTTCATTTGACTAACATTGTAATGTGGGTTGATCTTAAAACAATGTGGAGTGATATTTCATCTCCACTTTTACAAAAAATTTCCCTATGGATTTTACTGCCTCACTTTTGTGTAATTTGCAGTTTATCATATCTCCCGAGTTGAGCTTTTCCAGAAGTTAGAATAATATAACTGTTATCTTTCAATTCATTCATGATGGAGAATGATTTCTTCAACACCAATTCATCAGCAGCAGATCACAGTTATATGGCCACCATGGATGGATTTAGCTCGCATGTGTTTTCAGGTTCTATGTTTCAGTCAGATATACAAACCGATCCGATATATCTTACATACCACGATGAAGACCCAAACAGCAATCTGTATGCCACAAACATGCCTCATATTACAAATCCTTCATTCAACGCCTCAATCGGAAACACCAACTTAAGAGATAATCTCATTGGAACTTCTTTATCTGGCACTTCGCTCGCTGATCTTCTTTCGATGACCACTAGTTTGTGTGAAATTCATACCACTTCGCCGAATCCCAAATTGGCCTATGATGATTTTTCGAGGAATCCGTTGGCTTCAACTCAAACATCCAGCACAGTTCACCCTTCTTATCTCGTAGGAAGCTTAGAACAAGGTTGGATTTCTAACAGATCTAATCTGAGCTTTGATCATTCGCATGGAAATGAGTTATCGCTGAGTCTGGGCTCCTCTCAGCCTTCTGTCATCAGCTTGCCGAACAGCGCTGAACAGTGCTCTGAAGTGAACTATTCCGGCATGACAAGAGTTATGTCGCGAGGTGGCAGTTTCATTGATGTTAATAAGATGCATAATCTTCCACGAGATTACCGCAACTCATACACGAACAACGAGAAGATCTCATTGTGCTGTGGACCTTTGCATGTGCCCGTTCACTTTTCTAGCACATTGTTAGGATCTAGATATCTATTTTTTATTGAAGAAATACTTTCAGAACTTGCTAGTTATGTGACTGAAGATGTGGAAGAGGTTGATGATTCGTTTGCGGATACTGTGACTGAGGCGAAGGGGTCTTCTTCTAGTTGTTCTATAGTGAATGGATTTGCAGGCATTGGCTCTAATGGGTTGCCATTTTGTTCAGGAGAAAATGAACACGAACAACATATAGATTTCCAATCACAGGAGCAAAATAGTACGAGAAAATATGAGCTAATAAATATGCTTCAGATGGTATGAGGTTTTTGGTTTTATTTTATGATGATTATCATCATTTTTTTTCCATATTTGTTGCCCCTTTTTATTGTCTTGTAATGTTCTTTGTTGAACTTCTCTCTATTTTATTTTTCATAGCCTATTATTTGTTCTTTTTCCTTAACGGTAAACTTAGGGTCCTTTTTCAAGAAAAAAAGAAAATTGTAATAGCCACCGTAGCTTTTTGAACATCAGATTATTTTTCAGCAGCTTCACATCAAATTATTTTTCAGCAGCTTCACATCTGTTTTTTTATAAGCTGCAGTTGCCTCAAACAGTCCTTTAATGATAAGATTATATCCTTAAGAACGTGGGAATTTTCTATGATAAAGTGCCAAAATAGTCCTATGATTGTTTACATTGGGCAATATTAGTTTGAGAGTTTATGAAAGTATCAAATTAGTCTACAAACTTGTTAAATTGGGGCTAAAATAGTCCTTCATTGAGATTATTTTGGGTTATCTTGTTAAAAAAGCAGGGGGACTAAATCATACAATTTTTTAGATAATGGAACTTGATTGACCAACTGTAAAGAATCATGAGACTATTTTTACACTGTTCTCAAAGTTTAAACAACCAAATAGTTACATTGTAAAACCTAAACTTCACCTATCGAGATATTGTTCTTTCTAATGGTCTTATAGTTTTATCCCATTGGTAGAATTTTCCAGTAGGTCACCTAAACCTGAGGTGCTCTCATACGAGCACACGTAATTTTATAGAGTATCTGATAAAATTCAACCGGTACACCAAAAAACAACTCAATATCAAGACTTCAGTTTCATTCTACTTGAGGACTTGAGGGCTTTCACAGGCATAACCTCTGATAAATGTAATCAGCTGTTTTCAACCATATATAAAATTTTCTCCAAATTTTGTCATACAGAAACTCTTTCTTCTTAAACTTACAGGTTGATCAGAGATTCAGTCAGTTTGTAGATCAGATTCAGAATGCTGTTTCAGCATTCCATTCTGCAACAGCTTCAGGCTGCCATCTTCCTGCAAAGTTTGCTCTCACCACCTTATCTACATTTTATAGGACTGTCAGAAAGAAAATTACAGGCCAGATTGCTTCTTTTGGTCAAGAACCGAGCTTTGAATTCATGAAGGAGGAAGGGAGGAGCTTTGAGTCTTCTTTCATTCAGAGACAATGGGCTCTTCAGCAGCTGAAGAGGAGTGATCATCCATCATGGAGGCCACAGAGAGGTTTGCCAGAAAAATCTGTCTCAGTTCTTCGTGCATGGATGTTTCAGAACTTTCTGCATCCGTGAGTTGCTTTGCATATTTAATTTCAAAACAATTTTCAAAATTTATGATAAGGTTTTCTTTGTATTCTTTTGTTTAATTTATGATGTTTGTGAATGATCTTAGGTACCCAAAAGACAATGAGAAGCAATTGTTGGCTCTTAAAAGTGGGTTGACTAGGAGTCAGGTAATCAGTTTTTTGCAATCATTTCAAACTTGATGCTAGTGATCTAATTTTGAATCTCATATGAATTAAATTTGTGCTTCGACAGTTAACATTCCAAAAATATGAACAATTTTTTTTTCAATTCATAATTATGATGAATTATAGAGGTATTTTGCATATTTGCGAGTAGAGGTACTTAAAGTCAGCTGAAATTGAAATTTTTAGATGTGAGAATCAGAATACTTTTGGACTGAGATTCAAAGAATACTATTCTTTGAATCAGTATGCTATTCTATAAGCTGCTTAGCATCACAGTGTTACAACTTTATAGTTTTCTATAAGATTAATAAGTTTCTTCTCATCTTCTCATCACATGAATTTCATTAACACCATCCTTTGTTCTCTGAGTTTACCAGGTCTCAAACTGGTTTATAAACGCAAGAGTTAGGCTCTGGAAACCTATGATTGAAGAAATGTATTCTGAAATCAACAGAAAGAACCGAGCTGAAGAAGGATCCAGCATCCTGCACAGAAGCCATTGAATCTGACAAGGTAGCATTTTTATTTATTTTCTTACAATTTTTTACTTAAAAATTACAATATTTCAGTAACTATTGTTACAATTCAAACTCTCTGTGTGTTGCATGGTTCAGGAAATCAAGTGGGAAGAGCATGCTTATTGATCCAGTTATATATATATTTGGATTTGTGTTTAAATGCTCTGTAGGTTGAGGCTTCTAATTCCATTATATGTATATCACACTCTTCACACAGTTGAAGCCATTTTATAATTTCTGTTGGTATTAAAAGTGTAATCTTGTTGCATATCTGCACACTTTGGCCAACTCTGTAATATTTTTATTTATATTGTTCGACTAATTTTCATCTGTTCATGGAATAGCAGCATAGAAACATTAATAAATACAACAACAGCAACAACAACAAAGCCTTGATCCCACTAAGTGAGGTCAGCTAGTTGAATCCTTTTTCTCCATTGCGACCTATTTAGCATCATATTTTAAGACCATTTTTATACAATAAGCCTAAGTCTTCCTAGCTCTACCTCTGCCTTTTGTAATACAAGTCAAATTTTAAACTTCTACTCTCATAATCGGATCATCAGATAGTCTACGTTTAATGTGACCAAACTGTCTAAAACAACTCTCTAATTTTGTCCGTCACTAAGAGGGCTTACACCAACCCTATCACGGGTATACTCATTCTGCATTTTGTCTCTAAGTGTAAAGCCACTCATCCACCTAATCATTTTCATCTCGGTAACACTTAGTATTATTCTTCTCTTTTAAAGGTCAACATTCAGCACCATAGAGCTCCACATAAAATTATACTTTCAGTCTAGTCAGTACTTTTCTATCACACGATAGGCCCGAAGCAATCCTCTACTTCAACCAACAATGAATTCTACTATTAACATCCCCATTTATACCATAGTTTCAGAAAAACAACCAATTGCTTTTAAGAGTTTTAAATAAAATAATTATAATTTTTATACTTTTTTTAACGAAAGCGCACTTTTTTACAAAATTACTGTAATTTTTAATGATTTATTGAAAATATATATTTATATTTGAATTTTTATAATTTATAATTATTATTAATAGAAAATTATTGAGAGAATATTTTTTTTATTACATATTTCGTATTTATTTTTCGTTAGTACATCTGAGTTTAGTTAGCTTGCCAAGATTTATCTCATAATTTTTTTTATTTTTTATTTTATTTGTTATATTTATTTTAATAAAACAGAGGTAAATATCATAAAAAAATAGAGTTTTTAGGGCTAGAGATGTTAAAAAAAATTAGAAAACCTCCTGAATCACATGGGGAACAAACCTCTAAAATTTCATATCATGGTGATTAATATTTGATTTTTAATAATTAAAATATTTTCTGAGGTATTTAATTAATTGAAAATTAAATTTAATATAATTAGTTTTATTTTTTATTTTTATTAAAACTTTCTTGTTCGCCGAATTCAGGGTTATTTTTATTTATTTTTTATTTTTTTTTTTGACACTATGTTATGATTTTTTTAAATTTTATATAATTTTTTCTATGTATTTGATTTAGAAAATCTGAATTTTTTTACTTAACCACACGACAGTCACGTCAACCTCGGCGACTCAAAGCCCTCACATCGGTTTGCTATTCATTGCGCTTTTCCACGTGTCTGCCACGTCAACCATGGTATACTGCCCTTCAGATGCACGCTCGCACCGTTCATTTTAAATATACAGAGATGGAAGACATCCGTTCATCATCCTCACGGAACTAACCCAAGGGTCGTCCATGATCTAGAATTAAGAATTCACTTGATTCTCAACCATATTTGATAGGGTTTGTTCCTACACTACAGCTAGGTGGACATGAATTATTCATTTCCTACACAAAAAGTCCAAAACAAGGCAAAATGGAAGTTTTGAGCTTATACATTTGTCCAAGAGGTAAGACCTTAATTATATTGGTTGAGAAGCTTCGCCTTGGTCCCACGAACCTCATCCTTGCTCAAATTTGCATCAAGGTTGAGCCTAGGTATGACTTTGATCAAAGGGTGGATCAGGTTTAGCCTAGCTCTATGTTAGAGGCTGTCGAAGAGGGGGATTTTGATTAGGGAAGTGATTTTTTACTACAGTGAAGCTTATGCAAGGCTTTGAATAGAGTTGTGGTGAATTTTGTGTCAAGGCCTAAATTTGTCTTGAACTTCGGAGGTGAAATTTGGGTTCTATAGAGGTGATGATGGCTTAAACATGGTGGGAACAAGCCGCTAGGGTTTGTAGGAAGAGATTGGAGTGATTTTGGCAGAGCTTTGCCAAGGTTTTTGCATGTCCCCCCATTTTGACTGTGATTGCGCTCCATTTATAAGCATAGCCATGGGGCTTTGGCTGGCCAAGCTCTGGGATTCAAAATAGTGTTGAGGTGGTGCTAGGGCAGGGACAATGGTCCAATGGGGTTGAGCCGCATTGGATTGGTGAACTTTTGGGTTTTCCCCCCTTTGGGTGGCTCTTGGGTTTGAGCTTGTCGCTGGCCATGGTGGCCGGCCAGGGCATGTGACATCACCATCCAACTATGGGAGGTCAGAGGTGAAGATTGGTGAAGTCAATTAGGTGGTGCCATGTGTAAATGGGTTTAATTTAAGTGGAAAGAGCTTGAGGTGATTTTGGGTTTGACCTTGGTTTGAGTCATGTAAATAGGATTGGCTCACACCACATGGTGGCTAGGCCTGATGTTCAGCATGAGAATTTGGATGGACAAGTCCTACTCATGGGGATTAGTGCATAAGCATAGGTTTAGGTGAGTCCATAGAGTGATTAAGTACCCTTGGGGGAATCTTGAAAGAGGCTCCTCCTTTAGCCATAAATGGCATGGTGGCTTGCATGAGGCTCATGCATGGCTCCTTGGCTTCCCTATGGCTTAGGTGAAGCCACATGGCTTACGTAAGGCTTGAGCATGGCTTACATGGCTTGCATGGAAGAGTTGTGAGTGAATTTTAAGCTCTTGAAATTATTTTGCAATTGTTCCTTTTTTAGTTATTTTACACCTTATGGTTGATCAAATTTCAATGTGATTAGGGAGGAGGAGGAGGAGGAGGAGGAGGAGGAGGAGGGGGGGGGGGTGGGGGTCATGTGGGATTATGGTTCAATCCTCAATGTGCTTAATTTTTCATATTTTACATTTTTATGCATCATGTATTTCATTTTGCCCAAGGAAAACTCTTCTTTTTTGTCTTATAGGTCTATGTTACATGAGTCGGCATTTTATTGGCATGTCTTAAATTAACCCTTAGTTGACGTGTAGTGGTAATAGGAAAATGAGTATTATCAGTTAGTTTGTCCAGTTTAGCAATGTGAATAATTATATTACTACCAGATCTTGTAAGATCGTTCCAAGCATAAGTTTAGGTTAACTTTCATCACTTATCATGACGAGTGTTAACTAATTCAGATACTATGGATGGGGCCAGCATGGTGATACCACAAGATTCTACGATAAAGCTCTTTAGCCTTACATTGCACGACCACCACTTGTATGTATGTGTAGGCACGCAACACCCTATAGATGCTTATTCACAACCAAAGCTAGGATGTAGTTAAGATATGCATATGTGTTGCTCTCATATTGATGTATCTGATAGCTATCATATTTTATGTACTATTTTTTGCATGTTTATCAATTTTGAGACTTGCACACTAGCATGTTAAACCGTTCTTCTCTGGGAGCTGGGTTCAATCGGGAGGAGCTTAATTATTAATTTAAACCACATTTTCAACAAGCGTTGCTTAGCTCTCCTTCCATCAGACTCGGCCCATTATACATTGCATACTATTACCTATTCTAACTTTTATTTTGCAGCCCAAGTCCTTCTTTTTAGACTTTTCTCATGTACTTTTAGAAGCCCCCTAGGAGTGTCAATTTGAAAAATAAGGTATGAGCACCAATCTCGTGGAGCACGATGTATGTAGGTTTTTAATGAGGATCTAGAGTAGATGCCCATACCTTATACCTTAATTATAAATTTATTTATATTATAGATTTAGGATCAGATGTGTATTATGCAGAGTCTAACCACTTTTTTTTGTTGGAGGTGCTGCAGCATTAGAGCACTCGACTTTTTATATATTTATTTAGTTTGTTTATAATTTTGTTCACGCGTGTTGTCTTTCATCTTTTAATTACTTATGATTTGCTTAGATATGATCACTGAAGCTATTTAAGATAAAATCTTTCTTATAAAAGTTTTATCTTAAAAGATCATAAATGCATGAATATATCTCCTAGACACTTAATAGAGCTTACATGCTTATGATATGCTCTAAATAATAATTAAATATCATACCATATGTGCCAAATAAACCTCAATGTCTTTTTTAAAACCAAACCATCAACATTAAATCCAATATTCTCATTAAAAAAAAATCTAAATGCCCTCCCCAAAAAATATCAAAACCAATATATATATATATATATACACACACATCATTAATTACAACTCCACCCTCCTCATCCCCATATAAACTCCACCCCCAAACCCCCCATACCTCCCTCCCACCTCCCCCTTCCCCCTCATGGAAGAACTCTCCACTCAAGCCCAAACCCTAACCCCGGAGGAACTCTCCATCCTCTCCCCCATCATCCAATCCCATCACCTCTCCTCCCACCACCATCCCGGCACCTGCACATCCCTCATCATCCAACGCATCGACACCCCTCTCTCCGCAGTCTGGCCCATCATCCGCAGCTTCGACAACCCCCAACGCTACAAACATTTCATCAAAAGCTGCAGCCTTTCCCCCGGCGACCCCTTCTCTGTCGGCTCCATTCGTCGAGTCACCGTCGTCTCCGGCCTCCCCGCTTCCACCAGCACTGAACGACTCGAAATCCTCGATGATGAACGCCATATTCTCAGCTTCAGAGTCACTGGCGGCAAGCACAGGCTCAATAACTATCGCTCTGTGACCTCTGCAAATGAGTTCTGTGGTGGTGATGGGAAGGTTTATACAATCGTGTTGGAGTCTTATGTGGTTGATGTGCCCGAAGGGAATACGAAGGTGGACACGAAGATGTTTGTGGATACGGTTGTGAGGCTTAATTTGCAGAAACTTGCTTCTGTAGCCGTTGCTGCTGCGAATTCCAACTGTTCTTCTTCTTCTTCTCCTTCTTCTTCAGCTGTTGAAGAAGATAGGGTTACGTAAATTGTCAGTGTTGGAGTTGTATATTTTAGCTGCTATATATATATCCATGAATTAATGAAGTCTATGATATTTGTTATTTCATATTCGGCCTGATGTGAATGATCAGTAATGATAAAAGTAGATTGTAATTTAACTTACTTAAAACTAATACTTAATTAACAATAATTAATTAACAATTTTTATAGCTAAGATGAAATTATGCTGTAAATTCAATATTATTTTTGCATAATTAGAATATATATATATATATATATATATATATATATATATATATATATATATATATATATATATATATTCTTGTGATTAATATTTCATGCTTGCTATATAGGAAGTGTGCACGCAATAACATTCTTACCCTAAGGTATCCAAGTTCATGCATGCATGCATGGCACATAAGTGCATGCATTGAACTGATTAATTATGGTGATGTTTGGTGCATGTAATTAAGCACTGATCAATATGGTTTGGCAGGCATTTGATATATATTGTATAATGAATCGTTATTTGGCAAAGGCTCAAATACGGATTCCTTATACGCTACAGCCCTATGATGAAGGTCTACATGTAAGTATATATTCGAGAACCCCGCGTCACGGGAGATCAAACCCGTGACCTGAGTGGACTTACAGAGAATCCCACCAACCAACAGGCCACGACTTGCGTCACACACACACAGAAATATATATATATATATATATATATATATATATATATATATATATATATATAAATGAAAGTATCAAAAGCACATATTCACACATAGGTAAAAGTATAAGAAAGGAGAGACAAAGAGATATAGAGATAGAGAGAGAGAGAGAGAGAGATAGAGAGGAAAAAAAGCTGAGATGCATGTGATGATCGGGTTAATCATTTGTTGAGAGACATGTGAAGCAGAAGAAAGGCTTAGCTGCAAATACCCAGGGTTTGCGCAATGCCTCGTGCACTGCATTTCCTCCTCTTTTGGAAGGAGGAGAAGCGTATAACGAAGAAGAAAGGGACCAGAGCCACCTTTTTCCTCCACTACTTCATTAATGCCTCACGCATTAATGAATTCATTTCCTTTTCATTATGATACATTTGAACTACTATCATATTATATATATATAATTAATTAACTATAAGGTTTGGTATTCTGATTCAAGAGAGATGACAAACCACCCTCATCTCATTGTCATATTCTACAGCCATTGACAATCACTTCTATTTCCATCAATATATGTAAGTTTATATGTATGTTAATCAAAATTACATTTTTAACATGACTTATAACATAATTATCAATCATATTACTAAAGAAATGGGCTAAAATTAAAAAAATTACATGCAAAGATACAAAATTTAACAGTAAAAGTTAAAGCCTTTATCAAATCTTATCGAAAGCATCTCCTGGGCAACATGGGGACGGGAAGTCGTCCAAAATAATTCAAACATTTATGTCATCTATTTTCTTTAATGCCAAATATCAGAAAGAGTGAGTTGATCTGAACCAAACATTCATGCAGCTAGAAGCCATGGCTATAAATGCACAAGGGAACAAGGCAACCTCCTTCCACTTTCCACACAGCAGCCACCGGTTGCCACATGGAATGCATTGGTTGGGTTTCACGTGGGTTGGCTTGAGGTGGGGGCAACAAGCTGAGCCAAGAGAAGTTATTGACGCTCGTGTGAAGTCTCCGGTTGAGTCCCATGCTCCCCGTGATCTCAATCAAGTTCATTTAAGGGTTCATTTTTTTTTTTTTTTGATTTATCATTTCAGATTAATGAATTAGGGTTTCAATCATAAAAGTTAAATGTAATTAATTTATGGCTATTAAGAAAACGGAATTTGTATTTCTTCACTTGATCTGAATAGTACAATGAATGGTGATATTTATATAAGTATTCTAAGATTTAGAATGTGAAAAAAAGTAAATTAAGAGCAGAAATTAAGCCTAGACATAAACATATAGAATCAGTGTTAATTACACAATATCAGGACAATTAATGTCATTACACCATATCAGGGCGATTAATGCATATCAGAGTAATTAATGTTATTGATCAATATCAGGACAATTAATGTCATTGATTTATTTCTGATAATCATGCTAACTGAATTATTTTCGGTAATCATGCTAACTAAATTATTTATAGTAATCATGCTAACAATAACAATGTTGAATTTAAATGAGGAATCAAATGAGCGTAGTAAGAGGTGAGATTGAGCTCATGTAACGCATTATCGGATTCAACCTATATAATTTGTCTCGAAATTAGCTTGTGGCTCATATTGATGTATTTTTTAGTAAACTTCAATTGACTGAGCTCAATTTCAAGCCAATTGGATTTAAATGGAGCCAAATTGAAATTAAATTATTACTTTTTTTTTTAATTTTTCTGATCATAAATATAACAAATTTTAAAAAGATACATATAATTAATATTTCTAGATGGTTTTGAGCTTGGGTGATCCAATTATGGCTCAACTTGAAATCGGCTCAAAAATCAAATTGAGTCAAGTTTTTAGCTTCTGAGTTGGTTTTATTCCCAACCAAAAATAGATGATTTGTATGCCATCAAAAGGGTAGGTCCTATTTTTCTAGTATAAAGTCTATCAAATTGGAATAACCTCACTCATATTTGACTATAAAAATTTGGGTTTGAATTCACTTATTTATTGTTCCGTCGAGTTCAAGCCAAACATCTTAGCCGCTTGATTATTATCTGGGTCACGTTTGGTTTAACCTATAAAACTTAAATTTGCCTAAACTTGTTGAGAAATTTAGGGCAAAGAAACATAAGAATTGACACAAATCCAGAAAAACATACAAAAATTTAACTATGTTTTGCAAAGATGCCTACGTCCTCGGGAGCAGAGCGGCGATTTTTCTATAATCCAGACAAGTTATAGTACCCCTTAGGGTTACGAATAGCCATATATATAGCTTTAGGTGTACAATTTGTAATTACCAAATTACTCCTGTACCGTACCACAAGGAGTTGCACCCGCACCCCCAACCCACATAATAAAACTCTCCCGATTCGCTCGCTCCGCTCCAACATCTGTTCCTTATTTGGTATATGAGTCATACCTAACAAATATGTTTTTAGGCTTAGAGTTACATTTGTGCAGCTCGATGATATTAATCAATATATATATATATATATATATATATATATATATATATATATATATATATATATGTATAAATAATAGATATAATAGTTGGCTTTGTTTGAGTTAGGCGGTTTGGGTTTAGACATATTCAAGTCAAATATTTTGACAAACATTACAAAATAAAGGAATGATGTAAAAATAAATTGAGACCTTTACATATATATCATATAGTTCTTATACATTTACATATATACCACAAAAATTCATATATACATGCATATCACTCAAATCTTTAATATCACATCAAAAATACTACCATCAACCTATTTGTAAAATTGAAATAAACATTTCAAGCGAAGTTTATAGCACCAATGTGTTATAAGTGTAAATATCATATTTTGGGCGTTAGGTATGTAAATATCTACGAATCGTTCGGTATATATGTAAATTTTCCAAATTAATAATGAGGTGTTGTTTAATTGAATTTTTTTTTCATTAATAACAAAAGAGACATGAGGCTGATCGAAAAATAGCTCTCTCATACTTAAAATTATATATATAGTTAATGTAATTTATTATCAATTTATTGAATTTGAGAAAGACATTCGATTTTTATTCAAATATTATGAAATATACAGTTTAGAAGCCGATAACGAATGATGCGGATCATAATCAAATAATATTAATATTTAACCCTGCCCTTTTAGGCGTAAGACTTTTTTTCGATTAAACATAAATTATAGTTTTATGAAGAAAAAATAAAAAAAAAAAATAAATAAAAATAAATAAATATTATTCTTTCATGTTGAAATTGCATCGTGATACATAGAGAGAGAGTTTGAACTATGAGTGTGACTAAAGAGAAAATATTATGTTTGGAGTACAACATAGTTGTAGTTTTATATATATTTTTTTTTCAGTATAACTATGTTGTACTATATGGCTTCCGATCACATCCAAATATTTATTTGGATGACTTTTTGCTTAGTACAATATGATTGTACTAAATAAAAAATAAAAACCAAAAGTACAACCATATTGTACTCCTTGACCTGGTCAGTATCAGGCTTCTACCTTTTTTAGACAATGGCATGCGTCAATTACTTGGAGTCCGTACGCCCGGACTTTGGAAGTGATATTTTCTCGTAACTAAGGGTCTATTTGTGGAACAAATATTGTGTCCGGAGCCTGGGCGTGAAATTACGTCCAGACTCCAATTATGTTATGCCACATGGATCCGATTTAAAATATTAATTTCTCTTCTAAAAAGTTATGAATCTCGATGTTTGACCCGACCCACATTGATTGATGTGTTTGTGCGACAAAATTAAACAGGTAATTTTTGGAATGTAAAGTGTTTATCTTGCATTTGAAATTTTTTTCTTGCCCTTCGGGCTCATTTCCTCTTTTAGGGTTTAGGGTTAGGGTTTCTTCTTTCTCATTGCCGATGACATTTGGTGCTACAAACAGACATACGCAAATATTTTGGAAAGTCGACAGGTGCGAGCTTTCTTGCACTTAAGGATCGTCTCTATTTATTCTTTTAGGGTTCGATCTTTCCCGTCGCCGATAACATTTTGTGTATTTTGGTTACACCTCTCTACTCTTCAAACGACTCCTATTTTAAGGTTCGGTTTCGTCGCAAGGAAAGAAGTCTTCTTCTTCTTGCATCGGCTTTTATCGAAGCAATGAAAAATATATTTCTTTGAAATTTACTTGTTAAATTGCCATGTTTTATATCCTTCTTCCCGGGTTCTTTTGGTTATCTAGAAAATTTTCAAACAACATGGATGTACTCAAGGTTTTCTCTAGTATAACCATGTTGTACATTTGATTCATTAAATAAATAACCCTTTGTTAGATTTTTTTTTTTTTTGCTGTCTTTTAGAATAAGCAATGTTCTCAAGTACGAAGAAAAAATATATATTTTTCACTTTATGGTTTATTTTTTTGTTAAGTGTGCCCATGTTTTATTAGTATAAATAGTGTTATGAATAGGATTTAATCTTTTTTTAGTCTCTTGTTTGATTATTTATTAAGTAAAATCATGTTGTACTCATATTTTTAGTGTAAAATAATATTTTAAAATAGATTTGATGTTTGTTTAGCCTTATGTTTGATTTTTTGTTCAGTACAACCAAGTTGTACTCATGTTTTGTTAGTGTAAAAAACTGTTCTGAAGCAATATTTGATGTATGTTTTACTCCTGTTTGATTTTTTTATTTAGTACAACCATAATGTACTCGTGTTTTGTTAATGTAAAATAATGTTCTGAAACAGAATTTGATGGTTGTTTGACATTCTGTTTGATTTTTTGTTAAGTACAATCATGTTGTACTTATTTTTTTTAGAGTAAAATAATGTTCTGAAACGGAATTTGACGTTTGTTTAGCCTCTTGTTTGATATTTTGTTCAAGACAACCATGTTGCACTCATATTTTTTAGTGTAGAATAATATCTTGAAGCATGATTTGATGGTTTTTTTATCTCCTGTTTGATTCTTTGTTCAGTACGACCATGCTATACTCATGTTTTTTTATTGGTAAAATAATATTATGAAGCAGATATGATGCTTGTTTAGTCTCTTGTTTGATTTTTTTATTAAGTAAACCCTGTTGTACCATCTTGTTTTTGTATTAATTAATGTTCTGAAGTAGAATTAGATGATTGTTTGTCCTCCTGTTTGATTTTTTGTTCGGTGCAACCATGTGGTACTCATGTTTTTTTAGTGTAGAATATGATTCTAAAGCAGGATTAGACATTTTTTTGGCATACTATTTGATTTTTTTCTTAAGTGCAACATATTGTACTCATATCTTTAGCGTTAAATAATGTTCTGAAATATGATTTGTTGTTTATTTGGCCCCCTGTTTGATTTTTAGTCCAGTACAACCATGTTGTACTAATCATTTTTTTTAGTAAAACGATATTATGCTTTATTTTTTTATATGAGATGGTTGAAATATTTGATTTCTTTTTTGTTTCAGTTCTCTTATAACCTTTGCGGACAATGTCTCATAAGGGGATCACCTTTAGGTGCAAGCACAAACATTTAAGGCAATTTGTGATGAACTAACTCAATATATCAATGAAGAAGCTGTGCAGATCCTTATAAGACCTGACATACATTATTTTCTAAGTTTGCCACCAATTCAAAAGATGTTTCATTAACTTTACAACTTATAGAATGCTAGAACTTTGATAGGCATATTTTCTGTATTGAAGGATATGAACTGCAATTCACTACCAATGAAGTTGTTTTGATGATTGGGATGCCTAATAGAGGGGAATATATTTTTTGGGAGGAGAAACCCCTCTCCAATTTAACATCCTTAGATTTTAAAAATAAAATTAAGGAGTATAAAACAATAAAATTAAAAATTTGATAAATTTGTTAGTACGTTTACAAAGTTTTTGCTAACAACCTTTTATTTCCCCTACAATAACTATAAAGTACCCAGAGACCTTCTCTTTCTTGCTAGAAACATTCATAAATTAAGAAACCCTATAATGAAAAATTTGTATAAACTCAATTAGTAACAAAATGCTATTTCAAAATATAAATCATATAAAATTAACTAAAGTGAGGCATTTTCTTAATCTTTTTTATTATTATTATTTTATGAGATTGAGTTTCTTAATTTTTTATTTGGCTTCAAAATATAGTTGGAGTTGGGTTAAATGGTCTTGATAATAGAAACAATTAATCCTCTTTTAGATGAAAGTTGTGGGAATTCATTATCCACATTATAATAAGAAATATATTTTGCTATAGTAATTTAGTCCCACACATTTAATTAATTGCTAACAGCTATTATAGTTTCTAATTTGCTATAAAAATGAATAAAAGTTAGATAACTACTCAAATGAGGTCCTCAATATAAAAAGGAAGTTGAAAGTTTTTTAGATTCTTGCAAGTTAGAGCTGTTGAGTATTCTGGAGTCTGGTCCACTTTTCTGAATTGGCAATTTCGTGCATCAATGGAAATCATATAAATTTTAATTTATTTTTTTCCTTTGTAATGCCTTCGTCTGTGCCTTTCTCTCCCACTCTACGCTCATCTGCTATCAGGAATAAAGAGCGGTCTTTCTTCACCGAACTATGTCCAATTCAAAAGGGACAGACGAATGAAGAAGAAGCAAAGGTTTTCAGGTTTTGTTGTGCCAAAGAAGACCGAAGAAGTAGCAGGCGGCCAAAGAAGAAGCAAAGATTTCGGTTTCCTCTGATCCTTTTTCGTCGGTGGCTCACGGGTGGAGAAAAAGAACAAGGAAATAGAGAAGAGAGAGAGAGAGAGAGTGAGGAAGACAGATCTTTCTTATAAGTTGAAGATATTGATTGTGTAATCCTCAAAGCAATAAAATCATCTGCAGTTTCGTGGATGTAGACAATTTGCCGAACCACGTAAATTCGTGTGTCTCTGTGTGTTCAGTGCGATTTTCTGTTCTAATTTTTCATTTTATTGCCTTCGTATTCATAATAAGAGAAGATGTGTATTCCACATTAAAAAATTTTAAATATGTGCAAAATATTTTTATTGTTTAAGAAACTGTTGCAAAAACTTATTATAATGTGTTTCATGTAGCTCAATAACGAATACAACAACAACAACAACAACAACAACAACAACAACAACCTTTATCCCACTAAGGGTCTGTTTGGTCTACTGCAGCTTCTCGAACTAGAATCATGACTATGTTACTCGTGAAGAAATATGCGAGAAGTATTGCAAGTAAATTAATACTGTTTGGTTAGTAATCGTGAAAAACAATTGCTGACAGTAAAATGACCAGACTGCCCCTGTTTATTAAAATTGTTTGAAAATTTTCATTTATTAATATAATATAAAGGATTTACAAATGAAATTTTTTAAAAAAAATTTATATTTTAAATATACAAACTAATAAATATAAATTTGTTTGTGAAAAATTTAAGCGTCATTTGTTGTTAAATATATTGTTAAATTTAATAAAATAAAATATTTATTAGCTTTTTAAAATAAAATACATCTTCCATTTGTTGTTAAATATACTGTTAGTATTTTTAAAATATCAAAGTTAGATATTAGCTCTATAAATATCTTCTTATTTTTATATTTCTATATATTTTAAAAGTATTAAAATTTTTTATATATATAAAAGTATGTTTGTATTTACATATTCATATATATCTATATATCGTAAGAGCATTAAAAATTATTGAGTTTTAAATCATCCATTCGCACGAAGATTTGAAACGACAAAACATCAAGATAACGAGTACATATCTCAAAAAAAGTCATAAAGTTCTACAGTGAAGATAGAGTCCTCTTAAGACGTGCTAAGTAAGCGATAGATAAAAAAAAATCGTAAGTACTTATTACAATAATAACCAACAATATAATAATGTTTACTTTAGTTTTGAGTTGATGTAGCTCCCGTGTCACTCCGTCTTCTGTTGAGGCCGTACACTCCCTAGCATCGGACTCATGAGAATCCGGTAAACTGTCTGCCCATCGGAAGAAACCGCACTGCTCTGGAATGTTCCGAGGACAGACATAAAACTTTCGACGAAAGCTATGCGGCTGTCGTGATGCCAAAAGAGATGTCTGCAGCCCACAGTGACATAGCACTCGGCGAGAGGTAGCCGACGTGCTGGAGCTCATGTCTACCTGAAATGCAAGCAGATATACAGCTGAATTAATTTGAGTATCAAATGCTCAAACAAAATGATAATAATCAAGCTAGACAGAAGACAAACATTAATCTTACAGATCAATTTAATGTGAAGGAAAGTGCTCAACAGAGTGTAAAAGACATACATTGCACTGCTCAACAAAATCACTCTCCAACTAATGAGCGAGTAATCTCTTCTCGAAGGGCTGCCATTTCGTTTGCACCCTCCCCATCTTTCGTTCAAATTGCTGCACTGTTGATCTCCTCCCGTGCCAGAGATTGGCCAATGTGGTCATCGTAACCTTCAACTGGAACTACCTCATCATTTAGCTCGACATGCTCAAAATCTACATCAGCTCGAGTTGGATGCCGCCTAATATAATTATGTAGGGCCATAGTTGTTAACACTATCTGCACCTGTTTGGGAAACGGATAATGTGGCATATCTCAAAGTATGACACATTTCTTCTTCCAAACTCCAAATGTTCTCTCAATTACGCCTCGCAAGGATGAATGTCTTTTATTGAACACCTCTTTTCTATTTCTTGTGCGATTACTGGCTCTTTCGAAATCTGGTATATGGTACCTTGTTTCAGGATACAATTTAAGGTACCTCCTCTGCAGTGGGTAGTCAGCTTCCACTAAATAATACTTTCCTGTAATATTAACAAACATAGCTAAGCATATGAAGTAAATATCGACTTTTGATATTATGAAGGAGCTCACCTTGTGGTGGGTGAGGAAAATTGTACTCCGGATTTTTCGTTGCAGTTTTAAAGACTCTACTATCATGTGCGCTGCCCTCCCATCCAGCCAATGCAAATGTGAAACACATGTTGAAATCACAAACTGCCATGATATTTTGAGTTGTTCTCCCAAAACGGCCGATAAATGCAATTCTCTCGTTATCCGACACTATAGCATGAACGTGCGTTCCATCGATTGCGCCGATGCAATCCTTTAAAAGTTAATTTAAATCATTTCAATATGTAATCCATTAATATGTAGTTGTAGTATAGTGGTGTACCTTGAAATATGACATATATCAGTCATCATTTCAAATTTCTACTGGCGTCCTTGCAAAAGTTGGATTGTTTGGTTTTATTATGGCTTGTGCTAGCCTGACAAGAGAACTCAGACCAACTGAGAAATATCTGCTTACGGTTTCTGACGAGTGCTGGAAGCATTCCATGGCTCCGCGCATTGACTCGTTCTGTGCTAGTATGTAGAGTGTTATCCCCAAAACTTCACGGCCTGTTGTCCTGGAGGACCCGTGAAGTCCATGAGATGTTGTTAGCTCTATTAAAAGATCACTGAATACCTCATTGGACATTCAGAAGATGTTCTGAAATCTCGTTGGGTGTCCTAAAATTATTTCTGCCATCCATTTGTCACTAATCTGAGATGACGTGTAACAGGGCTCACGATCGACGTACGTATTGTAAGCATCGCACTAAGTATATTTATCGCTGCATTTCGCCTTCGGCGTCGGACATTCACTGGGTCCATGACGATATAAACTATATTTGGAAAATATAAATCATAAATGGAGTTAATAAAACAATCACATGAATGAACTATATTTGGAAAAGAAAAGAACTTAAACTTTAGATGAAATTAATCTAATACATTAGTTCAATGAAATAGAACTTGTCCAAACAAGAACATTACAAGCAGCAGTACTCATAGATGCAATAAAATGAAAATCACATGTTGCGACGATCATAATAATAACGAATGTATTCTACTCGTAGATCTTTGCTTAGTGCAATGAATAAGTCTCTAAGAAGTGAATCACGGAAGAGGTCCACAGCAAAGAAGAAAAGATCACGATCTCCTCTAAACTCTGGGTCATCCTCAAGAATCCTAATGACCTCATGGACGTCGGTTTTCTGCACTCTGTGCGGGGCATCATTAGTTGACTCCACTAGGTATGAGAGCTGCTCTCTCATAGATACATCAGAACTCTTTCTTTTCTTTCCATTCGGGGGGCGCTATGCACGGTTAGTAGATTGGATCTCAGGTTGGTCGTACATGCGGAACTCTGCTGAATCGTTTGATAATTCAATGGCCACGTGTTCAGGAGTTGTTTCAAAGATGTTTGGCTAGGGGCAGCTGAAATATTTCCCTGTAGCTACCACACCACCAAACATCTTATCGAGCTTTTCCTCCAATTCCGGCTCTATCCCAGCCAATTTAAACTTCTTTGTCGCAGGATAAATCTATGAAAGATAATGAAATTTATTTAGAAATTTCAAAAAAAAACTTCTTAACATAAAAAAATTAATCCAAACAAATCTTACCGCAAGCCTTTCAGTCCACCATGCTTCTGAAGCAGCAATTGTTCGCTTTGCCGGATCCCATCCCAAGCTAGTCGATCCTTTTTTTAAATCATTCCAAAGCTTCCACTCCTTCTTCAGTTGGTCCCACTTATTTTTTAGCTGGAGCCTCTCATAATCCCTGCCTGTGACCTCCCTAAACTTCGTCACAATGTTTTGCCAACCTTCTTTGCTAAAAAGAATTTGGCCTATTCCCCATTTCAACTTCAAGCTACGTACGTATCGCAGAATATTATTTTTATGTCCTTCTCCCAAAGTGCAGGAGTGGCAACTTCTTTGTTCTTATTAGACATAATATGAATAGGAGAAATATTATTAATTCCTTTAGTTATATTAGCATGGAGATATAAATTGAAATAAAACAAATAATACAGTTAAGCACAGAAGGAGACAACAATTTACGTGGTTCGGTCAAATTGACCTACATCCACGGGAAAGAAATGATATTTCTTTATTGCTGAAATAGATAACATGTACATAGCATTTCCAATTTACCCTGGGTTACACACCGATTACAGCAGATATTACAGAATATACTGAAAGCTATATGTAACTCCATAACAAAAAGAACAATTTATGCTTGGGGGTGCATTGCTAAAAGTTGAGCAGGTTGCTTTGTGATCCTAATTGCTTGAACAATCTTCCCCCAAAACAGCTAATTGAAGAACTGAACACCGATGCAGCAAATAAAAATTCAACTGTTTCCGGAACAACCGAATTCATATGTATTTGCATATCTAGCACTAAAGTATTGCATTTTATATTTATACAACACAACACTATTTTAACTTTAAAAATAAGAAAGACATTATCATGCATATGTAAGGTGACATATACGCTGAAATTGAAGTATAGCTGTTAGTTTTATAAATACATTATAGTTGAGTGATATGTATGTTGAAATTCTCTTTTCTGTGTGAATCATGCTTAGTTCATAAACATGTTATTTCCATTTGCATCAAAGTTGAGCAAAATTGTGGTGATTCTTTTTTGAGTAATTTGACAATATAAGCCTCAAAATAAGGCTGCAAATGCTTGTAGAAATAGTGCATTCTAGTTTATTCAAAGAATAGTCTCATTTTGGAGCATTTACATGCATAGCACTCAATTCCTAATTATTCATATCTATGTGCCACAGCTTCAGTACCGTTACAGATGTTCAATAATGATGATTTAACATGTCACTAAACATAATAAAAGAAATAGAAATTTCAAACTTATTAAAGAGCTCTAACTGAAACGACATGTTCCCTGGTTTGTAACATATAGGCCACATATCTAAGTACGATATTTTAACCTACATGAATCTGTTATGTAACTAATTAAAACATTTTCAAACAAAAAATTAATACCGTGCCTCGTCTATAATTGATCTGCTTGCTTATGATTAAACAAGCCTGTGCATACATTAGATACTCAAATCCAGATCTTGTGATTAAAGTAGCAAAAACGTGATAAAAGTATAGCCTTGATGTTGCATATAACAAAAGAAACTCTCCCAAACAAACAAACCAAAAACATTCAACTCAAAAGCCACAGATTGGACCAGAAAAATGCAGTCCAAGAGTCATCCAATTCAGTAAAGAGGTAAAACCCGAGGCAACAGAAGGCCCTAAAACAAGAGAAGTGAAATGAATATGTAAAAATGTCCAACTCTTCCAACAAATGTCTCAAAAGCCACATAACTTCAAAGCCACATATCATTCTTGAATTTTAACAACCCACTATATAGAGGTTGAGTGTGGAGGTAGAGGGACCTTCCCATGAAACGTACCATGCTTAAAGAAGTATTAGCAAAGATAAGTGTAACATTTGTAAAAGCATCCAGCAATTCTAACATGCACCTTCTCGAGGCATCCATAAATGTACTTTAGTAGGACAAAGAGATAGGGAGCAAGTGAGGAGGAGAATGCCATTTTCAAAAGCTACCAAACTACAAGCCCAACATGCCATTTAAAACCTCTTCAGATGAGATACATCCAGCCTTAAAAAGCTATAGTAAAGGGAGGTGTAATATGATATTCAAATCAAGCTATAATATATAGGTCATTCAGCCCAAAAAATGTTGAATTCTAAAAAAACATATTTCAGATTTCTCATGAAACGGCTGCAGTTCAGATTCCAAAAGTATTCATGACTTCGGTTTACTTCTAGATGCTCAAAGTACAGATCAAAGAACTACAGATCAGATCGAAGAACAAAACAGTCCAGATAACATGCTACCAACTACAGATCAATTTCAGAGCTAACAAAACAGTCCAAATAACATGCTACCAACTACAGATCGAAGAACTGTCGGAAGATAAGAGATGGAAGGAAGAAGGAGAGGAGCAGGGGCCTTGGGAGAGAAGGAGTTCGATCGAAGGTAGCAGTTACCTGGATTCGAACGTTTCTCACGACCGAAGAACCGCAGCAGCTCGCAAGAAGTTCTAGGGCTGGGAAGGGGGAAGACGAGATCTGGCGTGCGAAAGAGCGAGGGCAAGCCAAGAATTTTCCCTGTTAACGCGGAATAAAAGTCGGGACCGCGTGGTTTATCTCGCGGCTCGCTTTCTCGCTGCTTCGCGGCCTCACACCGCGAAGTCACGGGCGCGTCGAGCGCGCGCGACGAAATTTGTGTCGCTTCGCCGCGCCGCAGCTTCAAAACGCCGAAACAAACAGGCCCTAAGTGGGCCCAACTACATGAATCTTTTTCTCCATTGCTTCCTATTCAGTGTCATATTTTCATTTCATTCTAATAAATTAAGATCATTTTTATATAATATGCCCAAGTCTTCCTAGGTCCACCTCTGCCTTACTTAACACAAGTCGAATCTAAAACATCTACCCTTCTAATCGGATCATCAGATAGTCGACATTTAGTGTGATCAAACCATCTAAGACGACTCTCTCTAATACACCTTCTAAAAGTTTATCCAATCAAACATGAATATCAATGCGATATTTACGCTTAAATTTTTCATAATTAAGTGCTTATCTATTCAAAATATGTTTTCAACATTATGTTCAAACAAAATGTGTTTTCAACATTATATTTAAATTCAATGTCTTGATAAAACATACCAAACGATGCCAAAAATAATTTGATGAGACACTAAATATGCCCACAAATGATTACACATAAAGTTTAGTTAAAATGTTAGTGATGTTAATTGAAGGATTAAAAAACTTTAATTTTTAGATTTTTATATTCAAAATGAACGTCTTGAGAAGGGGAATCCAATGAAGATCCAAGTAGAGAAGCCATTTTAATTACTAGACTTATATTTTAGTTTAAATTTAATATTTTATTATAAAGTTCACTTAATCAAGTATGAATACTATAATTTGTTATAAATTTTATATCATAACAATTTGAAATCAATGGTATACCGCCTAACATATTAGTATATGATTCAATGATTAAATGAAATTATGTGAGATTTTTCAAAGCTCGTCTCCTCTCCTCACGTTAAACATCTATACGAATAAGCTATTTCTCGTCTACTCTAAATCTTCATTTCAAGGAGAAACTACATCAAGGCTATTCCAAATTTCATAAAATAGCTATATCATCATTCACCCACTTCTATATGGGGTTTTTACGGAACACGTTTTGAATGTCTATTTTGCTTTTATGAAGGTTGGCTTTATCATCGTACGAGTATATATATGTAGTAGGAATTAGTAAAGATGCATCAAAGTGAAGACTCTAGATCTAATTTCAAGCAATTTTGAAGAGTATTAAGTAATTTTTTATAGAAATGTTTATCTTAAATGACGTGTTGATGAGATTGTAATTAATAAGATTTACTTAGTTCTTATACCAACAAGGAAATCCATGTTGACATCAAAATGTAATCACAGCTAATGAAATTTTTTTCCTTAAATTTTAATTTTTTTCCATAATAGTTTGAAGACTCAGAAAAATTTTGTGACTAAGAATATTTATATCATAAAGTAGGGAAATTTGATATAACATCTATATATCCATATAAAACAGGGAAATAATGTGTCCATAAGAAGAATTTCAAAGCAGAAAATTCAAAGAACTGTTAATTCCACTAGATATTAGTGATTAGCAATAACTTCAAAAAATTTTAAATTAGTTTTTCCACCACCTATTTTAAACTAACAGTAGTAAATTTTCCCAATCTTGATGTAATTGCTGCTATCATATGCTGCGTATGCAATGGCCTATGATCAACCTTAATAGAAAATTATCCCCAGTTATATGGATGAATTATAAATTATAAGGGCTTTTGGCAAGTGAAATACTCGGAACCAATTCATAAATGTCTTATCTCAAATCTAACTAGTCTTTTAAAAAGATGACCCAAAATCTAACTAAAACTCTCCAAAGAGGCTAAAATGCAAATTTAATTGGGACCGCGAACTTTAGTTGTCCTATAGTTGTCACCTAACTATATTTGCACGAGCATAGTTATGCTTTTTTCATTCTCCAACCTCCATCACTTACTACAATCTTCCAGTTATTGTCGCTTGACATAATTGCCCGACAACAATCTCTTGACCAAAATCACCTACCTATAATTGCTTTGATCTCTATTGTCAAACTACAATCATTCGATCATAGTCATTCAACCATTATTAGATGGTTTCAATTGGCTTGAACATAGTCGCTCATCTACCACTATCCTACTAAGTACCATCTCCATAATATATGACTATTCCACTACCAACGCTTGTTTATGTGTGCCTAATCACAATCATCTATCTATAGCTATATGGCCATAATCAACCAACTGTTAATAAGGCCATTATCACTTGATTAAAGTTGTCTAACCACATTCACTCCACTATGGTTATTTGACCTTTGTCATTATTTATGGTCATCTGATCTCCTTTGCCCAACCACAATCTTCTGATCCCAATACTGATCGATTTCATTGCTCACCATCACATATCAATTGATGAAACACCTTTGATTTATGCCATTGCTTATAAGATCACTGGATGTTATGGCCTATAACGTCGATGCACATCGCTAATGAACTCTATTAATTATAAAGTTGATGCATGACATTGCTTATCAAGCGAGTGCATGTTATGGACACCATCACCAATACCAAAACGTGTCCTGCTCATCACTCATCATTGACAATAATATTGATGCACGTAATTGTGGATGCAGCTCAAACATATCATCATCAACACCAAAACTACTCAGAATCACTTGGCCTCTTTGCATCTCACCATTAAAAAGAATAAGCATGTTATAATACAATTCTTTGAAGGTAATATATCATGCATCCCACAATCACAAAAAAAAAGTGTTAATATAAATTATGCCATAAATTAGCGAAATCATATTATATATATTATACGTCAAAAATGTATCAGCACGAATCTCAAAGGTATCTCACGACTAACAGAAGATGTGATGTGGCCCCATGGGACCCACTGATGACAACACAGAATCGCACGCACAGCCGCCAACCCCTACGTTTCGGGGGTGATGCTCCCAGACAAATAAATAGTAGATCATTTCCTAAACAATCTAAACAACCAAGTCCATCCGGACGAATCCAACGCCCTCCAAAGCTGATGGGTGAAATGAAACATGCAGCTTGAGAGCATTTGACACCGGTTATCAGCCAGTAGCAGTTCGGCCTAATAGCAACCCAACCTAAGGGCATCCAGGCCTAATGACCTTCCAGCCTAATGCCCACTCGACATAATGGCCACCCGGCCTAATAGCCTCCCGACATAATGACAGCTCGACCATATCCATGGGCTCCCCTGGCTATAATTTACTGTTCATTATTGTGCTATTGCTCACCTTATTTTATTTCTTTTTCTTCAACGATCTATTCATTTGGTGTGTCTCCTGGATAAATTTGAATTCAATATATATATGTGTGTGTGTATGTGAGCGCGCGCGCTCCGTAGCCTGTTGGTAGAGCAATCTCCCTGAGTTCATAAGTCCCCTCAGGTGTCGTGTTCGAATCCCCCCGTGTTTAGGGTGCGGTCCTCGAATATTTACACACTGCTCCGCCCTGAAACCTAGTGGGAGTAGAGTGATATGGATGGTCTGGGCTCGTATAATAGCCTCCGACCATTCCTTTAATTTATTATATATAATTGATTAATCTGAGCTGCTTTTTAATAATCTCATAATTTTTTTAAAATCAAAGTTGTGAAAGCGGATAAACTTCTGATTTGGACGATCGATACGCACTTAGATCTTAGTTACTAGCATTAAATAATCATATATTAAAACAACGAGGAAATAAGCTAAGTGGAGAAGGAATAGTAACAATCTGTGAGCCGTGTAGTTCGACAAGAATTTGATATAGGGTTTTACAAGGCACGTTCCAAATGTCTATTTAATTTGCTTTTAGGTTGGCTATATCGTCATGCAAATAAGTATATATAATAGATTTCAATGAAGATGCAGCAAAAGGAAGACTCAAGATCCAATTTTAAGCCATTTTGAGGAGTTTTAAGCAAGTTTTTATAGATATTTTATCTCCATTGATTTGCCAACTTCTCTTAATGATGAGATTATAATTAAGAAGATCTGTTTAGTTCTTAAATCTATAAGGAGATCCTTGTTTACATCAAAAATGTAACCGCACCTAAGAAAATTTATTTCTTAAATAATGATTTTGTTTCATAATACTTTAAAGGCTTGAATAATTTTGTGATTGAAAAATCTTTATATCATAAAATAGGAGAAAGATCGCATCTAGGGCTGTGAAAACGACTCGTTGTATACGAACAACTCATGTTCGGCTCGTTAAATTGCTCACGTTCGATTCGTTTGCTTCCGAGCATGAATAATTTTTTGCGCTCGATATACAAACGGGCTGAACCCGAACAAAATTTTGTTCGTTCGTATTCGACTCGTTTCGACTATATATATATATATATATATATATATATATATATATATATATATATATATATATATATATATATTGTTGTTTTGACCCCCAATTAGTCACTAAGGTAAGTGGCACTCTCAGAAATTTCTACTTACTTTAAGCCTCCATTGTTGACTTTAGAAACGTGCCACCTCATTATGCAAGACCCTGTAAGAGGACATGTGGAAGGACAGTGGAGGCTATGCGGTGGAAGGAGGACACGTGAGAGGACATGTGGAGACCATGCGATTGAGGACTCTAAAGCGGTGGACATGCGTAAGCCATGCAATCTTCGAAGCGTTACACCTCATCTATTTATAGTAATATTATAACGTAACCTAATCTACTATAAATAGATGAGAGGAGGGGAGGCTTTAGTGTGGGTTTTGTAAGAGTGAAAAAGAACTCAAGGAGTGCGGCTAAGCTTATTAAGGGCGAGGAGAGCATCTTGGAGGCCTTGGATGCGAAGGAGGCCATGGAAGATGAGGGCTCATATATGTAAAGCTAAGTACTCTTGTTTCTGTCTTAGTGGATTATTTCGATTCCTCCCGCGGACGTAGGTCAAAAAGACCGAACCACGTAAATCCTCTTGTTTGATTGTGCTCTTGTGTTTCGCATCTTCTTTGTTGTGATTTGTGGTTTGTTCTCTTACCAAGATTAAGGAAATAAAGTGTTTTTTCCCACAACAATCGGCGCCGTCTCGCGGGAAAATCTCGACACACCTTGGTCCGGAGGAATCACACCCAAGAAATCACAAGCAAGAAGGAAGAAGAGGTGTTTGGCGGGGACAATGGGTTCCACCAAATTCGACATCGAGAAATTCACGGGAAAGAACGACTTCGGCTCGTGGAGAGTAAAGATGAGAGCCCTACCGGTTCGACCAAGGTGTCGCGAAGCCTCGCAGAGGGCCGACAGCACCGCCGGCCGACATGACGAAAAAGAGAAGATCGGCATGCCGGAGAAAGCTCATAGTTCGATAATCTCGAGCTTGGGCGACAAGGTTCCGAGGGAGGTGTCGAGGGAGACAACGGCTCAAGCGCTTTGGGCCAAACTCGAGGTACTCTACCCGACCAAGTCCCCGGCTAATAGGCTCTTTCCGGCTAGCCGCCTATACTCTTTCAAAATGCACGAAGACGGATCGGCCTCGGAGCAGATCGACGAGTTCAACAAGATCATGGATGATCTCGAGAACATCGACGTCAAGATGGATGACGAGGACAAGGCGCTACTCGTTGCTAAACTCTATTCCTAAGAGCTACGAGCTAGCTCAAGGATGCGATGCTCTATGGAAGGGTGCGGACGATTACTCCGGAAGAGGTTCAATCATCGATCGTAGCCAAAGAACTTCGAAGAAGCACGACATGAAGGAGGAAACCGACGGAGACAGTCCGATGGTTAGAGGAAGATCGAGCAATAAAGGTTATAAAAGCGACCAGAAGCGCATCAAGGTCCGTAAGAAACGTTAGAGGTCGGCCTTCTAAGAGATCCTACAAGTGCTACCATTGCCACAAGGAAGGTCATTTTAAGAAGGACTGTCCGGATAGAAGAAAGGCTTTCAGAGAAGCCTAAAGATTCCGGAGAAGCAAGCATAGTCTCGCACGGCTATGATTCAACTCAAGCTCCGTGATCACTGCATCCGAATCTAGCAAGGAGTGGATCCTCGACTCGTGGTGCTCCTTCCACATGTGTCCTCACAAAGACCGGTTCGAGACACTACAACCGGCAAATGGTGGATCCGTTCTACTCGGAGACAATAAAGCTCGTAAGGTGATCTGCAGCGGGACGATCGTAATAAAGATGTTCGATGGAGCCGAACGGATATCGCAAGATGTCGTACGTCCGTAACTTAAAAGAAATTCGATTTCTTTAGTGGACGCTGGAGTCGAATTGGATACTCATTCAAGGCAGAGAATACCGTATCGTAGTAGCTAAGGGCTCTCTCATACCATGAAAGGAGTCGAAAGAATCGGCTATACTCCTCGTTGGAAGAACCGTGATCGGGAACTTCTCAAATGCAGCTCAATCGAGCCCGACGCATCCGTACTATGGCACATGAGGTCGGGGCATGTAAGTGAAAAGGGCTTACAGGACTGTCCAAACAGAACCCGTTATGCGGAGATCGGGTCACAGAACCGGAATTCCGCGAACAATGTGTACTCGGGAAGGCCACTAGTAGTAAAGTTCTCCACCGGAATACATACATCAAAGAAACCTTCGATTATGTACACAAGGATCTATGGGCCCAAACTAGAACTCGACTCATGGAGGAGGAAGGTACTTCATGTCTATCATCGATGACTACACCGTGAAGGTATGGGTCTTTATCCTAAAAACAAAAGATGAAGCTTTTCAACGATTCAGTGGACCGGTTAACTCTCACCGAAAATAAGATGGGAGCAAAGCCGAAGCACTTCGAGAACCGACAATGGCTCGGAGTACCGTTCGGAGCAGGCTGAGGAGTCATGCAGGAGGAATGGCATCACAAGGCACAAGACGGTCCGAACACTCCTCAACGTAACTGCCTAGCTGAGAGGATGAACGTGACTCTCCTAGAGAGAGTGAGGTGCATGCTGTTAAATGCAGGTCTACCCAAAAGTTTCTGGGGCGAAGCTGTGTCAACCGCCTGCTACCTTATCAACAGATGCCCATCGACAACTGTTGATATGAAGACTCCTTTGGAGATGTGGTACGGAAAGCCAGGTAACTATGATAATCTTAAAGTCTTTGGATGTATTGCATACGCTCACGTTAGACAGGATAAGCTGGAAGCGAGGGCTTTGAAGTGCATCTTCATCGTGATACCCACCCGGAACCAAAGGTTACAAACTTTGGTGCCTAGATCAACAAAAATGCATCATCGTAGGGATGTGACATTCGATGAGTCCAAAATGGGGAATCTCGCAAAGCTATGTTACCGTGGACAAGTGTCACTAAGGAGGATTCGTCAATTAGGTGGAGCCGCAACAAACTTTTACCGATCGAAGGACAACCGTGAATGATCAAGATGAAGTGGTAGAAGACCAAGCAAGTGATCGAACCGTAGAAGAAGATCCGACGACTACAGACTTGGTAAGGGACGTACAAAGGAGAACTATCGTACCGCCGTAGAGATACGGCCATGCGTATATGATCTCCTATGCTCCGAGTGTTGTCGAAGTGATAGAAGAAGCAGCACTGCCAAGCCTACAAGGAAGCCCCGAAGAGCAAGGAAAGACACAAGCGGGAAGAGGCAATGGATGAGGAAATGGCTTCTCCGATGAAGAACAAAGCCCGGGAACTCGTGGATCGACCAACGAACAAACGCGTAGTCGGTCGCAAGTGGACCTTTAAGAAGAAGGAAGGCATGCCAGTACCGAGAGGATCGAGTACAAAGCCGTACTCGTTGCAAAGGGATTCACACAAGTCGAAGGAATCGACTTCAACGAAATCTTCTCACCCGTGGTGAAACACTCGCTCAATTAGGATGAGCTCCTAGCACTAGCAGCTCAATTCAACTCTGAATTAGAACAGCCTAGATGTTAAGACCGCGTTCCCGCATGGAGAGCTCGAAGAAACCATCTACATGGACCAGACCGGATGGGTACAACACACCCGAGACAAAGGACAAAGTTCGCTTGTTGAAGAAGGCATCGTATGGGCCGAAACAAAGCCCAAGACAATGGTACAAACGATTTGATGATTTCATGCTAAAGATCGGTTTCTTCGTAAGCGCCTACGACATACTGTGTGTACATGAAGTGGCAAGACGGTGAAATCGGTACGTACTTGCTCCTTTATGCGGATGATATGTTAGTAGCCAGCAGGAGCAAGGAGGAAGTCCGAAGATCAAAGGTATGCTCAATTCGAGTTCGACATGAAGGACCTAGGACTCACTACAAAGATCCTAGGGATGGAGATTACCAGAGACAAGAAAAGGGTAGCTTATTCTTGTCTCAAAAGTCATATATTCGAAGGTTCTAGCAAGGTTCAACATGCACGAGGCTAAGCAGTGTCGCAACACCTATCGTCAACACTTCGTACTATCGAACTCTCAAGCACCGTAGATCGAAGAAGAGAAAAGGTACATGGAGGGCGTCCCCTACGCCAGTGTGGTTAGTAGCATCATGTATGGTATGGTTCTGCAGCTGGACTGCATTTAGCCTACGCCGTCGCATCATAAGCGTGTTCATGGAAAGCCCGTGACAGCTCACCGGGAAGCACTAAAATGGATCCCGAGATACTTAAGAGGCACCACCGATTCGGGGCTACTCTTCAAAAGGCAGAAGACAAAGAAGAAAAGGTAGTCTGCTACATAGATTCCGATTACGCAGGAAGCATCGACACCCGTAAAGTCACCGACCGCATTCATCTTCACCGTCTTCGCATCGTCAGCCGCTGGAAGTCTAACCTCCTATCGGCTCGTGGCCCTCTCAACAACAGAGGCCGAATACATCGCCGCGATCGAAGCAATCAAGGAAGCTATGTGGCTAAAGGGCATGGCCGAAGAGCTTCGAGATACATCAAAAGGTGATAACCGTGTTTTGCGACAACCAAAGCACCATCCACCTAACCATGAATCGGTATTTCATGAAAGATCCAAGCACATAGATGTGAAGCTTCATTTCAGAAGTGACGTCGTCGCTAAAGCGCTCAATAGTGGTAGAAAAGATACCAACCGAAGAGAACCCCGCCGATATGCTCACCAAGGCGCCGCTCATAGCTAAGTTCGTACACCTGTCCGGACTTAGTGAATTTTTCCACCGGCCGAGGGCCCCTCGGGGGCCACATGGAGGGAATCACTACTCCAAGATAATCGAGGGTCAAGGTGGAGATTCGTTGTTTCGACCCCCAATTACTCACTAAGGTAAGTGGCACTCTCAGAATTTCTACTTACTTTAAGCCTCCATCGTCGACTTTAGAAGGTGCCACCTCATTATGGAAGACCCTGAAGAGGACATGTGGAAGGACATGTGGAGGCCATGCGGTGGAAGGAGGACATGTGAAAGGACATGTGGAGACCATGCGATGGAGGACTTAAAGCGGTGGACATGTGCAAGCCACGCAATCCTCGAGTGTTACACCTCATCTATTTATGAATATTATAACGTAACCTAATCTACTATAAATAATGAGAGGAGGGGAGGCTTTAGTGTGGGTTTTAGTAAGAGTGAAAAGAACTCAGCGAGTGTGGCTAGCATGTTAAGGTGCGAGGAGAGCATCTCGGAGGCCTTGGATGCGAGGGAGGCCATGGAAGATGAGGGCTCATCTATGTAAAGCTAAGTACTTTGCTTCTCGTCTTAGCGGATTATTTCGATTCCTCCCGTGGACGTAGGTCAAAAAGACCGAACCACGTAAATCCTCTTGTTTGCTTGTGCTTCGTGTTTCGCATCTTCTTTGTCGTGATTTGTGGTTTGTTCTCTTACCAAGATTAATGAAATAAAGTTGTTTTTTCCCACAATATATATATATATATATATATATATATATATATATATATATATATATATATATATATATATATATATATATATATATATATATATATATATATCAGTGATGTGTGCTAGAAGATTCGCGGCGGTAGAGTAGCAGATTATCGTCTTAGCATAGACGAGATTTCAAGACGCACAATGCATTGAAAAGCGAACAAACAGACGACTCGAGAAGTTTTTACGTGAAACCCGTAAAGTGAAAACCACGGGCTCGGCCCAGCTATGAGAATCCACTATCGATTAACGTTTACGAAATCCTTCGTCCTACGACGAGAATAGGTAATTATATGATGTAAATGACAACGTCGACTGACGATATACTGATGATGGTGGTTGATGAAAATCGACGGTGGTTCACGACGATCGGCAAAGGTTCACGACGATCAGAGGTGATCGACGGCTATCGACGGTGATCGACGGCGGTCGGCGATGATGCAAAGCTGCTTCTTCTCCTCAAGACTTCAAACTCTCTCATTTCTCCTTCCCCCCTCACGTGAGAGTCGGGTCTATTTATGCGCTTCTGGTGCAATTAATGCAACCATTTCGATCGGACGGCTCGTAAGACTCCCTCGATCCGACGGCGTTTTAGGGCATTTGATGGCTTTAACGATGTCTGAATCGAGTGATCTTGGGCTCGTTGAATTCGTCTTGTCGAGACGCTCGATTCGAGTATGGACTTGCTAGTGTCGCATCTATTTAAACTTTCAATGTGTCCGATAATCTTCTAAATGTGGTTTAACGACTTGATTCGGCTCGATTCGACTCGGATTGACTAGTTTTGATATCATCGGGTCTCGTTTCATCGAGCTCGGCCGACTGACTATAAGTTTGTTGAAATCGGAGCTCGTATGACTTTTCATCAACATTCGAATATTTCTGCTCAAAAGATTGCATCGAGATTCGTGTCAGATGATGAATTTTGTTTGTGACATATCAGTTGCCCCCCTATTTTCGGGCGTGATCATTTTTATCGTCCGAAAATATCAATAACAAGCATCTCTGTAGTGTGGATATGTTATTTTATTAATACTAAGTATAAAAATAATTTTTATTCATGTTTATTAAGAGCCTAAACTTAGCTTAAATGGCTGGTTCCTTTTCTTTCATAAGAGAGGTCTCAAGTTTGAATCCCATGAAAAATATGATGGAAATTATTTTTTATGTGCCGGGCTGAAACGGTTTAGGTCGCCCGACTGGCAATTAACTGTCAGTAATGAGGCAGAGCCGTTGATTCGATTGGCCGCCGATTCGGACGGGTTGAGCGAATCCGAATCGCTGGGCCGTGAGGGTCGAACTCGAATGGAGGGAATCCAAACAGGCTCCTTCGAATGGGTCGAATGGAGGGAATCCGAACGGGCTGAGGAATATGAAGCTGAAAGGTTCATATATGATATATATATATATATATATATATATATATATATATATATATATATATATATATATATATATATATATATATATATGAACGGGCAAGGAAGATGAAGCTGAAGGGTTCATATATATTTTTATAAACAGTTATAAATATATAGTTATAAATATTTTTATAACAGTTATAAACTGTTAAATATATTTACAATGGTTATATGTATTTATAACTGTTAAATATATTTATAACTGTTATATATAGTTATAAATATATTTATAACACTTATGAACAGTTATAAATATATTTATATTTATAAACAGTTATATATATTTAAATAAACAGTTATATTTAGGGATCCAAAGATGTTCTTGTAAATTTTAATATATATATGTATATATATAAACTGCAGCAGTTTTTTTTTTTTTTTTAATTTTCAATTAATTTCATATATAAATGCAGAATATGAATGATCAAAAGAAGTTTTTTTTTTTAAACAAAATGAACATTAAATGACCCAAATCTTTTTTGAGCCTATAAATAGGCATAAGGAGGGGGTAGAGGTGCCGCAGCGCGGCGGCGCATTGCGGCTGAGCGTCGCTGCGGCGTGTTGCGGCGGAGCGTCGCGACGGGTGTTGCAACGGGGCGTCGCGGCGGAGCGTAGCGGCGTGGCGTCGCAGTGGCGTGTTGCGATGGGGCGTTGCGACGAAACGTCGCGGCGGCTCATCGTAGCGGCACCACGTAACGACGTGTTATGGTGGTTCATTGCGGCAGAGTGTTGCGACGAAACCTCACAACGCGGCATTGCGACGAAGCGTCGCGGTGGGTTGTCGTGACGAAGTGTTGCGGTGGCGCGTAGCCATGGTGCATTGCAGTAGAGCGTTGTGGCGGCGCGTTGCAGTACAGAGTTTGCAACGCCGAATTGTGTTGCGGTGAAGTGTTGTGGAGAGACGTTGCTGCGAAGCGTTGCGATTATGCGTTGGGATAGGACGTTGTGCCGCGGCGACGCATTGCGGCGGTGCGTCGCAGCAACGCGTTGTCGCAGTGCATCGCGGTAGTGTGTTGCGGCTTAGCGTCGCGGCAGAGCGCTGCGGCCATGCGATGCGTTGCAGTAGTGCATCGTGGCTAGGCATCACGGCGGCATGTTGCTGCGAAGCGTTGCAAACACACGACGCGTCGTGGAGAAGCCCTGACTGTGTGTCTTGGCAAGGCATCACGGCGATGCGCTACGGCGGATCTTCGTGATGGCGCGTCACAGCGGCGTAATGCAGCGACATGTTGCAGTGGCGCATTGCGGTGGAGTGATGCATTGCAGCGGTGCGTATGCATCAGAGCGATGCGTTGCGACGGAAAGTCACGGCGGGGCAATGCATTGCAGTGATGCGTCGGCGCGTCACAGTGGCGCTTCGCAGGAGCTCATCACGGCGGCGTGTTGCGACATCGGGTCGCGACGGAGTGGTGCGACAGCGCATCACGGTTGGGCAACACAGCGATGGGTTACGGTGGCGCTTTGTGGGAGTGCGTCGCGATGAAATGTCGAGGCGGCTCGTGGTTGCGGCACAACACAATGACGTGTTGTGGTGGTGCGTTGCGGCAGAGCATTGCGACGAAGCCTCACAACGGGATATTGCGACGAAGCGTCGCGGTGGAGAGTTGAGGCAAAATGTTGCGGTGCAGCATCGCGGAGAAGAGTTGTGGCGCTGGTTGGGACGCAGAATTGCGGCAAAGTGTTGCGGTGCAGCGTCGTAGTGAAGAGTTGCGGCGAAGCGTTGCGGTGCAAAGTTGCGGCGAAGTGTTTCGAAGGCGCGTCGGGGTGGCGTGGCTTAATACAACAACGTGTAGCTGTGGCTCGTTGCGGCGTACCTTTTCAGCGACGCGTTGCCGCGGAATGTCGCATTGCGGCGGCGCGTCAAGGCGGGGCGATGTATTGCGGTGACGCATTGTGGCGGAGCGTTGCAGATCGTGTACTTGATGCTCGCGTATTCCGGAGGAGATTTATGTGCCACTCTTGCACGTTATAAAGGTGATGAAAAAATGCTGTATTTTTCCCGTCGCACTTTCAGGGGAAGATTTCTTGCTTATGTAGTAACGACGATATACGGTGCTCTCCCAATGATTATCAGAAGTACTAGAGTTTTGGGGAGGCGATGTTGACTCTACTCGAAGATGAGCGGATTTGTTGTGGCCCTTGTGCAATTATATGTTGATATTTGTAACATTTTTAATCATCTGATGTGGCATTTGTAGATGATGACAATGTATTTCTTTACGTTTTCCACAGTTGTTGTGGCTTCTCAATCAAACGAAAGTCTTTTTGTGGTTCATGTTTTTCGAGATTGTGCCCTCTCAGACTTATGGCTTAAAGGAGCTTGAACCGGTATCTTCTGAGGCTCGTAGCCTTCTGAGGTCTTTGAGAGTACCTGCACCTTTTGAGGCTTGTAGCCTGCTGAGGTTTTTGAGTGTACCTGTGCCTTCTGAGGCTTGTAGCCTTCTGAGGTCTTTGAGTGTACCTGTGCCTTCTGAGGCTTGTAGCCTTCTGAGGTCTTTGAGTGGAGACCCTGTCAACCACTTGCTCTCATGGAGTCTTTCTAGTGAGGACCCTGTCCACTACTAGCTTCCGATCGAGACTTGCCTCTTGGGCTCGTCTTCCAGGGCATGGTAGCATCTCATTGAGTCTTGCCTCTTGGGCTTGACTTTTAGGAGTACCGTATCTTCCCGTCGAGTCTTGCCTCTCGGGCTTGACTTCTAGGGGTATAGCACCTCTTTTCATCAAGAGGACTTTCTACACAAAATTCTTTCATGAGAAAATTAAAAAAAAAATTAAATGAAATGAAATTTTAAAACCACATGAAGATTTTGTTAAAATTAAGAGTTTATAAGCCAGTTTTTACTCAGATAAGATGAGTTGGAAGTATACTTCTCATTCGATAATTCCAACGATTCTGTTCTGGTTTCCCTCACATTGTTCTTGTAAGTAGCGACCCGGATATCCTCGGCGTATCGACGTTCAATTTCTTCCTTTAATTGAAAACATTTTTCCGTTGAATGTCCCTTTGCACGATGGAAATGACAATATCGAGACCGGTCTCCACCATTCGGATTTCTTAATGGCTTCGGCCACTTGACAGTATCTTCATCCTCGATGGCCATTAAGATGTTAACACGAGACGTGTTGAGTGGCGTGTATTCTTTTTCCGATCGTTGCTCATGATTCCCCGTGGTTTAAACTTTTTCTGCCGTGAAATTTTGGTATCCTCAACGTTATTCTTACGCTTGCTCCCCAATCGCTCAAATTGTTCCTTGTGAGCAATGATGGCCTCATCTGCAGAGATTTGTGCCTCAACACGGTGCACAAGGTCAGCATAAGAATGAACTGTCTCTCGCATAAGTGATGAGTAGAAGGGTCCTGGGCGGAGTCCCCCAAGAAAGACTCCCCTAAGCAACTCTGGATCTACTCCTGGAATTTGACGGGCTTCAGTAGAAAACCTGCGGAAGTAGTCTTTGAGTGATTCTCCTTCACTTTGACGAATTCCTGAGAGATGAGATGAATCCTTGATGATCCTTCGATTTGCTATGAACTGTTCCACAAATAGTTTGGCAAGCTTGTTAAAGGTGTTTACAATGCCCCTACAGAGAGTAAAACCAGGTCCGAGCTTGTCCCTTAAGAGTAGCAGGGAACACTTGACATAGAAGCGCGTCAGAGGCACATTGAATGTGCATGATGGTTCTATAATGATCAATATGTTCATAGGGATCAGTTATCCCTTCATATGCGTCAATGTTCGGCAGCTTGAAGCCAGTTGGAATGGGGTGTTGGAGGATCGCATTCGCTAAGGGAGAAGATTCCTCGATGTTATGATGAGTGTGGAAGCGATCTTTTTCTCAATGGGGAACTCTTCTCGGACGAGGCGACGTAATTCGTTACGGATGACATTATTTGGAATGGTAGCGAGACGTGGCGGTGCTAGGTGAACCGCATGAGCTGGATGGGTGCAACTTGCAGTGTCTACGAGTTCGGCATCACGACCTGGTACGGGAAGTGTTCCTTCTTGGGGAGGGGGGCTGGTATGACTTCTTCCGGGCATGTTTCTCATAGGACGCTGATTCAATGGTGGACGATTTTCATTCATCGACGGTTGTTGGGTCCTACATAAAAATTGTAAGATCTGCAGTTGAGCTTCCTCCATTCTTCGCATGCGTTCTTCCATAGAACGACCTGAAACCCCCTCGTTGGCAGGATAGCGTGTTCCAAGACGGGAAGATGAAGAAACATATCGCCCTTGACTACGTGACAGATTCCTGGAATGATGGGTGTTGGAGCGAGCTGCTCCGTTGTCCCGAATATTGTTACTGTTTTCCATGTAGGAAAATTGAACAAGTACTTCAGTGATGGGAATGAGAGTTTCCCACAGACGGCGCCAAACTGATGTGTGCTAGAAAATTCGCGGCGGTAGAGTAGCAGATTATCGTCTTAGCGTTGTACGAGATTTCAGCACGCACACAGATGAAAAGGGAACAAACAGTGACTCGAGAAGTTTTTACGTGGAAAACCCGTAAAGGGAAAAACCACGGGGCCTGGCCCAGTTGCGAGAATCCACTATTGATTAACGTTTACAGAAATCCTTCGTCCCACATACGAGAATAGGTAATTATATGATGTAAATGACAACGTCGACTGACGATATACTGATGATGGTGGTTGATGACAATCGACGGTGGTTCACGGCGATCGGCGAAGGTTCACGACGATCAGAGGTGGTCGACGGCTATCGACGGTGATCGACGGCGGTCGGCGATGATGCAAAGCTGCTTCTTCTCCTCAAGACTTCAAACTCTCTCCTTTCTCCTTCCCCCCTCATGTGAGAGTTGGGGTCTATTTATAGGGTTTCTGGGTGCAATTAATGCAACCATTTCGATCGGACGGTTCAGAAGGCTCCCCTCGATCTGACGGCATTTTAGGGGCATTTGATGGCTTTAACGATGTCGGAATTGAGTGATCTTGGGCTCGTTGAATTCGTCTTGTCGAGACGCTCGATTCGAGTATGGACTTGCTAGTGTTGGCATCTATTTAAACTTTCAATGTGTCCGATAATCTTCTAAATGTGGTTTAATGACTTGATTCGGGCTTGATTTGACTCGGATTGGACTAGTTTTGATATCATTGGGTCTGTTTCATCGAGCCGGTCAGTTTGACTATAAGTTTGCTGAAATCAGAGCTCTGTATGACTTTTCATCAACATTTGAATATTTCTTGCTCAAAAGATTGCATCGAGATTCGTGCCAGATGATGAAATTTTGTTTGTGGCATATCAATCAGTATTATTTTTAAATAATTTAATTGACTATAATGCTACAAATATTTATAATCAATTAAAATTACTAATTAAAAATATAATAAAAATATATTAAATCCTATTTAAATGTTTATTTTAATATAAAAAAATGAGATTTAAATCTTGCCCTACCCTTAACATTTTACTTCTGTCTAATTAGGATTGTCAAAATAGCACATTGTTCGTGAATAACTCATGTTCGGCTCGATAAGTAAGCAAGCCAAACAAAAACATTTTTTTTTTGAATTAGAAGTATAAACAAGCCGAACATAAATAATGATATTTTTTAACAAATTGAGTTTGAACTCGCTCAAGCTGGGCTCGTTTACACTGCTAATGGTTGCACGCATGACAAGAGTTGTCAAAATGATTTTTGGTTCGCATACAACTCATCTTTGACTAGCTAAGTAAACAAACCAAACATGAAAATTTTTTTTATTCGAAATATAAACGAGTCAAACACGAATAGAGATATTTTTTTTACGAGACGAATACGATCTGAGCACAGGCTCGCTCGTGTTTGGCTCATTTACACCCCTAATGACATTCGCTCAACTATGTTCACTTTACCTCCATCATTTATTTATAGCTGTTTGCCTACCTTCACCCAACCAGAGTCTTCTGATCCCAGCACCCATTAATTTCATTGCTTACCATCACATTTAAATTGATGAAATGCATTTGATTTAGCTATTGCTTATAAGGTTGCCGGATGTTATGGCCTATAAGATGGATGCTATGACCTATAAGGTGGATGAGCATTTCTGATGATTTTCATAACTTATAAGGCTTATGCATGACATTGCATATCAAGCCGGTGCACATCAGCGACACCATCAACAATAACAACCCTTGTCGGGCTCATTACCCATTGTTGCCACTAATGTCGGTGCACACAATTTTTGATGAAGTTCAAATATATCATCAACACCAAAATTAAACAAAAGGTGCATTTAGGCAACTTGTGCTTATCCAGATAAGTTGCTTATCTGGAAATGCATACCGCAGGGTTTGACCCGCGTTTCACATTTAGAGTAAAAAACCAACTGTATTTTTGGATAAGTTGCTCAAACGCAATTTCCAAACGGTAAGACGGTGTTTTTGCCGCTGCTGCGTATAAGCTACCCCAAATGGAGCCTAAGGGCGGTGGTGTTTTGAAAATGCACCATGCCTATTTGGGTAAACTACGTTTTGGTAGCTTATGCGTTATCAAAATGCTAAAAACAATGCTTTCACATTGCACCTATCTAAGTGCAGTGGCAACATTTTGGTTGCGATATGATTTTTCCAAAAAATTAAAAATTTGTAATAGCCACCGCACCTAACTTATCAAAAGATTATTTTTAATCAACTTATCAACAGATTAGTCTGCGGCTGTCCCAAATAGATCGTAAATCTCTTGACCTCTTTGCAAGAATGATTAGACATGTTATTATACCTCTTTTAGAAGATAACATATAATTGCAGTTCTCAATCAAGGAGAGAAGTATTATTTGTTAAATCATGCCATGAATTAGTAAAATCAGATTATATATATATACTGAAGATTCTTCAGATGCTTTCATAATCTCATCTTTTATAAATTAGAGTTCTAAAAGAAATTTTCGGGGCTCATATCATCGACTTTTTATTGCATACGGATACCAGACGCAAAATTGCGTCCGGTGTCCAGTAAGAGGCGCGAAAAAAAGGTGATGAGTCCCACTCTAAAAACAAAAAAAAACCAAAGTGTAAATGACTCTCATCCTCATTGGACACCGGACGCAAATTTACGTCTTGTGTCCATATGCAATAAAACCTCCACATCATCACACAAATCAGCAGCAGATGACGTGACGCTCGATGGTTAGCCATCAGGATGAAATTTTTTTTCCTGATTTGGACGCAATATGTTTACAACAAGATCTTAATTACTAGAATTAAATAATCATATATTAAGATAATAAAAAACACATTTTAAATATATAAAAACATAAATACCCTTTTCAATGCCCCTCATTTTTGTTTCACGGATATTAATAAACTCACCAAATGCAACAACTACACTAATATTAAATATTTAAAACTCCGTTTTCTCGACCGGTTTGAAATTACTGTCGCCGATCCCCGCCCGGTTCGATTTTCTCGGTTTCAAATTTAAACTATGGAACACTCAAAATACTAACCAATTTACGAAATCACCCTCATTGATTCTCCGAACAACTAGCTTATACTGCAGTCGTCGGATCAGAAAACCACGCTATCAAACGGCCACGATCTTTCCATCGTCCCAGTGCATTAAATTCTGAACCGCTCAAATCTAAATGAAAGCACGAATCACGAGGATGATGTTATCCTAATAGTTAAACACGTGGATGGCTTATATTCGAAATAATGCAAACAGAAGGGGCAAATGAGAAACACGAATATCGACAAATATCTGCTGCCAAAGTGGAACCGTCAAGTCTGCAGCTTTGTCCTCGAGCTCCGCAGAAGGGAAGCAGCAGCCAAGAAGGAATCAAAAAAATTGGATTTTAGTCTTTTGTCTCCTATCAAAACTTTGTTTTACGTTGTTTTATTAAAAATTTAAATTTGTTTTTATCCGAAGGATTTCTTAAATGTTTCAATCCAACTGTCGCTCCTTCTGCCAGGCCGTAAAAATCGGGTCTTTGGGAGCGGAAGCTGCATTTCTGCCGTTGCTGTTGTTCAATTTTTTGCGAACTTGAAGAAATCCTGGAAAAGATGGCAAAAAGGATGGCCTAGTTTTATTTGGAGTGATTGAGACAGGACTGAATATCTTTCTTGGCAATTATTGTTGCCTAATCAAACCAACGATCTGTTTCCTGTTTGGTTTAATTTAGAACAGTGAGGCCAACAGCGGGAAGTATAATTACACCCACTTGCCTTTTTCTGGACCAAGATGTCAATTTTTCAGAAATGGGGTTATCATGCCTCTTCTTTGTCTTGCATTCTCTTAATTGTCGAAGCTTGAGATTTGAATGGGTTTTTGGTGAGCTATGAGGGATTCAATGGGGAGTTGTAATTTGGAGCAGAAGCTGGGGAAGAAACATGATGATCTTGTTCATCGAAAGATAGTTGTGGTTGCAGTTAAAGCTTCGCAAGATGTCAATAGGACTGCATTGGTGTGGGCTCTGACTCATGTTGTTCAGCCTTGTGATCAAATAACTCTTCTAGTTCTGGTTTCATCGCGCAGTTCAGGTTTTAATTCTTCCGAACGTTTTGTTTTTGCTCTTTCTCGAAGTGAAGCTATTTGTTAAATGTATTATTAGCACTGACAAAGGGATCCTTTAGCTTAGATTTGGTTTGTGGTGCCTTCTTGGATTATCCTTCAATGCTATATTTTGTTTTTTATGGAAAAAAAAAATCTGACTTCTGGATGAATTCCAGTTTGCAAGATGTAAAGATGGGGTTTTTTTTTTTTCTTATCATCCACACCCTTTGCGAGACAAATCGACAGAAATACTAATAATATACTCTCAAAATTGTTTTTCTTACTTCTTATGTCAACAGAAAAATTGTGGCTTTTGTATGATGATTGCATAAATATCCTTCATTGGGATTTTATTTTACTTTTCTTGTTAATAAGACTGTTTATTTGTTTTAATTTTTAGTTTATATCATGCCCAGCAGTTTTCCATTCCGGTTGTTAATTTGTTGCCATTAACACGATTAATAAATTGTCATATCTTCATCATTTAGGTAGAAGACATTGGGGGTTTCCTAGACTATCAGGAAATTGTGCAAATACCCATAGGAATTCGAAGACTTCTGGCAACACTTGCAGCAAGGAGTCTAAAATACAGGATTCCTGTTCCCAAATGATCACTCAACTTCCTAAAATCTACAATTTGGAGAAGGTTGGTCCATCTGATTATTATTATGTGTATTATTTGTTGACATTTCTGTTTAATTAGCATGCTTTTATGTCCTTTTGTAGGCAAATTTTAAGCTTAAGATTGTATCTGGATCAACTTGTGGAGTAGTGGCTGCTGAATCCAAGAGGGTGCAAGCAAGCTGGGTAGTAATGGACAGGTAATCGTTAATTACTGAATTGTTTGCTGTGGAAAGAATTTTATCTCTAATTTCTTAGCTTCTTCATAATCTCTCAACCATTGGAGCACAGACAACTGAAGAATGAGGAGAAGAAATGCATGGAAGAGTTGCAATGCAATATTGTGGTTATGAAGCGCTCTCAACCTAAAATTCTTCGACTTAATCTTTCTGGGATATCTGATACGGAGCCGTTGGTTAGTTCGCCACATTCTGTGTTGGATAAAGCAGCTGAAATGTCTACTAAACTTGCTTCAGATCTTCATGCTGAAGGCACTGATTTGACTCATTCTAGCACTGCTGAAGTCGGAAGCATGTCACAGTCAAGCTCTGATCATGGAACTTCGCCACTTACTGCCCCTAAAGTAGAAGGCGATTCTGTGAAAGATGCGGTATTTATCCCAAAGGAGAAGGCTTTTACTGATTTAAGTAGTTCTGAATCTGATAATGAAAGTTCAGATCCTCTGCAAACTTCAAGGTTGCAACCATGGGCAGCACAAATTCTCAGTAATGATCTGAAACCAGTTTTTGAAGTTGAGGAACTCTCACAGAAACTGAATAAACTGGTACACCCTTTGACTCACAAAGCTTTGATGTACAAGTTCTTTGATCTAGACTTAAAAGCTGGAAGCAGCACTAAGAGCCATAAATCAGTTCCAGAATCCAATAGGAATATCAGAGAATCTATTATTACCTTGTTAAGAAACGCACCTCTGGGACATCCTCCTCTATGTTCAATTTGTAATAACAAGGCGCCTGTTTTTGGAAAACCTCCCAAATCTTTTAGTTATGCCGAACTGAACCTTGCAACTAATGGATTTTCTCAATCCAACTTTTTGGCTGAGGGTGGATTTGGCTCTGTTCATAGAGGAATCTTGCCTGATGGTCAGGTGGTTGCCATTAAGCAGCACAAACTGGCGAGTTCTCAGGGAGATGATGAGTTCTGCTCGGAAGTTGAAGTTCTGAGCTGCGCACAACATCGAAATGTTGTGATGCTGATTGGTTTCTGTGTTGAAGATAATAGAAGGCTGTTAGTTTATGAATATATATGCAACGGATCTCTGGATTCTCATCTATATGGTAATTTTTCTATGCATGAAGTCAGCTCGGTTTTTTTAGCGGGCTCTTTTGGACACAATTTTTTGGTATTTTATGTTTGTGTAATTATTTGAAATGTGTGTTCCTCTCTGCAAACATGTATTATGTTTCTTGTTTGGAAGATTCATATCTCAGATATTAAATTCGGGTGGGTAAAAGTTCAAGTTTTTTATATGCAATGGTTTGATTATCATTCATATGGACTAAAGTAGTTCACAAGTGCAAGGTTAACTTTCCATATGTAGTAAGATAGACAATATATCCTTGTTCTAAATTCAGATGGAGCCGACTGTTTAACTGTGGATTGGTCTTCCAATTAGTTTGATCTAGGTTCAAAATTGCTTGCGCTGAACTGACCAAATTGTATTTGAACTGGTGAACTGGATATGTTTTAGATGAATTGTCTGGTTCTGATATTGATCCATTTTTGGCTTTCAATCGAATGTTTAAAATTAAAGTACATAGATTAAAAATAGAGAAAATAGTTGAAATATCATGTCATAAAGTTTGATTACCATTATATTGAAATTATTCAAGAGTGAAAGTATCTTAAATTAGAAGATTGTATATTGCTTTGATAAAAAAACTATTATGGCATCATTATTTTATATATATATATATATATATATATATATATATATATATATATATATATATATATATATATATATATTAAACAAAGTTTGATTTAGATTAGAAATAGAGAAAATAATTGAAATACCATATCATAAAGTTTGATTAGCATTATATTCAAATTATTCAAGAGTGAAAGTATCTTATATTAGAAGATTGCATATTGCACTGACAAAAAAATATTATTGTATCATTATTATATATATATATATATATATATATATATATATATATATATATATATATATATATTAAAATAATTTAATATCTATTACATCATTCATTTTAACTCAAGTTGAACCGTTGAACCTTAAATATCTGTTTTTCTGGTTCAACATCCGGTCTGAATTTCATAACCTTGAATTATATCTTACAGTAGTTACGGGAGTGGGTGTAGTAAAAATTATTATGATCTGAAAATCATCATGGTTTAAAAGTTAGCCTTTCATACTGTTACAAAAACTATGCATTGAATTCTTCATGTAATCATTTTCTGAAGTAAATGATAAATTTGTTCAGAAAATAAAAACAACAGCTTAATCAGCTTGAATTGGATGAACTAACTCAAAATTGTGTATGCAGCTAATATTATGCTTCTAACTTGGTGGATTTTAATGTTTGTAGATTCAAAACAAAGCCGTTTGAATGGTATGCCACCAATATTATGCTTATAATTTGGTGGATTTTATTGTTTGTAGACTCAAATCAAAGACCGTTGGAGTGGTGTGCCAGACAAAAAATTGCTGTCGGTGCTGCAAGAGGACTAAGATATCTTCATGAAGAGTGCAGAGTTGGCTGCATAATTCACAGGGATGTGAGACCAAACAATATCCTCATCACCCATGATTTTGATGCACTGGTACGTATCATTTTCTCTTGACATAGAGGAGCTTATACTTGGGGCTTATTTGATTCGCTGAAAAAATAAGAATGCAGTATAAACGGAATACAATACTTAGAAATTCTTGGTTTGGAAACTAAATGAAGTAATTTACATTTATGTTTGATTTGAAGAAAAATGAAATATATGTAAAACAAGTTCGACAATTACGGCGGTGGCAACCTGTGACACCTCTTGTGTCCGGTGGATTCCGGGTGGAGGCGACAAACAGCAAGTGATGGCGGCAGACCAAGGTGGTAGTGACAACAAACTGTAATTTTCTGCTTATTTGAAAAATTACCCAAATCGAATGAATTTGGAATACAACAGTTTTGAACTGTAGGGTGAATTTCAAATTTACCAAAATTAAGTATTGCATTCCATTTTCATCCACCCAAAATTCAGAATTTTGAGAATTTATTCATTTGATTTATTTTAACGCTTATAATGTAGGGAACCAAGCAACCCCTTAATTTTTTTTCTCATTTTTTTTCATTGTATACACTATATAGTTTGTTTCTATGATCCCATTGTAATATATGCATTGTTCTTTTTCTTTCTTGCTAATACTAAAATCTGGTTTTTTAAGTCATTTTCTGAAGAAACCTTCTTAAATATGCATTGTTCTTTTTCTTTTCTTTCTTGCTAATACTAAAATCTGGTTTTTAAGTCATTTTCTGAAGAAACCTTCATAAATTTGGTGCTTCTTGATGATTAATGTCCACTTTTCTTACATTACTGCATTGATTTAGTTCCTGATGCATCATGATTCCAATTTTGTTTAATCAAGGTCGGAGATTTTGGCTTGGCAAGGTGGCAACCTGATGGGAACCTCGCCGTCAAAACACGAGTGATAGGCACCTTTGGGTACGCCTGCTATGAAAATTTCATCATTCGTCTCATTGCTCATTTAAAATTAGGAAGATTTACATACCACTGATTCTTATGCACTTAACATATCAAACATCTCAACTTCAATTTTCACATACATAAAACCTTCCTATGCATGGAAAGATGTATTTCACTTTCTAAAAGTTAATATGGCATTATTTTTTATGTGACATTAAAGATTAGGGTGCTCTAAATGTTAAAAGTAAAGTTTAGAGTTAGATATGTAAATACATAGTAATTGAGTGATATATGTAAATTCCTTTTGATATTATTACTGATTGCATTGCTTGGTAATTTCCAGGTATTTGGCACCAGAATATGCTCAGAGTGGCCAAGTTACTGAGAAAGCAGATGTTTATTCCTTTGGAATAGTGCTGCTTGAACTTGTAACTGGAAGGAGGGCAGTGGATATTAACAGACCAAAAGGCCAGCAGTGCCTGGCTGAATGGGTGAGCTCTATAACTACTAAAATTACATGAATATTACACATTCTTTTGTATAAAAAAGCTATAACGTATTCATGATACATGCTTTTCAGGTGCTTATATGCCACACAATTCTTATATATGTACATGTTAACACTGAAATTTTAATATTTGTTTACATAACATTTTAGTAATCATAATCAAATCAAAACACATGGGTGTCTTCACATAGAATTATTTATATTATTAATATTTGGGGCATTATTCCAGCATGCAACAACATGCATACCACCCATTTCCTATGTAATTACACATCTAACACCTAAACTTTACTTTTTACATTTAAACCAACCAACTCTTTCATATGACATAAAAAGTACTACCATTTTGCTTTTCATGCATAGGTAAGGTGATACGGATCTAAAAATTGAGGTTTAGGTATTAGATACGTAAATACGGAGGAATGGAGTGGTGTTTATGTAAGTCTTTCGTAATATTTTTTGATGTGATGTTAAAGATTTGTGTGCATATGAATAAATATCAAAGTTCTGAGTGTTACACAAGTAAATACATATCAAAGAGATACTGCAATATCATAACTTAATTATGTTGTTTTTCTGTAACTTCCATTGTCAGCATACATCTTTCAACATAAACTAGTTTCCGTTTTGTATTTTTACAGGCTCGCCCAATTTTAAAGGAATATGCCATTGATGATCTCTTAGACCCTCGGCTGAGAAAGAATTACAACAACCATGAGGTATTCTGCATGCTGCATGCTGCTTCACTCTGCATTAATCGAGACCCGAATTCCAGGCCTCATATTTCTCAGGTAAATACGCAATTCAATGAATCTTTTTTGAGAGAAAGTAACTCTTAATGTACCATATGAAACCTTGAAAACCCCAATCTGGCAATTAAAATTTGCAGGTTCTCAGGATTCTGGAGGGCGATATTTTCCTAGAACAAAACTGCGTCTCAACGCCTCTCGCCATGAAGATTAAAGGAGTTGACAGACATAAACAGATCAGCAACAGCAATGGCTTCAGCTCGATGAATATGTGAGAGATTAATTAATGGCTATATCGGTTTGATAGGGGGAGGGCATCATTCATCTTCTTCTCTACTGCTGCTGCTGATGTAATGTTAGATAACACTGTATTTTTTTGTCTCGAGTAATCGGTTTCAATCTGTTTACTATGTGTACTACTGTTGGTTTTGTAATTGCAATTATTTGCAATTACAAATTTTGGCCATCTGATGCGCTTTTGATGTTCAAGATTGATTGTACTTGTGGCTGCATGTTTGGGGGGAATTTCAGCCCTTCTGCTGTTTTGTTCTATTTTCCAACGGCTATCTTTGATTTCATGTATCAGAGAGAGATTTGAAAAAAACATGACATTTCACTTTTGCTTTTGTATCTTCAGTCTTTTCTTTAGTAGAATTTCCTTTCTATTTAAAGTGGGGCAATTGCATGCATAACCTCTGAAACATTATTATTTACAATTCTAGCACACTCTTTCATCTAATTCTCAAATTCTCACTCAAATATTAAAAAATATTAAAATTCAAGATAAAATCTCAACTCATTTTTTATTTCTATTAAATTTTTAATAATTTAATTATGATTGGATCTGCAGTTCCAAAATATCCAAAATTTTAATAGTAGAAATGTTTTGGGTTCTAAGTGAGATTTTTTCATACAGAGAATGTATTCAGCGCTGCGTACGGTAGTCAATTAAATAGTCATGTAGAACACTAAAGAATTCGCGAAGGGTATTAGAGAGTTATTGGGGTTTAAACTATAGATGTATTAAGAAGTTATTATGGGGTTATTACGAGTTATTGTGGGGTGTTGCTGAGATTATTGTAGGTTGTTGTGGGGTTAATGAAATGGAGCTGCGGAGATTATTGTCTGGTTATTGTGAGGTTATTAGAATTAATATTTCAATAAAATCAAAATAACTTTGCAATAATCCTGTAATAACCAACATAATTTTCACTTCAATGAAACTGTGAAAGTTTTTGAGAAGTTTTTTTCAAATTATTACAAGATTATTAGAGTTAATATCTCAATAAAATCAAAATAACCTCACTTTGCATTTTAAAAACTTTTGTGAAACTATTATGAGGTGAGCCCGATTTGTTTTACATGATAATATTTAATTGATTGCCATCTGCGTACATTCTCTTAACGGAAAACTTTCTCGCTAAGCGAATACCCTAAAAAGCATCTCTTATTTACTCGTATATTTTGGATATACACATTTGATTTATGATATTTATAGCAAATTTTTAATCACATAATAATATGTTATGTTCATCTTTTTGTAAGACAAAAATAAAACAAAGACGATATAATTAAATAGAAGCATCTTTTATAATATATCAAAATATAAATAAAATAAAATAAACTTTTAGAAGTAAACAGAAATTTCAACCCCTAAACCTCAGACAAATAAAATCTCAAATTTAAACTTTCCCCATCAAATGAAGCTTAAAAAATTTGTCAGAATCCGCAAAAACCTGATTTTACATGATTTATTAGATCTTAAACCAAAAAAACCATTAAACTGGGCTTAAATGCAATTACAGCATTTAATTCACCACACAAAATATCACCTACACCCAGGAAAGCTTGAACAACAGGAACAAATCTTAAATTCAAAAAAGAAAGGAAGCAAAATCCTCACATCAACGTGGAATACAATATATTGGTTTATAAAAATCCAGACAAAAAAGTTATGGATCACCAGAGAATTTGCTCAAAAGTTCAACACAGATTCATCAAACCATATATAAGTTCTGTTGCCAATGTTAATTTACTTCGCACCGAGAGCCGGAAACTGTCCCTGATCTTCAATTGAGGGCATGGCCGGCGACACTGATGCCCCGCCGGTGTAATTGCCGCCGAACGATTCCCGATCACCACGGCCTCTTCCGCGACCACGACCACCACCTGGACCGTGATATCTCCCACCTTCAGCTGGCTTCAGAAACTCATTGATGTTTATAGCCTTCAAAGTTCATAATTCAAACAATGTTAGGCATGGAAAGTGATGAAACAAGCAAACTAATTGAATAAAAGGGAATTTACACAGGTAGCACACAATTCTAATGTATTTACATATCTCACGGCTAAACATCCATATTTACATTCGTGACACTTTAGTGCTTTAAACTATACATGAAAAGGTAACTATGATTGGTGTGATATTAAAGATTCAAAGTTGTTATGTGTGTAAATATGAAATTTAGGCGAAAGGATATGCAAATCTGAATAAACTAAATCAAACCTTTCTGGTTCTTTCTTCTTTCTCAGAGTTGTCTCTTAGTTTGGGTGAGTCTTTATCAGAACCCTGTAAAATTCTCTCTTTTATCATAAGAGTATTTAAATTGGGTGAAAACTGCCAATAAAAATTGTTTGAAATTAGAGTTGTACAAGTTTGATAAAAACTCCATCGTTTCCTTTCTTGACAGAAAGTTGCTGCATGGACTGCAAATCCTTGTCTATCTCAACTTTGCGCTCTTCAACCTTCATGGATAGTAAAGCTTTTCTTTTTTCCTCCTTTACTTTCTCATACTCTTCCAGGGTCATCTCCTGTTCAATGAAAACATCAGAAAAATAACAGATTTCTGTAGAGGTGTATTAAATTTTTTCAAAGTTAAATTAGTGGTATTTGTTACGTGGTATGAAAGATTTGGGTGGTATACAACAACAAGCCTTTATCTCACTAAGTTGGGTCGGCTACATGAATTCTTTTCCTCCATTGTGTCCTATTGAGTGTCATATTTTCATTTAATTCTAATAGATTAAGGTCATTTTTTATACAGTATGCCCAAGTCATTTTAGGTCTACCTCTGCTTTCTTAACATAAGTTGAATCTAAAACATGTACTCTCCAAACCGGATCATCATATGGTAGAAGTTTAATGTGACCAAACCATCTAAGACAACTCTATAATATTGTTTGCAACTGGAGCCACACCAACCCTTCCACGGATAGATTCGTTTTGTATTTTCTCTAAATGTCAAGCCACTCATCCACTTAAGTATTCTCATCTCAGCATCACTTAACTTTGTTTTATGCTTCTCTTTTAAAGACCAACATACTGCGCCATAGAGCAGTGCAGATCTCATCACCATCTTATAAAATTTTCCTCCTAAAGTCTAAGAGGTAATATTTCCATCACACAACAGGCTTGATGCATTCCAAAAGATTTGGGTGGTATAAATGAAAAAAATAAAATTTAGGTATTAGAAATGTAAAAACATAGGAATTGGGTGGTTGTGTATGTAAATGCTCCTGCTTTTAATTAATTTTAATTCATTTAAATCATTACCGCTGAATCCTGAATGGATTGAATCATGAAACTTACTCTTAAAAAGTCCAGTGAGATTGTAAAAACCTTCTGTTACTCCTACAAGTGCTTCATCCATTCAATGTAAAGTTGCCAACAAGCTGTTCTATATGAAAATAGAACATATTTTGCTAAAATACCTTGGAAACGAGTCATGGAGCAATTCCATAATTGGTGAATGCGATAAAAGAATAACATACCAAAATGCATCAGACAAGAGAGAGAGAAGAGATCAACCATGGATGGAGGATATAATAGTATTCATAGGATTTATAAAATTAAATGTTTATAAAGATTTTACAAACTTGAATTAAAACGCTATAAAAATAATCCTCGACCAAGAACACAGAATAAAGAACTAGCAACAAAGATTGCAGAACTTTTATTGAAAGCACTATTTTGAAAAACTGATAATATATATGCTTTCTTTGAGGATAGAATAAATACAACGATATTCGATACAAGCTTATACAAGTCATGAAAATTAAGGCCAAAATAAGGTAATAGTGAAAATTATATATATCCCCAAATGACAGAATATGCAATTGATGCACCAAATCATGTACCTTAACTTGCCTATGCAGTAAAAGCCGAAACAAAAAGAAAAATAAATAAATGCATAAATATTATGGAAGATTTACATACTACAACTGAATTCCCATGTATTTACATATCCATTTCCTAAACTTCGATTTTTACATAAATAACAGCTTAACTATGCATGAAAAGGTGCATTTCACTTTTTTAAAGTTAAAATATTGGTATTTTTAATGAGATATGAAAGATTTGGGTGGTACAAGGGAAAAAGAAAAGTCTAGGTGTTAGACATGTGAATACATAGGAATTGGGTGGTATGTATGTAAATGGCTCAAATATTAGTACATATAAAGAAACACTACCATGCTAATGTAAACATTGGAAAGAAACTAGATATTCAAAAGCTCATGAATAAACATGTCAAACATCACATATGTGAAAGCATCAGTTTACACAACACAAATAGAAATAGAGGAAAAACAAAAAAGAAACAGTTACCAAACTGAGTAGAAAGCATATTATAAACAGAAGTATTTCATGAAAAAAAAAATGTGAAAAATATTGCTAAAACTTTGGAAATTTATAAAGTAACCAGCAAAGCATAACAAGTAATGATAATTTTAAACATATAATTATAAATATAAACACACACACACACACAATATATATATCTATATATATATATATATATATATATATATATATATCAGGTGCATGCATCGCAGTCACATTGATGAATCCAGCTACTAAACAAAATACGGACTATGAATAAAACAAACTTTTAGAAACAATTAAATCCCAAAATGATGCTATGATAATTCATGTGTAGCCAATATAGTTCCATAACATGATATTTCTCTAATTATGTCCCTAGACTATATAAAAGGATCCAAAACAGTCCCCTGAATTTAGTTTATAGAATATATAAAATTGATTTAAAATGGTCCCTCATACGAATAGTTGGAAGACTATTTTAAAATTATCCTTTTTTACAAAATGTATAATTCAGTCTAGTTTAGTTACAAGCAACATGTCTTTTAGATAAAATCCATTCCTTTAAAATCACATACATAGAAAAAATCATTTGCTACCTCAAATTGTTAAGATAATAAGGCTAAGGATATTAATGAAAATCAAAACATGCGAAATCAATCTTGAATAGGGTAAATGTGTTTTTTTTAAATAATTTTTTTAAGCATTGGTTTGGTGCTTGATACGGTTTAACACAACCAACGAAGTTCCTCAAAAAAAACTTCATGTTAAGGTTAGAGCGTAATTTTATACATGTAAAAAGTTTGCGATGGAATAATATTTTTATGGCATAAAGAATTCATTAAATTTTTTGGAAAATTTTAACAAATACCCTCTAGATCTTGGATATCTACAAAATTAACACCATATCTCCATTTGTCAAATTTTACCCAAATATCTCCATTTGTGACATGAGCAAATACATAATATGCAAATTCATTTTTTTTAAGATTAATACTTTGGTAAATAGGCTAAATTGCAGTGGCATATGGATAAATATTTCAATTTTTTTATTGAAAACACAAAATGATACATAAAAAAATTGCGATGAGTGAATGTGTGGAAGATTTTTGATACTGATAAAATATTTCCTAGGAAGAGGCCTAGGGCCTAGGGTTCCCAAAGAAACTACGAGGGAAATCAAAATTTCCTCCAAGTCTATTCCAAAACCAGCAAGTATTGGGAATGTTCTTCCTCATTTTCAAAACTAGTGATACAGTTGAAACCCCTAAACCCGTCAGCCAAAGCAGCAAAGTTTGGTTCCCTACTACAATATTATGGTTGTTGCAATTTTGCAATACCATAATACTGTTCTTGCAAAAATGACCTCGCTACAATATTGCACTTTTCTATGCTACCATTTGCTTCATCACACACTGAAAATTGATGTAGCTATACTGTTGAGCAAATAAAAGATGGGAAATAAAAGGTGGATTGAGAGAATCGTTACAATAACAACAACAAGCTTTTATCCCACTAAGTGGGGTTGTATTGAGTTCATATTTTCATTTAATTCCAATAAATTAAGATTATTATTTACACAATAGACCCAAGTCCTTCTAGGTCTACCTTTTCTTTTCTTAATATAAGTCGAATCTAAAACATTTACTCTCCTAACCGGATCGTCAGATGGTCGACGTTTAATGCAACCAAACCATCTAAGATGACTCTCACTAATTTTGTTTGCCAATGGAGCTACACCAACCTATCACAGATATATCCATTTTGCATTTTATGTCTAAGTGTAAAGTGTCTAAGTGTAAAGTCACTCATCCACCAGAGCATTATCATCTCGGCAACACTTCACTTAGTTTTATGCTTCTCTTTTAAAGGCCAACATTTAGCGCCATAGGGCACTACAGGTCTCACCACCATCTTATAAAATATTTCTTTCAGTTAAAGCGGTATTTTTCTATCACATAATAGGTCTGAAGCATTCCTCCACTTCAACCAACCTACTTGAATTCTACTAATAACATCCCTATCTATATCATCATCACTTTGAACAATAGACCCAAGATATCAAAGCGTTCACACCTTTTAATAATTTGATCACCCATAGTTACAACTTTGTCGCTAGAGCTACTACTACTAAAATTATATTCCATATATTCGGTTTTAGCTCTACTCAAACGAAGGCCTTTTGACTCCAAAGTGTATCTCCAAAATTTAAGTTTTTCCTGAGCTCTTTCTCTAGTATTAGCCACAAGAAGGATATCATCAACGAAAAACATACATATTTTATAATGTGTAATAACAAAAAGAATCAAAGATACATATTTTATAATGTGTAATAAAATTTTGATGTGCACGAAAATACAAGCCTAAATAAAAAAAAGATGTATGATGAGTATATTAATACGAGGAGTTGGTAATTGTGTGGCTGAAATCAGATTTAACATCTCAGATGATATCCAAGAAAAGTGAATGAAAAATAATGATTTATAACGCCAAACCTAAATAGTTGGAACTTGCAATGACAATAATGATGATAGAGAGTTGGAACTTGCGCACACATTGAACTCAAAATATATATCAATATCTGGAAAATCAAAATGTATGATAGAAAGAATAATATAAAGAGTTGGTACTTATGTGGCCGAAAATAGACTTTCAAGTTTGATAGATGGATTATAAAAAAAATGTTAAAAGATTAGAAAGAAAATTGTAGACAAGAGAAAAAATTAACTGATAGGAGTTGTTCAAAATGATATGCAAGGAATAAGTCTAACATTCAATATCACATTCGACAAAATGAATGAAGACTTATAATGCCAACCCTAAATAGTCGAAATAATACTAATAATGATGAAGAGTAGGTACTTATATGTTAGTGCCTCTCCATTTCACTCAAAATCTAGATCAATAACATCTAAAGATCATATTAAAAAAAAATGAACAAAAAATGAAGATTTATAATGCCAACCCAAAATAGTCGGGGCAATACTATTGATGATGAAGAGTTGCTATTTATATGTTAGTGCCCCCACATTGCACTCAAAATCTATATCAATATTTGCAAAAAAACATCGAAAATTCCTATCATCCTCTCAACGTAGGTTCTTGTGCACTAACTCCTGTTATGTATTACATTGACCAAAGTGAAGCTTGACTTGAAAATTTTTATGAGTACTGCAAAGAATCGTATGGAAATAAGGGGCATTTACATCATACCACCAAATTCCTATGTATTTACATATCTGATACCTACACTTAATCTATTACATTGATATCACCCAAATATTTTATACCACATCAAAAATACAAGCATTTTAACCTTTAAAAAGTGAAATACACATTTTCATACATTGGAAATATGGAAAATATTAAAAAAATTGAAATTCAGGTGTTAGATATATAAATACATAGGAATTAAAAGGTATGCATGTAAATCTCAAAATAATTAAACGCAATCTACAGAAGTACAGACATTATCTTCAGGTTCCTTCACCACTTCCTGTACTGCTATTTCCTTCTTATCCTTGCTTGCATCTGCTATGTTCCCATCTTCTCGTTCCACTTGTTTCTCAGTAATCGCAACATTTTCATCAACAGTCACACCCTCCTCAGTCTCCCTATCAAATCACGCATCATCAAAAATCAACAAAAGAAGCTCGTAAACCATTAAAAGGAAAAAACAAATTCAATGAAATCTTAACTGTGCAAGAACTTCATCAGCAACTGTGCCCCAGTTACCACGCCCGGCACCCTCTTTCTTCATCCCATTCCCCATCCCAGTTCCACTCCTACGCTCATAAACTCTTCTTTGAGGACGATCAGGATCAAATCCACCCTCCCCATTCCCGCTCACATGAGCACCACGCCGGCCACCACGGAAAGATCCCCGTGACTGACCAGAGTTTCCTTGCCCCCTTTCTGAAGGATTAACGCCCTCGGCATTTTCAGTTGAGAAACCACCACGACCACCACCATATCTGCTATAGTTCCCGTTTTCAAAATCCCTATTTTGTACAATCCCAACTCCTCTTCCACCCCTACCACGCACAACCCCCCCTCGCCCCGCTCCTTCCCTAATTGGCGCCGAATTACTCCTTGACTCCCTTACTGCAAACGCAAAACCAGAAAAAACTCGGACTAAAAAAACAAAAAGAAAGTTTGCGTAAATTGCGATGAGATAATACACACCGGCCTGCGCGGGAGGAAGGGGCTTCGATGGCAGCTTCGCCGGAGTGGATACCGCCGGAGAAGAAGCGGCGAGTTTCTTCTGCTGGGCAGCGATCAGTACTGAAAGGTCGTCGTTTTCACTATCTCCGAGGAGATCAAAGGGGTTTGTAGTCGCCATCGAGATGGAAATGGGACGATGCAGCGATCAAATGATCTCAAAACAGTTGTTTCAGTGAAGTAAAGTACAAATTTCCGGCGGGATTGTCGCCATGGTAACCTGTGATGAGAAAAGCAATAAGCTTTGATGAGAAGTTCACTTCTGTAGCTGCGGCGGCTGCAAGTGTAGAAAGCAGAGTGGATAGAACCCTAGACGCGCGCCGCATTAACCATTCATTTTAAGGATGCGGCGATGCGCAAGGTGCTAAATTTGTGAATATTACAAAGTTTTTCCTGCAAATTTGATATTGTTGTGTGTAAATTTAGTATTTATATGAATGGCTGAAATGGAGAGGTTTTGCAAAATTAGATTGTTTCAGGGGTTAAAGTGAAAATTAATTTTTTAACATAAAATTATCAGCCATAACTTTTGGGTTAAGGAGTCTATATATATATATATTTTAATATAAAGTTTATAATTGTGATGTTTCATCCTCTTGTTGAATTTTTAATTAAAGACGCAAATTTGCAGATAATAACAGTTTAGGTTATTGTTTAATTTAGTTGTAGATTGTTTATCAGTTTTTTTTTATAAATCTTTTGTTACAAATATATAAATAGTAATGAATATTAAAACTGATGCGAGGAGGTGGAGTAATGGATTATTGTCTTAGCATTACATGAGAATTCAACACACAAGGTGAAAGAAAACAACCGATAATGATATCATAAATTTTTACGTGGAAAAATCGATAAATGGAAAAAATTATGGGGCCTCGTTTAGTTGTATGAATCTAATATATGTTGATGATTACAGAAACCTCATGTCCCACAGACGGGAAAGAGTTACTAAATATTCTAAGTTACAATATTGGCTGATGACGTATGGTTGGTGGTGGTTGAAGACTATTAGTGGTGATTGATGGTGGTTGGAGATTGTCGACGACGGTCGATAGTGGTTGACGGCGATCGACTGGTGTTGATGACAGTGAGCGGTGATCGACGACGGTTAACAGTGGTCGACGTCCATCGGTAGTGGTCGAAGAATGCAATTGATGGCTGCCAGTGGCAATCGACGTTGGTAGAGATACTGCTGGACTTCACCTTATTTTCAAACCTCAAGTTCTCTGTTAAAGCTCAAGCTCCCCCGCGGAGCTTTCTTTGTAGTATTTTGGGTGTAATTAATACTGGAATATAAACAATTATGATCCGACGGTCTGGAGAGCTTCCTTCTATCAGACATTATTTAATGGACATTTGAGTGCCTTAATGATGACAGAATTGAGTAATCCAAGGCTCGTTGGATTCGTCTTGTCGAGACGCTCGATTTGACTATGAACTTACTAGATTCTACATCCATTTGACCTTCCAAATGTATCTGAAAAATCTTCATCATCCGACACAAGTCTCCCTTCCCGTCTGTGGCACAATGGGTTTCTGTAATCATCAACCTATAGTGAATATCTACTACTGGGCTAGGCCTCGTGGTTTTTCTCCTTTACATGTTTTTCCACTTAAAAACTTATGGCATCATTACTGATTGTTTTCTTTTCACTTAAGTGTGTGTTAAATTCTCATGCAACATTAAGACGACAATCCATTTCTCTATCGCTCGCTGCATATTTTCTAACTCGCATCTAAACTATTCTCAACAAAGATAATAATAGGTGGAGGACATATTTCACACAATAAATTGTGTAAATATTTTGTCCATTTTGTATAAATATATTAATGATATAATTATAATTTAAAAATAGCAATTTATGTGAGCCAGTATGAGTCACAGAAAGCAGTGTAGTCAAAGCCTTCCTCCGATCTATATCTGCATAAAAATAATTATTTAATAGTATTCTCATTAAACATCCCTTCTCTCAACGAAATTTTCATATTATTATTATTATTATTAAATTTTATATTGTTATTATTGTGTTTTCAATTAAATATTTTAAATTTTAAATTAATTTATTATAAGAAAAAGTGTAATGGGTGAAGTATATATTTAGTGGATGAAACATTAATTTATGAAGTTAAATTTAATAAATAGTTTAAGATGAATCTAATGAAATATTTCATATAGCTTATGTTATATGTTCTATTCTTTTTATAGATGTTGGCTTCCTTATAGCATATTCATGAAATAAATAGCTTACTAGTAGTATATCATAACATTTAGCTTGGAAAATGGAATTATTGATAGAATTAAATGGTTAAGGAGGACTTAAGCCCCTATCCTATTATATTGTCCATATAATCTTATGCCCTTTCATAGTTTTACAGTCGCCATGATTCTAGCTCTCATCTACCAAATAAAATTAATGCATCAGTATCCACACAAGCACTCAGAAATACGATCAATAAGTTTATTTATTTTTTTATTTCTTCAAGTAAATATGATCACGTTACTATTAGAAACGATTGCCTATCGTAGAAGAAATTTGAGTTTTTAGTCTTGTAATAGTGAAAAGTAAGGAAATATGTATGTTATTTTTTTTTTTTTTTGAGGAATATGCCTAAAACTTTCGTTTGGATCAACATTTTTATCTTATTAGTCTTACGAAACCATTCTCTTTGCATTGCTTATCAATTTTCAGGTTTTACAGACTATGCCTCTGACCAATGGCAATTGATGTATTCTCTCCAATCATTATCTTTGAATGTTAATAATATTTTTTGTTGTAACATTCAAGATTAAAAATAGATTTTGCATTGCAAATCATAAACCTCATCACCACCAGAAACTTCTTATACTATATCTAACCATATTTATCTTCAAATCATGAATAAATCATGAAAGAACAATCTGAATAATCTTTTAGCTATTATGAAAATTATTTGACTGTTATATTTTTCAAATAAAATACTTTGCACCTATCCTCTACCCATTACAATGAGTATTTAAATCGACTTCAATGTATGATTTAGCAATCTTCAAATTGATTTTTTATGTATGATCACACAATTTATAAGCATATTTACTGCTTGATTGAACATTGTTGAAATCATCTTCAAACCTTTTTGAACATGAACAAGCCATGTTTAAAGATGGGTTGATCATGATCAAAGAAGGTCCTACCATGTGCTGAAGATATTTCAAGGATTACTCAATCATGGTCGAAAGAGGTTTGATGAGCACTGAAAATGATTGATCATGATCTAACATTGTGCTTTTATTTTCAAGGTTTGTTTTATTATATTCTAAGATATATGTTAGATCATTGTCAAAGTTGGATTGGATTAATTTATTTGAATTTTTATGATATGTACATACATATCTTATTTACATAAACTTCTATTGTTCTAGATAGATGCGTTGAATAAATTATTTCATATATATATAGATCAACAAAATCCATTTTTTTGAAGCCTAAAATAAAGGACCCCTTGAAGATGGTTAGAAGAGTAATAAAAAATGAGTTGATCATGAGCCAATATTGTAAATTGATTTTTAAAGTTTGTTTGATCATGTTCCAAGCTAGTTTGATGATTATAAAAGTTGATCAACTTGACCCATTTGAATTGATGTGATATATATACAAATATCTAAGCTACCCAAAGATTTATGATTCCACATAGTTGTGTTGAATGAGTAATTTTATCATTGTCATAAAATATCGGCCTTCAGTTTTGTAAAGGCCTACAGAAATAAATATTTCATGTATTGTTATGTGATATATGCTTATGACAGTAAAGATAAGAATAAGTGCCACAAATAAACAGGCTGATGCACAAATCATGTACTTTCTACTAAACTTAAACAATGTTTAGAGGTTTATATGTGAGAAATCACTTAATGTTAAGTTCATGATATTTCATGATTATAAATCCTTCTACACCTAATTATAGACTTTAGGGAATGTTGGCACCTTTTTCAAAATACTTTCCAAGGTTGCTCAAGCAACCAAACTGTTTCATTAAAGAGAGATAATTTCTTTTTCTAATTTCTTGGCACATCAAGAAAGCCACCATAGATATGATCATAAATCTACAATAAGATAATCAATTTTAAAATTTAAGAAAATCTAAAATTTTTAAATATTTCATACAATCAAATAATGTATTTGCACCTTATTTATAACTGTGACTATAAAATGTATGTTATATAATACTTGGTACGTGTAGTTTTAATGAAAACACTTTTGAGTGTTACTCTTGTTCATATACTATTCTTCCTGGTTGCAGTCCTAATGTGGAGACCCTTTTAGTATGGTTTGGGTGAGAGTCATGCTATGCAACTCATTTAAAATCCACCCTGAAGGCCATACAAGAAAGTAAAAGTAGATTATTGAAAATCCTGACGATTTTAATCTTAAAATTTTGATTTTTTCAATCTTTTATTATTAGAATTTTGTGTAAAAAATTTATAATTTTAAGGTCCTTAATGAGCTTAAATTATAATTTTTTTAGGATCCCAGATAAACCAGAAAAGAATACGTAAACAAAATCCAAGCATGCCAACACACAATAGAAAATAAAACATGGCAAAATATATAAGAAAGACCAATGCCGCAGGGTTGGCGACCCAGAAAAAAGCAGGAAAGGCGGTCGGATGCCATATATACATGCCCGATCCTAGTTTATACAACACAATATTGAATTCAGACTTCAGGGATATGACACGAGCTGCTGCTCCTCGTCCTCGTCACGTGGTTCAATACATCGTTCAGCTCAAGACTCGTGTGAGTACCTAAACTTAGCTTGGGGACTCTATCAAATATATTTAGAAGGGAAAATAAAGACTTCACATGTAGAAGATTGTTAGCACGGGTTATCTCATGCAATCGTATCCGAGTCACGTCCTTTTTATTTTGGGAGCAAAACAGCATTTGAAAGCAAATGGTTAATAGAGATCATCACATGCTCCCCCTTTAATAGTACATGTATGTGCATATATTTAGTCATGACTTACTGCAAAATAATGCCATAATATACTACCACGCATATCAAGCATGCAAGCACACCAAAAAGCACAAAAGTCGCTTGACTAGAATAATCAAAGAAACATAGAACAATAACAAGAGGCGTCCAAAAACTCTACCTAACATTCTAGTCCTAGCCTAATGCACCATCTAACGAAAAATGTCATAACCAGCATCTAAGTGCTTATGGTAAGTCTTTGGGTATGTATGATGCTGACCGGGTTGCCACACTCGCCCCGTCCTAAAGATCCAAGGGATCTAAAGGGTGTCACTCATGATGGATTTTGGAATGGATTGACTTTACATATGACCTAATTTGTTACATTTAAAATTTTGACAAATTTATTGGGTAGAATAATATATATATATATATATATATATATATATATATATATATATATATATATATATATATATATGTATGTATATATATCTATATATTTTAAATTTTAAAATAAGGGCTATTAAATACAAACTCATAACATGCAATGTGACACGAGTTAGACCCTTTGTATCCTTAACACAATTATACTTATGTCAATCTCGATGCTTTAATTTGCATTGCTCGTCGAAATTGACTTGGTAAGCAATGCTCGTCATCAAGACTGACACGAGGTCACTCACCTATCGAGCCTGGGCCATGGAGGCAGAGACCTAGGAGGCGTGGGCATGCCATGAAGGCAGCGACCCAAAGGAATGAGTGTATCGTGGAGGCAAGGAATGAGTGTGTCGTGAAGGCAGTGACCCGAAAGGTGGTCGTTTCATGGAGGCAACGTCCCGAAGAATAGGTGTGTCATGAAGGCAGTAACCCGAAAGGCTGGCTGTACCATGGAGGCAACGACCCGATGGAATGGGTTTGTTGTGGGGGTAATGACCCGAAAAGGGTGGGCTTGCTGTGGAGGTAGCGGCTCGAAGAAATGAGTGTTCCATGGTGGCAATGACCCGAAACGGGTTGAGTGTGCACGGGGTGCAATGACTCGAGAGGTGTGGGCGTGTCGTGGAGGCATTAAACTAGATGGGCGAGTGTACCACAAGGGGGGTGGGGGTCATTGATATAAGTGGTGAGCGTACTAGGAAGGTATTGGCTCGGAAGGTGTGTACGTGCTGTGGAGGCATTGACCCAAGTGAGCTATTGTACCACAACGGGCGTTGACTTAAGAGAATGATGATTCCCACTGAAGAGAATCATACAAGTGGGGTGAGTGTCTGAATGAACACTCAAAGTGCAATTCAGACATAAGATAATGACTATGCAAAATATCATGAAAGCAACACCATTGCACACCATAAAACATACAAAGTGTAAGCGAAGTTGGTTGTTTGACCCGTAGGGTCGACCAAGGTGGTCATCAACTCAGGGTGACGTAGCCAACGAGCTCGATCAGGCTACAGTGGCTGACTGGACCAAACTGATTAGTTGACCGGGCTGGGGCGATTGTTCAGACAAAAGTGATCGGTCGACCGGGTTGGGGTGACCGGTAAAACCAAAATGCAAGGCTGACCATGCTGGGGCAGTTGGACGAGCCGATGTGCAAGGCTGACCGTACCAGGACAGCTAGTCGAGTCAATGTGTAATGCAACATGCAAAGCATAAGATGTAATAGATACCTATCATGCAAGTGATCACAATCAATACTAAGCCAAACTCAACTAACTCTCTCACATAGGAGCCTAGGGTTCTAGCTATTGGATATGCAGCACTGTCGTCTACTGCTTTGGCAAGGAACGAGGAGAACTCCATCCTCTGATTTCTCATATGAGAAGTCATTCACCATTTGTGGGTGGACTAACTACAAAGTTTTTTCCGTCCTACAGCTCCTCCACCATCTTGTAGAATGGTTTAGCGACAAAACTTTTCCCATTCTTCGAGATCAAACTATTCTAACCTTTCCATGAAGGTTGGAAGCACCAAAACCGTGGGAAATTAAGATTTTGACCCGCTAGAGTTAGGGCTAAGGCATGTAACAGAAAGTCACTCAGATTTACAAAGGAATCAACCACAAATGTGCATATTAATCTAGGGCTTCCTCTAGGAATGAAACGACCAATCAATAGGCGTCGATCGACACAACTTGCCTAACATAGGAGACCAAACCCACAACGAGACCACAAAACTGTCCAATCAAAAGGAGTGTGGCAGTGCCGACCGATAACATTCGACCAATCAGATTGTCTGATAACGGGCGATCGATTCAGCCAAACAAAATCGGGTGACCGGTCAGACCAGCCTTGTGTGGGCGACCAAACCCATAAACACCTGCAAAATCTATTCCTAGGACTGGCTAAGAAAGAGAATGCAAAGGGTTTTAAAGAATCTCACATGTGTGACAGTTGATCAAAGCGTTTCTTCTATCTGGGCCTTCAGTTTAAAGTCTAAACACGGTGCGAGGTATTCTGGTTGACGGTCTATGTCACGGGAATGCCCGTATTAACAGGATACGACCCTGAGTCACAGGAACAAATATCAATCTGAAAAATGTTGGAAGCAATGTCGACTTGATCATGATCAACACGGGGCACAACTATGACGGTGCAAATCCCAATCTTAGCGTCTAAAGTGTTTGTTTAGAAGATCCTAAGGGCTCTTCGAGTCATGGTAGGCTACGTATGATCTCGATACTGTCCCGTGTTACTTGGAGAGGGCACCCCACGTATGCTGCATCAAAAATGGATGCCAACAATATTATACAACAATATAGATATATAAGGCTATATTTTTAAATATAAACATACTTTTTATGTGTATTACTCATATGTTATAACTTTTGTATTTTATTTTTATTTACACATCATCTACTATATGGTTGTTACATTTATCACATAAAATACACTAAATTATATCATAAATATTATGATTGCACTCTATCATATATGCCTTAGATTAAACTTCAAATGATGATTGAACATAAATAAATTATCATTGAAAACTAAATAAGTAATAATAAAAATTATTGAATTATGATCAAGTAATCTTTGTACTATGATCTAACCTCTTTCAAGCCATATTTGATTCACAATTGATTAATGATCACACCATACTATATTTCGAAACCATAATAATTTTGATATGATATAAATATTAGTTGACTCTCTTTTATTGCTATATTTATTATGTTAGATTTGCAATAATAAAATGGATTAAACTTTGATCTATTTAAACCATTCTTGACCTTCTTTAAATGTTATTTACACTATGTAAGATATTTTTTTATATTAAATTTGAATTTTTAAACATTTATTAGAACGAGGGTTCAAACCTATCTTAGGATTATGGTTTGATTAAAATTTGAGTAGAGGTAAAAAATATTTCAATTTATTTAGAATATAGTTCTCATCTCGTTCAAATTTTGTTGGACTCTTAGTTTTAACAACTAAAATAAATATTTTATAGTCAAAATAGAGGTATTTTGGTCCAAAGTGAAGTTTTGAGTATATACTTTTAAGAAATAAAATAATAGGCATATTTCTCTAATTATAGACATTATGGGGAATTTATATTCAAATTTTCACATGTTATATGCTTTATATTTATCAAAACTTTATGACGATTAATATTTTCACGAGCCATTTTAAAAAATAAAATAATGCGAAGGAGAAAATATAAGGAAGTTAATCATATGAAAAAATAAATATTATATTTTAATTCTCTTATTCTACTCCATTTACTCCTTCCTACTTATCCTTCCTAGCTTATATTTGTTATCCTTTTTTGTCCACTTGCTTTTTGGGAGTTAGAAGGTTCAGATCAAGGCTCTTCTTTTCCCTTGTCTCCCTATATAATCATAGATTAATCAAATTCAACCAAACTTGTCATAACACCAAACCTGTTCATAAATCATTAATTCACTACACATTATTAATCTAAAAGAAAACATATCCCTTAATTGTAGTGACCAAGCTCAATTGAAATAGATCATTGTACCCTAGTTGCTACACCGGTAGCCTTTCTTTTTATGTCATGATCATGCCTAGTTCCACTACTTTGTTCATAAGTCTTCCTAATGGACATCATCAGCCTCTTGTGCCACCATACATGTACGCACCATGCATGTTAGGGTTGCAAGGAAAAAAATAATAAAAAATAAAAATAATAAAAAAAGGAAATAGGTTGTTTAAGTTTGTGCTCATTTACTAAAAGTTTGTTAAAGCTCAACCCAAGTTCAACTCGATATTTTACTATGTGTTTTAATTTTGAGATTGTGTACTAAAGGCTTATTTAATCATGTTTAGAGCTCAATATAAGCTTCTTCATATTGAAATTAATGAGTTTAATAAGTAGCTCATTCTAAAAAGATAAGCCTTCTTGAAACTTATCAAGCCAAACTTATTAAGCTTAGCAAATGAAACCTTAATTGAACATATCTAATGAACAAGCCTTATTGTGTTATATTTGTTAAGATGTTACTTCTTTGATGGATGCCTTCCCATGTATCAAGCCTTAATTAAACATTAGTTGAGTTGAGCAATTTTTAGCTTTCTAAAGAGCTTCTGAGAAGCTTCAAATGTTACAATTCATGATGATAAATGAATTGAATAACATGTTTCTCGAGCTTTTTTATTTAACAACAAAGTGCTTATGAAAATATTAAATATTATTTGATTAGCTAATTAAATAATAACGAGAGAGCATTAATTGTGTAAAAGGTTTAAACATCTTCTCAAATGCTTGATTAATTTTTAACAATAATATTCTTCATCATGACATGACCATTTGGAACTCATTCTAATTTTGTCATTTTCAAGTGAAACACAATCACAAAAGTCCATGCAATATCAATTGTTTCCCATTTCTAAAATATTTACTTAGCCTTATCATAACTCCTCTCTTGTTACTACCTTTACTGCCCCCTTCTTAGCCAGTTTTCTGCCCCCTTCTTAGCCAGTTTTATCTCTTACAGTTGTCATGATCTTTGATTATAAAAAATGAATGCATAAAATAATTGGCTGCCAACTCCATAACAGGACCCCAATTTCATAATCCCTTTGCCTAACCCTTTTTCTAAAATAATATCTAAAATCCCATGTATTTTCACCTAGCCAGATCACCTTGTTTGATTAATTCTTGTTTTCACACCACTTTGGATGCCATTTAAGATGACGATTCCATAGCATCAGACTTCTCCTTGCTTGTGCCCCTCCATTGAGCCACCAACCTTTTCATCTTTTGACTAGACCCTTACAATATTTGCTTTACTTTTGCTTAATCCAAAGTTTATAAAGAGAAGCCTTCCTTCTCTTTCTTCTTTCTTAACCAAGCAAACAAGTCAACAAACTTTTTCCTCATCTCCATCTTTATTGTCGTTTTCCTCCTCTTTAAAACTCTAAGAACTTGTGTTCATTTATCATTGGAGTTTTTTTTAATGAGAGAATTTATTTAATTATTTTTATCATATTTTAAATTAAGATTTGCCTATTTTGAATTTTGTTAAGATGTGAATTTTTGATTATTTGATGTGATGAATATAACAAAGATTGTAAATTAAATTGCAATATTATGCTTTAGATTACAAGTTATATTCCATAATAATTATGATTAATAAGGCTAGGTCAACATTGTGTAATTTCTATTTATTTTTTTTCTTAATAATTTTTTTGCATTTATTCAAGGCTTAATGTTACTGCTTTTGGTTATGTAGATCCGATACCACTTATGTTTTATTATAGTTTAAATATTAATTTAGGCATCATCATATGTATAATTTTTAAGTTAAATTTCACTTGGTTTTGTTGGTAGATTCTCAAATAATTCGAAGTTACTTATTGCATGTTTTGAGATAAGTAAATTATATTTATTATATGATAAATATATATTATTTGTTAAGTGCTTTATATTTGATGTTTTGTAACATGTTTTTGATATTCATAGGTTGTTCATCTTGTTTTTGATATTTAGTTATTTATTACATTTATGTCAGTAACTTTGTTTTAATATTCATCATGAAATAACATGGTGCACAAATAGTTTTATCTTGATTTATTATTGCATAATTTCTTGTACATTAAATTAGTTTGTGAAATGACAAGATCTATTTCTCATGCACATTATTTCTAGGAAATGTGACAGATTTTATTACTCATATTTTGTTATGTAAATAACACATGTCATATTATTTATGAAATAACTATTAAAAATTTCCCCATGAAATATATAAACATAGCATAGCTAAAAAATATAACCAAAATATGGATGTTAAATTGATAAATCAAGATTTTAAAAAATGTTGTATAGAGATTGAATAACACAGAGCTGCTTGTAAGAAGTTTAAACAACAACTTCATGATACAGCATCAATCCGTTATAGTGAAGCTCTTCAGTTATTATTTCTAAGGAAGATAAGATAAATAAGAGAGACTAAATGCAATGTCCATGTGAAAATAGCTCCAATTTCTTCTTATTTGAAATCTAAACTACTTTGTTCCGATTTGAGATTACCCTTCAAAATATATTTAGTCACTTTACTAAAATTAATTCTCTCTCTCTCTCTTTTCTAATGTTATCTCAAAAAATAATTATAGGCCGATCACTTGGTGCTAATCTTTATCATCTAAATTTTAACACACACCACTACTTCATCTTCCTCCTTTAAATGCTAATTTTTTGTCATCCACAGTTAAGCTATTTGGTCGCCTTTTCTATATACCTCAAGGCTTTGTATGGCTTCACAATCTCTTACACTATACTAATGAATCTCTTTTTTACTCCACCAAACTCTTTATCAATCTTCTTTGTTGTTGCTTTTTTACTTAAGTCTCTCTCTATTTAAGGATCTTAATATACCTTGTGCGAAAGATTTTATTGCTGACTCTTGGACTCTGATTCACACTTCCTTTTATTTTGTAAGTATGTACGTATGTATGCATGTATATACACACACAAATGGATGGCATCCGTTCATCGTCCCCGAGCGTCCTCACCCGAGAGCCGTCCACACTAAATCCCTAAGATCTCACCAACGGATTTTTATGTTCTTACGTTTCTACGGATTCGGCTCTCAAGAGACGAACACATCTATACGGTTATCATGCATCAAATTAAGGTATTTGAAATGGAGAATTTGCCTGGGATGAAGAATTAGTTCATACCTTTGCTCGCAGAAGTGGCTTCGATCCGAGAGTTAAGCCGTACCTTCGATTGATCCCGCAAGCTCCGCATGAAGTCTCCTCGGTCCTGAACGTCCGATGTGATTTCGACCAAGCCCGATCACAAAGCTTGGAGGCCGGAGCAACCGGGTGGCCCGGAGATGGGGTTTTTGGCTTCGGTGGACACCTTCCCTTGGTCTCGGTGAAGGTGTAGGACCAATCAATTCCAGAATTGATCCACCGTGGAGAAGTGTCCCCGGTTTCGTCTCTGGATTTCCAACCCTGAAATCGAGCTTACGTAGAAGAAATGGCAGGGGGATTTCAGTGGGGACTGCGTTTCAGGTATGGGGAGTAGTCCTGGAATAATGGCAGAAGCCTACGTTGCTTCTGGCCTTCTTCATGGCCGAGAGGGGCGGAATTTAAATAGAGAGGGCGAGAGCCCCAGGGGAGTTAGTTTTCGGATCGCTCTGCGGAGGAGAAAGGAACAGCCATGGTGACCACTAGGGCATGGGGTACCAAATAAGGAGAATTTCAATGTCACCATGCGAGCTCTCGGCCATGGTGTTTTCCGCGGCTCCGTGGCCGGCCGGCTGCATTGAGCCACCATCTTCGTCAGGAGGTCGTGCTTCGAGCTTAGTGCAATCAATTAACATCGTCATGTGTAAAGGGTTTGATTTAGATGGAATGGGGGCATGGCTCTGGACCTAAATGGGTCAACCCCCCCATTCGGGCTAGGTGCACCACCCAAGGCCCTCGGCTTTGGCCGAGGGAAAAGTGATCTGCTCAAGATAATTAGTAGGGTCAAGTCACCATCCAAGCACAATTGCATAAGTACGTTGGGTGGAATCAGCTTTAGGCATATCACCTTTAGGAATTAAGGAAAGAGTCTCCTCCTTTGCCCAAAAATGGCATGGTGACATGTAAAGAGGCTCTCATGGCTTGTCTATGGCTTCAGGCATGGCTCCATGGCTCCATTCGTCTGGGAAAAGGTCGCGTCAATTTCATAAAAATGGGTTTTAAGACTTTGGATATTTTGGTGGAAATTTGCATGAAGCTTGATTTGGAATGGTTTAATTGATGATTTTGAAACTTAGGGGTGATTTGATTAAATGGATGATGAAAGGAAGTGTCATGTGGGCTTGGATGAATTCCGTCAGACCGTGAGGAGGCTTTTAGAAAGTTTAAGGGAAATGGGGTTTTTTGATTTTATGACGGGCATTTTGGGTGAAGATTTTGTGAAAGGCCTTGTCAAATAAATGTCATAATTGGTTTATGGATGTTCTATGAAGGGCTTGGAGTCAATTGGTGGATTTGGAGTCAATTGGTTTGACTCGGCTTATTTTGTGAAGTGGGCTTATATATTAAATGGGCTGTTGGGCCAATGTTGGGCTAGGTTGAAATTGATGTAAAATTAATGTTGAGAAATATTTATGGGAGTGTTTCAAAGAGGTTTTGACTTTGGTTGGGTTTCTGATTTTGGGGTTTGGGTCTATTCGGGTTAGGTTTTGGTTTAGTCAAAAATGCCTTTAGCCTTTGGGTTGAATTTGCAGGATTTGGGTCTAATTTTTGGGCAAATCAAGTTAGTTTTTTGTTTGTGGGAATGTTAAGGAAGATTTAGAAAAGGTTTGGGGTTAATTGGAGTTGAACTGGGTGAGCTTTCCGTTGCTTCAACAGTGGGTCCAAATCAGGCTTTGCGTCAAAAGTGAAATTGGATCCAAATGTCAATCAAATTAGACTTTATTTGGTCTAGATTGGTGTTGGGGATGTTGAATCGAGTTTTAGAATTGAATTGGACCAGAATTTGGGTCAATTGGGTAGGTTTGGTTTCGGGTATCGGGTTCACCTAGGGTTAAATTAACCTGTTTGACAAAAGTAGGGTAAATTGACAAAATTGGCCCATGGTGTAGTTGGACAAAATGAAATTGGGAATATTTGGGATTTTCTGGAATTTTTCTAGGAATTTTTCAATTTTTGATTTTTTGGATCAAGAGGGGTATTTTGGGTGTATTTCGAGGGTATCGAGGTTTTCTTGGAATTTTTGGTATTTTGGGTATGGATGATCAATTTAAGTGATGTGGAAATGTTTGGGATTGATTTTGGAGAATTTTGGGTAGTTTGGAAATTTCTGGGAGGATTCGGGGTAATTTTGGCGAAGCTGCAGGCCATGTGTAGTATGGTCTCCTGTGTCAAAAATTTGAAAATTTGAAAATTGAAGATTATGGAATGTAAGTGGAATAAAATCATTTTTATTGCCCATTGCTCATACGTTCTTACATGGCCATGAAGGACCTGCCTGAGGCATCCACTATGCTGTTCCTAACCCTGGGCCCTGCGGCTTAGGTTACGACCATTCATGTGAATCACCTGCTGAGCGAGGAGGTCAAGTCGGGTATGGGTGTGTTTTTTAGGAAGTGTGTGGAAGTGTAGTGTGTAGGTGTAGTGTGTGTGCAAGTCAACCCTTCACTGACCAAAGCCACTCCAGTGGCAAGCCCTAAGGCCAAAGAGTCCTATAGAACTCATCCTTTTAACTTCCACATCTGATTTCAACCCTCTAGGTGATTAGGGTCTATAGTCAAGTTTGTGGAGTTTGCACGGAGTTTAGAAATAGTTTGAATTTAAAAGGTGGGTCCCAATTCTAGTCCTCGAAGACAAGAAAAGCTCTAAGGCGATCCTAAGTACTAAGGAGAAGAAGAGAAGACCTCATCAAAACAGGGTCAACAAATGGACTCCCTTAACAGTATGAGCCGATCGAGCACACCGCGCGTATTGGTGTTGACCGAAGCGATCAACAAACCAACACAACATGCCGCAACAACCAGACGAAGTAATATTTCCACTCGGTGAGGCCGGTTATTTCCTCCGGAACCGGAGATTCGAACTCTCACGCGGGGAAAGAAAAGGAGGGTGAATCCCAACCACATGATTTGGGAGAATTTCGATTTAGACTTTATTTTGTTTCCATGTTCAAGTCATGATGTGAGTTTAGATTTCAATTTAAGTTTTAATTTTAGATCAAGTTTCGTCAAGATTAATTGGGAATTTGATTTGAAATTCATCAGAATTTCGAGGTTTTGTATGTAACATCTTCAACCCCAAAAGAAGATCGAATCAATTGATTGGATCATTACAATGAGGAAAGATCTCAAGAGTAATGCGGTTGATGTAAAATTCTTAACCTCAAGAGCTCGATTTTTGATGTATTTCATTGCGATAGTGAAACGATCCTTAAAGCAACGCAAATTTGACAAAATCCTTAACCTTGCGAATTCGATTTGACGTATTTCCAGTGCAATAGGGAAAGAATCCTAAAAGCAAGGCAGGCCCTGATGTAAAATCCTCGACCCAAGAGTTTGAATTTGATGTATTTCAGTGCACAGGAAAGAATCCTAGCAAGGCGCCCTCGATGTAAAATCGACCCGAAAGTTCGAATTGGTTTATCAGTGTAACAGGAAAGAATCAGCAAAGGCGGGGCCTTGATGTAAAACTTTGACCCAAAAAGTTTGAATTTGATGTATTTCAGTGCAATAGGGAAAGAATCCTAAAAGTACAAGGGCCCTCGATGTAAAACTCGACCCAAAAGTTCGAATTCTGATGTATTTCTCATGCAATAAGTGAAAATCCTAAAGAAGGCAGTCTGGATGTAAAACTTGACCTAAAAGTTTGAATTTGATGTATTTCAAAGGTAACAGGAAAAGCATCCTAAAGCAAAGGCGTATCGGATGTAAAATCCTCAACCTCAAAAAGTCGATTTTGATGTATTTCAAGGCAATGTGGAAAAGGATCCTAAAGCAAAGGCGGTATCGGATGTAAAATCCTCAACCTCAAAAAGTCGATTTTGATGTAGGTTTGATGTGAGATCCGGAAAGATCAAATTTGAGATTTGAAATTTGACCGAGATTTTAAGATCTGGAAGATCAAATCTGAATTCGATGTAGATTCGATTTAAGATCCGGAAGATCTAATCGCGATTCGATGAGACTGGAATCCGGAAAGATTGAATTTGAAATTTGAAATTTGATTGAGATTTGATTTAAGATCTGAAGATCGAATTTGCGATTTGATGTAGACGAATCCCAGTATCAACTTGTACCAAATTCGATCGAGATTTCCGATTTAAGATCTGGAAGATCGAATTTGAATTAATAGATTTGATTCCAAATTGGAAGATCACGTTTCAAATTCGACGAGAATTGACTTCAACATTTATGTTGATTTTGTTTATCTTTTAATGATCCAATTTACTTTATCGTTTATTTAATGCTCATGTGAATTTGGTGTTCGTCATTTTTAGATTTTTTTTAGAAAGTTTTCTTTTATTCTCTTTTTTTTATTCCTTTCTCACTTTTCGTTCGAAGTTCATTTAAACTTTAATGTATGCTTCCCAATCAATTCGCACAAAAGAGGTGAAGGCTAAAAATGTGATATGGTCACTTTCATTCCAATCATGTAGAAGATACATCATACATCTCATCCGGAATATATTTCATACAATCCAAGGTAACTCTAAAACGGACCGTGTATGATCTGCCGATTCATCCAAAAAGGTATCCGTCAAAATCCATGTCTCGAATATGGGGTACATGGTCAATAACATCACCTTCCAAGCCATCCTGGCAAGGATGCCGTATGGATGTACATTGGAGGTGTGACATTTCCATGTAACTCACGCTCAGAAGTGCCGCAGGTTTCTAGCTCGGGGTCTGGCTGAAATGGTAAGGTGTCTTCCCCGTCATCCATTCTCCCGAAAGTAACCGAGATCCGCTCCACCGGTACTCATGGTATGCAATGCTTAGCGATATCCGCTCCGTTGCCCCTTCGCATCATGACGGAAATCCCACGGGGCAGCGATTTTCACCTGCCTCGAACTCACCTCGGACCTGCTATCCGGAGGTCAGATCCGAACATGATGTTACACTCGGCCAGAAAGACCGTGTCCGACAAAGTCGTGGTGATCTATGTGTGGGGGTATGCAAATACCCCGTTTGTAGATGTTGATGATGCACGATTGGCATGCACCGCCGGGCAAAGATCTCTCCATGTTATCAATCTCTTTACCATTCCCATGACTAGTCGGCATTGGATCCACTCGTCCATGACGGGAGGCCTCGTGGTTTCCCTTCCCGTCCTCCGCGAAGTTGTAACAAGATCCACATTGTATTAAGATTCTTCCTTTCCCCGGCATCCATCTCCGTGGTTCGAGTATGGCTTCAGCGGCCCGCCGGCCCATTCTTTTCAACTCGCATGCAATCCACGACGGCCGCCGTTCATATTCCGAGAATACGTCCGTATGTAGCTCGAGGCCCTCTAGTATATTGATTCTTCGCTTAATTCTCTCGAAGTATTCAAAGGTTTTCTTTTCAACATTCTCGCATTCTCTCCACTTCGTATTCCGGAATGATCCGGCACATGGCGAGGCCTCGGTGACATATTGTGGAATATACGGCTCGATCCCTCGCGTTCTCCCGCATACCTCTGCTCCTCGTGACGATACCGTCGTATCCCCCGGGTTGCTTCAACAAGGTCATGCATTACCGGTGGTTCTATCCGGTGGCGTGGTAGCCTTCTCTTCCGATCTTCCTGGAGATCTCCCCGCTCTTTCGTTATCCTAGGAGCTGGCCCTCCTTTCTTCGTGTTCCCGTGGAACCGGTGTCCTTTGCGGCGACCGACGTTAGCAACCGTTCCTGTCATACGTCCGTAGCTAGTTTTGTTAACATCTTACGGATACGGCGATTCTTTATTTTCGTTGTTGTCATGGGAGAGTAGCTCTTCAACTTCGAATCTCCGTGGCTGGCAACACAAGCTCGCTTTCTCTGTTGTAGCGACTACGTACTTCATTTTCTTATCTTCTTCAATGGTTTGTCTTTCTTTTCTTGTTGCTGGAATGGTGGCTCGGGCCACCTACTTTCATCACCGTTCGTCCGAGTGCTTTGGCTAACCGGACCTTACTACTTTCCTTGTATCGTAGGCTCGCCGGTGCGAAATCTGAGTCAATCTCGATTATCACCCACTTTCACCCCTCATCGAGTGCAAGGCTTACGCCATTCTTAAAGTTCAGGACCAATCAGCCGTTCGACATTTCCCCGCGAAAAGACAAGGAAAATGATCAGGCTGTACTAAGAACAAGAACATTAAGAAAAGGACATTAAAGACATTTTTTTATTCTTATATTTTTTTTAAACTTAACAGAAATAAAGTGGGATAAGATCGTAAAGAGATTTTGATTTCCAAAAGAAAACAAGAAAATTTTATTATCGGATTTTATTTATTTTAGCACATTTTATTATTTTTCGGGGTTCGACCCAAATCATGGGCAATTATTTCGCCCGTGTTTCTTAGTGGCCGAAGAATTCATTCCTTCGAACATCGTAGCGTTAGCATTCTTCGTTAATTTCGCCCTATTGATCGGAAGCATATGTCGTTCTCCCGGCACCACTAGCCGGTAGAACCTCCCGAGTATACCGTTTCAACCACAAAACGGCCCTTCGCAGTTGGGGTTCAAATTTTCCTCCTATCTCGCTGGCAGATGTGCCTCGAGAACAAGAACTAAGCTTCACCAACTTTGAAGGTTCTTGGGCGGACCTCGCCATCGTGGCCTTCGAACCATCTTAGCTTGGTATAGTTCTAAATTCGTTGCGCCGCAAGTCTTTTCCTTCCTGTGCTCTCTAATCTCTTCGAGTCGGGCGTTCTCTTTCCTCGTTGTGATTTTATTTGCAATCGCAATTTCGAGTGAAGGAAGTCAACCCTAAAGGTAACACCGCTTCTCTCGGACCCACACCGCAGCGTAAGGTGTAGCCTTTAGAGTTCGAAGGTTGTCCCAGCTCCATAAGGCTTCTAACAACTTCTCGTGCCAATTTCTCTTATTGTCGTCTAAGGTTTTCTCTTTTAAGATTCAAACGAGAGTTTTGTTAAAAGCCTCAGCGAGGCCATTTGCTCTTGGGTAGTAAATTGTCACAATGATTCCGTGTCTCCCGACAAAATTGTTGATTTGCGTGTTTCGAATGCCGACCCATTATCCGAGATGATCCGCGGCACCCCGAAACGGCAGACAACTCAAGTTCCCGAAAACCGTAAAGACGTGATGTGCTTTCACTTCTGGGAACTACCCCTCCGCCCACTCTTGAAAAGTAATCCGTAGCCGCAAGAATGAAGCCATGTCCTTGAAGATGGTGGTTCTATCGACCCATCTGAGAGTCCGTGCCCCAACATTCAAATGGCCACGACGCAATTGTCTACGTGCACACGGAGGTCGTGCAGGAACCACCGTGCACTTGGCATTGGTGACAGTCCCTCTTGGCGATTTTCATGCGCCGGTCATCATCGAGGGCCGCACTTAGCTCTTTAATTTTCATTTTCATTTTCTATTCGACCGGTGAGCGCCTGGCTGCAGTCCCGAATGCACCTCCTTAACAATTTCACTAAGCCGGACCCGCTTAGGCACCTTAGCCACATTTGATCGAAAGACCTTCTCCGTATAACGTGCCGTTTACTAATGCGTAGGACAGAAGTTCTTTTCTTGATCCGATGGGCTACGACTCCATCGTCCGGTAGTTTTCCCGTTTGCAGGTAGTTCATCAATGGCCGTCGCCAATCTTCGTGTTTTCCCGTCACTACTCCACCGATCCTTTTTCTTCGATTTGTGTATTGTGTCTATGTCGAGCCGTGATAGACCCGACGTCCGTGAACTCGACACTTCTACCGATTCATTCGCAAACAGCAAATTCTTTTCATGGTGACCAAGCAAAGCATTCGCTAAAGCATTTTCCCCGGGAATTTTCAGATTGTCACATTTGGAATCTGCTCCAACACCGTATGGCATACCGGAAGTATTGTTCGAGTCTTGGCTTTAAAATTCCGTACCGGTCCGGCGATCCGTTGAATGATTAACCGTGAATCCCCGTAGATGTCGATGTCCGTTATCCCCATTCGAACGGTTAATCTCCACCCCGTTATGAGGGCTTCGTATTCCTCTTCGTTGCTCGTACATGGCTCCGTCAAGTGGTAGGGGAGTATCTAACATCCCCCGCTCCGTGTTATAAAGATTAGCCCGATTCCCGCCTTACCGGCACTATCACTTGCGATTCTTCGTTCTTTAGCACATGCTCCGTCGAAATATAATTCCCAACGTCGATCATCAAGGTCTTCTAGGTTCATTATTCTTCATCTCGCATCGTCATCGAGGGAGATTCGCCAAGAAGCAGGGGCCGCAAGGAAGTCTGCTAAGACTGTCCCTTTACGGCACGAAAGAGGCACGAAAGTTATATCACTGCAATAATTATTTCACCATTCCATAGTCTGCTGGAAAGGCTGGACACAAGTCATCAAGTATCGCAATGGATTAAACTTCAGATTAATACCTTATGAGAAAGCATGTAGTGGCTCGAGTTGGAAAGCGGCGAAGATCAGCATAAACAATGCTTTTCAATTGCGGGATACCTTATCACGCAAACGACGGCCACCTGCAAAGAGCATTTTCTTTACCCTCATCATCGACTCCGGGCTAACAAGTGGCTCCGAGAGTCATCTAAAGTTCGCTAGTGATAAAGAGCAATGGGTCTACCCGAGACTCGGGGCCGCTAAGACAGAGGTGTCATTAAGTATCATGCACGTCCCTCAAGGCCCCTTCCGGCATTTCTTCCCAAATAATTTAAGGCCCTTAACTAGTGCCAAGAAAGGCCGATAATCTACTCCGATGTGTCTGAGATAAAGCGTCAAGATATGCCACTAAAAGATCGTAGCTGTTTAAGGTTTTGGGAGGCCAGATTTCAAGATAGCTTTAATCTTCTCCGGTCGATTTCCCCCACCTCCACGTTGCCTGACAACGAATCCTAAGAATTTCCTTGAGTGCGACGCCGAAGGCGCATTTTATGATTCATCTTAAGGTTAAATTGTCTTAATCGTTCGAAAACAATTTCCTAAATCATACAAGTATTGTCCTTTATTTTGCTTTTATGACCACATCATTCACGTAGCATTCATTCCGATTATGGATGAGATCATCAAAAATCCTTGTCATTGCTCTTTGGTAGGTTGCTCCCGCGTTCTTCAATCCGAATGGAATGGTAAAGAAAATACTCCGATCATGCTCACGTCGTAAGCTTTTCATCTTCCTGAGCTATTTTTATCCGGCCGTATCCCGAAGATCCACCCATGAATGAGAATATTTCATGTGTTGAGGCAATGTCGTATCATTAATTCCCGGATCGGTAGAGGAATTGTAAATCTTCGAGTTCGTCCAGAGTTCTCCATGCAAGCCATTAGATTCGCAAGTGACAACCAAGCAAAATTCGCATCATCAACCGGATCCTAACGTGGCCGAATCCGGAATCATGCTTGAAGTCAAGTACGACCGAGTTATTCCATAAATTTTCAAAACGTCGCGATCGACTCCGTCCATTATCGATAAGTAAGAAACCACGCCGAATTAAATTTGAACACAGGAGAGTACCACTCAAAAGGCAATTCCATTAATTTCCGATAGCATTATTTTCATGGAGAAGAAGCACTAATGGTAGAATTTGATGGGCTTCAGACCACCGCACAGACTTTCACCTCCATACCCTCGATCTTATTGTATCGGATCGGGGTCGAGTCATAGTATACACATGGCTAATCTTCTCGTACATCGATTTATATTTCGTTTCTTTCATCTTCGAGAGGATTTTGAATCAAGGCTTCTTCCGACTTATTGTCGCCGTTTCTTGTTTGATTTCTTTTTCTTCTTCAGAACTATCTTCCCACCGACATTGACGACTCGTTCTCTCGTCCAATCGTCCTAACGTCTCCGCGACGGCCTCGTCCCCGGCCCCCACTCCTCGGATGCGAGTTGTGGAAACCTTCACCATCTCGCCGGAAGGGAGTGGTGAGTGACTGGACTGTAATTTGGTAGTTCTTCGTTGTCCCGAACTTTCGCTTTCCATTTGTTATGGTATCTCTCGTGAGAAGATCGTTTTCTTCGTGGTGCATTGCCGCATCCTCGGATTCCAATTTCATGTACGGAGAATGGTTGTAAGTCACTCTTGACGCACCGTTCCCCTCCGTCGTAGTATTTGATGCATCGATGTAGAGATGATGGTACCATCCCGTTTTCAGCGTATCCATGGTCGGCCCGCAGAGCGTCAACGATGTTTCCGAATCAATTACGCGAAATTTTGCGGTTGTCTTTGCTAAGTCACTGTCTTCGTAGCGTGTTATTGATCCGAGGGCTCTTCTTTCTGGTTGAATCCTCTTAATAACATTTTGTCTCCGCCGAGCTCGCGATCAATTTCAAGTATGCTAGCGCGAAGATTCATTATATTGATTGATGCTCCGGATCCACCAATACTCCCGAGAGTGTAAATTTTCCGATCAGAATCGAAATGTACAACGGTCCGTTGTGATCTCATTGCCCAAGTAGTAGGTCATTGTCCGTGAAGGTAAGACTCCGTCGATCTCGGACGAGCAAACCTCATCTAAGGACTCTCCGCCCATTCGGTGCCAAGAAATTTCCGGATCAAGTAAGGCTCGATCGAGCTTCTTCATTTTCGATAAGATGAGTAGCATCATGTATGCTCAATACGGTAGTTTCCTAAGATGGGCTAGCACGTTGTAGTCCACTTTGTTTTCATGTGTCTCTCGCTTCTTCGAATGGCATTTCTTCGACGGGTTCTTCCCGAACAACCACTCCGTTTCCTTTGCTTTTTGGACTCCATTCTCGGAGGTGAACTTTTCCACTCCTTAAACACTTCGTAATTTCTTCCGAATCTATTGTTGAGCTTGCCGGTGTCTTCTTCTTGAATCGGAACGGTTTTCCGGATTAGCTTCGCAGTCTGAAGGCTCTAACTCTATCGCGACCGGAGCTCCTCGAACTTTGCAGAGCACTGCTGCTTCGTTGAACTCTCGTAGCCTCCTCGATGGATGTCTTCTTCATTATTTTGCTCGTCGAGCACGTGTACCTGAGAATCACGTTGGTATCGAAATCGATACCCGGATTATCGTTAGTTACGTAATCGTTGTGTTAGCCAAATGTAGCCAACGCCATCACCCTTATCATTATATGATCCCACCTAAGTGAGTGATATACGTAGGTGTCGGAGGTTCGAGGATTTCTCCCCGAATCGGAAAACAACTATCCTAGGATAAGCAGCCCCTAGTCTAGCCTTAGTAGCTTTGTCTTCTCTTCTTCGTCGATTTTCTTCTTTTCTTCAATCGTCTCCGTTGAGGTGGTTCTTCTATCGCAAGTGATAAGACGGCTTAACAAGTGCTTCAAACTCGAATCGAAGCTCGCATCAAGCGGCCGATGCCGTCTAAAATCTTTTCGAAGACTCCGTCCATGTACTCCATCCATCGTCGGCCGCATGTGGGATCTACCCAATGATGGGATCGAGACAACATCGACGAACCTCCTTCGGGGGCTCCTTCACGATCTTTCCTATCGTTATATTCCTTTCCGAAGGTTGTCATCGAGCCAACTTTCAAGGTAATGCAATCTTCTATTTTGTGCCCAAGCATCCGGTGGTAAGGGCAAAAGTTGGGATCACCTTTCTTGTTGACTTCCTTCACTTTTGCCTGCAAATTGAACCGGAGTTTTCATCGATCACGGGAACACTGCAATCGCTTCTTCATTCTTGAACGGATATTCTCTCGCTCGTAAGCTCCCTCAATGTACGTTGACGAGGTGGTCGTTCATACTACGGAGATGATCGGAGTACTGACTGCTGTTAGTGACCATGAGGTTGCTGCGTCGTTCGTGGTATTGCACGTTGCTTGCCTTTGTCAACCGCCGAACGATCTCGGATTTCTTTTCAAAAGTCTTTACAGGCTTTTGCTTGTCCGGGCCTCTGTCGCGAAACCTGACCGCCGCCGTGCCTTCCGGCTCGCTAACAATTCTCAAAAGTCTTAATAGTAACTCGAGGAGAAGTGCTATCGGCCATGGATGCTTTTAGTAAAATGCCGATCAGATGCGAGCCTCTAACCGGCTCACACTTCATGCTTAAGTTCCTCCATCGAAGTATGTAATCCACCAAAGTTTCATTCGGCTTTTGTTTTTCTACCACTAAATCACCCAGTGGGGATGTGTGGTGTCAGCTCCGGCAAATCGCTGATGAAGAGGTTCGCACTCGCTGAAACGTCTTCACCGAACCATTCGGTACCCCGTATACCGCCGAAGGCGATTCCCGACGCCGGCATCGGGCCGACGAACCGTCGGGAAGAGGACACTGCCCCCGCCATTGCAACAACTGGCACGAGTGTGCCACATGCCGGCTTGGGATTCCGCTCCGTCGAAGGTCTTGAACGTAGGTGGTACGAAGCTCTCGGGTATCGGGACAGCGCTGAATTCCTCTGCAAGGTCTACCCGTCCAAATGGATGTCCCGCTCTTCGATTGTGCTAAGGCTTCTCGCACTCTGCCGGCTCCAAGTTACCGATATCCTTTCAGAATCATACCAGGTTGTATCCTTTTGCCTGATCATCCCCATTGACGGACGTAACTCCTTTCCTCCATCTACAATGTGAATGACCCTCTCGGGGTGTCTTCATGTGGTTGTACTCGACTCCTCGGAGAGTGGCCGCAGCTACGGCCATCTCTTCCATCCTTTTCGCCATTCGAGCGATCGTGTCGTCCTTCCCGAAGCTGCCTTCTCCACGCTCGTCTCCCTTCCCCGCGGCCGCAGAGCACCTCGCGCCGATGAAGCTCGTGTCTCGACCATGTTGATTTCGCATATTCGTCGTCCATGAATTCGATGAATCAATCTCGTCTCCGAATCCTTTCTTCTCTTCTTTGCCGCCGTCGGATATCTATTTCCTCAACTTTTCCATGGCATCTTCTGGGGCCGGGCTTCTTCGTGTGTCTTCGTGGTCGTCGTGCGATAGCTTCCGGGTCCTCACGAGTCCCTTCACGCGGTAGCACTTTCCTTCGCATTCAAGTCTCTCGGCGAGATTCTCTTCTCGTGGCTGCTGTTTCCAATCTTAATCGCCGCAGTGGGACGCCATACCATCCTTCTAGCGTTGTATTGCCCAGGGACCATGAACCGTCGGCCAAATGTCGGAAGGTGGTATCCTCCCTAACTGCAATCCCGAGATCACGACAAAGGGCTAGCCTTCACTTCGCTTGGCTTTTCTGTCATGACGGCGGGCTCTACTCGCGGCCCAAGACGGGATTCGACTCCGGCACCCGCCCTATCCTTCGTAATTTCCCGATACCGGCGCTTTTCCTTCTTTGCTAACTTTTTCTACCAAAGTTTGGTACGAGTAAACGGCGTAGTTCTAGTTCTTTTCTTGCGGCTATCGTTGTAATATGCGGGCTGTGGTAATGTGGCAGCAATCTTGCGAATATTTTCTTCATCTTCTCCGCGCAGAGGGGATGAAACCCCGTTCTCCCTCCCAAGAGGGTATGTATTCAGCAACGGTATATTCCGGGCAATGGCAGTACCTGGCAGCTTCCGAATTTCTGTGAAGCAATTTCAGCAGCTCGCTTCTTTAGCGATCCTTCTACTTCTGTTTCTTCGAGTCCTCGTCAAAGGACGGAATCTTTGAACCGGACCCGATTTCGAAAACAAGGTCTTACAGAAGATCCAGGCCTCCACAGTAACAGTCCATCGTAATCAGATTTCTTTCCCTTGATTCGGGCAAAAAGGGTAGGTGCGTAAACAACTAAGACCAACTGCAGAGATAACAAAATTTTCCATGGACACGGCACTCCTCTTAGTCGAGATCCTTTCAGAGGAGGGAATTTCGGGTCGACCTAAGGCCGAACTCAAGCAAATGTTCTTCTGGCCTTCAGATACCTTGTTCACCAGTGCAAAGAGGGAGACGTCAAAATCTTGACGTTCGTGTTTTCAAATCCTTGTCCAAATCGGATGATTCCATTGTCGGGCAGCTCATCCTTACGCGAAGTCCACCATTGGTGAAGGAGAAAAATCAATTTCGGGCTTCCATTTCGCAGGTGTATCTCCTGCTGTCGATTCCAAGTTATGCTTCTTCTTTAGACGAAAAGAAAGGAATCGAAAAGAGTCCGAACTCATTCATGTTCATGCATTTATAAGAAGGAATCACTATTAAAAGAATCACTTATTATGTTTTGTTTATTTAAAACGGAGTGTTCAAAGGTGTAGAGAAGGTAAGGAATCAATCGGAGTTGAAAGGAAAGAGAGTCTTAAGCAAGACCTCACTCCGAAGGATCACTCCCAAACTAACACCCATTTGGGTCCACCCCACCGTAAATGAGGTAAAAGGATCTTCGGAACCTCTCGTTTGTGGGTGTCTAAATGCTGGCTCCCAACTGAGAGAATGTCGGCCATACTGCTCTCAAGGTAGAAATGAACATAGTATCCCAACTAAGGAAGGGTAGTCCGACCCACAAGGGAAATGGATACACTACCGATTTTTGAAAGCAGAATTATTTCATTATAATGGAGAGAGGAATTGTTCCCGCCGGAGTCGCCGTGTTGTCGGCATATTTTTAGGTTGTGTGATATTTTAAAAAGGGGTCGCCTAACAGAAGTTGTCGGCGAATTTAAATTTTAGTTTAGATAAATAATTTGAAAAGTAACATTTGATTTCAAAATAATTTTAAGCTCAAGATTTTAAGATGAAATCAAACTGATCTCACATCCCGAATAGTTTATATAAACGAGCGCTCTATTCACAAACCGTGTATCTATCCCTAAGGATAGACACACCGTTGATGGTGGGGCTCCTACAAATAAACTAGAAGATTTGCGACATCCGTTTGGTCTCGTTTAAACCAATTTTTTAAATACAAATTCCCCGCTTAATATAAATGAATTAAGCAGGTTTATATTACTCAATTTTTTAAAATTCTATAAGGGCAAGCCCCATAGTTAATTACATCTTAAGTGACGGGAATCACCTAAGAAAACTCGATAATAATAAATAATTCTGCTCAAGAATTTCAAAGTTTAAGTTTTCAAAGGATCGAACTTTTTGAATCTCAATAAAATTTCACCAAGTCTGAAATATTTTATTTTGGGAATTCAAAGGGAGAAAAGTAGGAGAAATTACGGATTCGAAGTGAACTTCGATAATTTCCCGACTACCCTATTGTTCGCTTGGATTTGGGGAAAGTCCTAAGTTTATTTAATGTTTTAATCTCGTCAATTTTAATTAATTAGGGCTTATATTTATATGATAGAATCATACAAATACTGAAGAGTGTGAGGGTTTATATCGTATCTGACGACTACCTCGGAATCCTAAGACCGGTTAGGGCTTAATTTGCAATGCAAATGCCTAACGAAGAGCTTCGAGGATTTATGTTGCACCTAGTAAACTACCCCGGTTCTATTGGGCTTTCATTGCTTAATTCTAAGAATGGTTTAGCCGATGTAGAGTTGTTTCTAATGGGACGACGATGGTCGTGTTGCCCACCATGCTCCGAGCTCCTTGCTGTCGTTGCATGTTTAGTTTTAGAAATCATAAATCGAGGGATGAGAAAGTGTTTTGGTTTAGAGGAAGTCTTAATTTCCAGGTGTTTTTGTGTTTTAATTAAAATAAATCTTAAAGTCATTATAACGACACCGGTTAAGATCCATGGTTCCATCCTTCCGCATCATTATTATTTTTATCGGATTCACTTAGTCCTCGTATGAATTTGCTAAACCTCAACTGAATGAGTTCCACACCTTCATTTAGACCGTGTGAAATCCCGTTTAGCAACACGTAGGTTACATCCGAGGTGTATTCCCGATCATCCAACAGACGTTTTAATTTAGTTGTAGTTGTAGTTTTGTTGTTCTCGTTTGGTGATTAAATTTTGAGTTGTCTTATATTTTGAAATGTTTGGTGGGAGGGGTGAATTTTATCTTGTAGTGTCTTTTAATTTAGTTATGGGTTTCAGTTTTGGTTTCTGTCCTAAAGGTGTAGGTTTTCATGCAACTGTTGTTTATCATGCAAGAAAAATAAGTGCGATGCGATTAAATAAATTGCAATAAAATAAATTGCAATAAAAATAAAGCGTACCCGAAGGGTCTTCTCGTCATCCCAAGCCGCACTTAAAATACAATTTTAGAGCATTTAAGCATTCATAGCAATTTCCCTAGGTAAAGCTAAGGGAAGGGTTATGGTTTTCTACCAAATTCCTAATCCTATGCCTAGTCATTTCCTACGACGTCTAGGTTCGTGTTTTGGTTCTAAGACGATTTTCTTCATCAAAGAACAATTAAGTTCAATCGTTCTTATAAATATCCTATCATATTGAGGAAGTATGGGAAGAATCCTGCAACATCTTTTCAATACTTTCGGATTGTTTTTAAGTCCAAGAGAATTTAATTATGTAAATGAATCGATCGTCCGAGTGCCAAGCTTTTGTTATCCTCGTCAGCCAACTGGTGATATCTGAATGTCCTATAAGTGAAACATTTCATTTAATATTCTATTTAGAGTTATGATAGTAAAAGTCTTAAGGGCAAATTGGTGTTCAAATGGTTTCAGGATTCAAATTCTAAGTTCAAATTAATGATTTAAGTTCGAATGTTGTTCAAGTTGTCTTAGATTATTTTCGAAGTTCTTTTATGTCTTAGGTGTTATTTAATTCAACTTAATTCAATTTAATTTAATTTAATTTAATTTAATTCAATTCTTAATTCAATTTAGTTTGATTTGATTTATTTAATTCAATTTTCATTGATTGATTAATTTTTTAATTTAATTTAATTTAATTTAATTTAATTTAATTTAATTTAATTTATTTTATTTATTTACTTTATTTAATTTAATTTAATTTTATTTTATTTATTTAATTTAATTTATTTAATTCATTTAATTTAATTTAATTTGTTTATTTAATTTAATTTAATTTTAATTGGAATTTTTGAAAGAGTTTAATGATTTAATTTTAGTTTAATGATTAAGTCTTTTAATATTTTAAATTTGAGTTATCATTTTAATTAAGAGTTAAACATTAATGAGATGATTAATTTAGGGATTTTTAAATTAAAGAATGAATCTCTTCCTAATAATATCCCTATTTTAATAATTCCAATTTTATTATTCTTCCAAATTTAATCAATTATTTAATTAAGGTTTAATCATTTTAAATTGCTTAATGGGTTTCTACCCTTCAATTACTAAATTTCAATCATCCAAATCAGATTAGGATCAAATATTTTATTTTGTTAATTCCTTTATTAAACCTAAAGTTTTAATTAAGGGTTAAAATTTAATTACCATTTGCTCTTCAAGCCTAATAATTTCATAACTCACTAAATCAACTCAAACGAACTCGAAATTTTTATGCGACTTCACTCATATGTCAATAAAGACATGAGAGGAGAAAATGTGATTTTTCTGTATTTAATTTATTTATATAATTATTTTTAGTAGAAAATAGAGATTTTCAAGGAAAATTTGATAACATGACCAAGGGAAAATTTCTGTCCTTAAGAAAATTGTGGACATTCCTAATGACCAGAGGACCACTTGGACTAATTTTGGTGATTTTTTTGAATTATATTATTTTTATTATAATTATTTTAAGTTTTAGAGTGTTAATTAATTTAAAAATAAAAGAAATGTTGAAAAATGAATTTTATATTTTTTTAAAAATCTCTCTGATATCAAAGAAATCAGAGAATCAAATTTTGCAATTTTCTGATTTTTATATGATTTATTATAATTATTTTATGAAAAATGTAAGTGAAAATTGATGGTTTTTTTTAATTTTAAAATTACCCTAGAGCTTTAAAAATTTAATATCTTAATAACAGACCTAGGAAAAATATGGGATTTGTTCCTTAAGCGTATTAAAATTCAAAACGTGACATTTCTAAGAATTTTATTATTTTTGCGATTTTTATTATTTTTTAATTATTTAAAAATATTAAAATAATATTAAAATTAACTTTTTTAGAAAATTGAAATTTTAATTTTTCTTAAACTCCCCCTCGATATCGTAGAGACTCCAAAACCAATTTTATGAAAGATATTTTCAAAAGGCGAATTTTGAAAAGCTTAAAACGACTGTCAGTTAATCAACCCAATTAGTAGGGCTAACCAAGTCCAATTGACCTCAAATTTTTACAGGGTTCCTCTGATCCTAAAGGTCAGTGGAGAATTGATTTCCAAGTCAATTTGATGTACGGGCAACTCTAACTAATTAGAGACCTATTTTGTGTGTTTAAGCCAATTGTTATTGCCTAAAATGAACTAACTCAAAACCTATTTTTCCTAAGTGCCTTCCTTAAGCCATATGAATATCACCAAATTTTCCTAGAATTTATTTCACAACATGCTATTTATTGAATTAAAATACTCAAAACAGTGACATGAACTAAAAAATCAATAACTCTTCATGTGACGGCTCTCCCACTGGAATGTTTAACGTTCAAATCAGAAAATTTTAAGCCCTATGGTCTCATGCCATGGTGAATTGTATACATGCATGGAGAATTGTGAATGCAGAGAGTAAATAAATTACTAAAAATACATCATTTTTAAAATTAAATGATTTTTCCACATTATTCTCCCTCTCCGTTCACCGGAAGAAGAGGTATTTTTCTTTTATTTTTCTGATTTTCCGTTGCTATGAATTTTCCAAGTTTAGTGGGAATTAAATAAATAGAAAAATACCCTATTTTTCTATTTATCCACGGGGCGCCGCCGCATCCTCGCATCTCCGAACCCCGTCACCGCGTCGCGCTCCCATTCGACGCCGCCATCCGAGTCGCCAGGCTCGGGCCCCGTGCTTCGTATCACCTTCCCCGGTCCGACGCCGTCCGAGCGTCCGTCCGCGCGTGTATTAAATGGATGGCATCCGTTCATCGTCCCCGAGCGTCCTCACCCGAGAGTCGTCCACACTAAATCCATAAGATCTCACTCGATACTCAACGGATTTTTATGTTCTTATGTTTCCCATGATTCGCTTCAAGAGACGAACACATCTATACTAAGTATCATGCATTGAAATTAAGGCATTTGAAATGGAGAATTTCCAGAAGCTCGGGACAGAAGACTAGTTCATACCTTTGGGTTCTATAGCGTGGCTTCGATCTGAGAGCTTGCCGCACCTTCGATCGGATCCCGCAAGCCCGCATGAAGTTTCGGTTCCGGTGAATCGCTGCATGTGATTTCATCAAGCCCAATCACAAAGCTTGGAGGCCGGAGCAATCCGGTGGCCTCGGAGGATGGGGCTGAGCCGGGTGCACACCTTCCCTCGTCCGTGAAGGTGTGGGGGACAATCAATTCGAGAATTGATCCACGCTGGAGAAGTGTCCTGGTTTTCTTTGGGCTTCGGATTTCAACCCCGAAACTGGAAGCTTACAGAGAAGAAATGTATAGGATTTCAAGTAGGATCAAGGCTTTGCGGTATGGGGAGTGTCCGGAACAATTTTGCGCAGTTTCCTTAAGGTTTGTTTCCAGCTCTTTTTTCATGGCCGAGAGGGGTGGAGCTTGGGGAGAGGGGCGGAGGGGCCTCCGTGGGGAGTTGGGGGGACTGGGATCACTGCTCTCGTGAGGAGAAGAACAGCCATGGTGACCACTAGGCATGGGGCACTCTCAACAAGGAGAATTTCAATGTCAGTTCACATGCGAGCTCTCGGCCATGGTGTTTTCCGGGTGGCCTGGTGGCTGCCTACTGTGCATTGGTCACCATCTGGCCGTGAGGTCGTGGCCGAGCTTTCGTTGCAATCAATTGAAGATTGGCCATGTGTAAAGGGTTTGATTTAGATGGAATGGGGCATGGCTAAATTGACCTAAATGGGTCAACCCCCCATTCGCTTGCTAGGTGCACCACCCAAGGCCTGGTTTTGGCCGAGGGAAAAGTGATTTGCCTAAAGATAATTAAGAGGTCAAAGTCACCATCCAAGCAATAATTAAAGGCATGGTTAAGGAATCATGGGAGTGGTTAATCACCTTTAGGAATTAAGGAAAGAGTCTCCTCCTTTTGCCCAAAATGGCATGGTGACATGTAAAGAGGTTTCATGGCTTGCCTATGGCTTGTGCATGGCCTCCAAATGTCTATCTGGGTTTGGGAAAAGGTCGGTCAATTTTATAAAACGCGGTTTTAAGAATTTTGGATATTTTGGTGGAAATTTGCATGAAGCTTCGATTTGGAATGGTTTAATTGAGGATTTTGAAACTTAGGGTGATTTTGATTAAATGGATGATGAAAGGAAGTGTCATGTGGGCTTTGGATGAATTTGGGCTGAATTCGAGGGAGTGGGCTTTTAGGAAAGTTTAAGGGAAATGGGCTTTTTGATTTTATGATGGGCATTTGGGTGAAGATTTTGTGAAAGGCCTTGTCAAATAAATGTCATAATTGGTTTATGGATGTTCTATGAAGGGCTTGGAGTCAATTTGGTGTGATTTGGAGTTGAATTGGTTCGAATTCTTTGGGTTTATTCGTAAGTGGCCTATATAATCCAAATACAGCACACAAGGCTAGGGTTGAAATTGAGAAATTATTTTGAGAAATATTTATGGGAGTGTTTCAAAGAGGTTTTGACTTTGGTTGGGTTTTGATTTTGCCTGGGCTCATTTGGGTTAGGTTTCCGTTTAGGTCAAAAATGGGCCTTTTAGCTTGGGGTTGAATCTGAGGGATTTCCTGGGTCTAATTTCGTGGCAACCGGGTTAGTGTTTTGTTTGTGGGAATGTTAAGGAAGATTTAGAAAAGGTTTGGGGTTGGGAGTTGAATTGGGTGAGTTTTGGGCTAAGTCTGGGTCATGGGTCCAAATCAGCTTTAAGGCCAAAGTGAAATTGATCCAAATGTCAATCAAATTAGACTTGGATTTGGTCTAGATTGGTGTTGGGGATGTTGAATCGAAGTTTAGAATTGAATTGGACCAGAATTTGGGTCAATTGGGTAGGTTTACTTAAGTATCGGGTTCACTCTTAAAGGTTAAAATGGTCAAATTGGGGGTTTTGACAAAGTAGGGTAAATTGACAAAATTGGCCCATGGTGTATTGGACAAATGAAATTTGGGAATATTTGGGATTTTCTGGAATTTTCTAGGAATTTTCTGAATTTTTGGATTTTTTTTGATCAAGAGGGGTATTTGGGTATTTTCAGGGTATTGGGAGGTTTTCTTGGAATTACTATATGGATGATCAATTTAAGTGATGTGGAAATGTTTGGGATCGATTTGGAGAATTTTGGGTAGTCTGAAATTTTCGAGTGACTAATTTCCATGCTTGGGTGTCATGTAGGGTCCCTAGGGTCAAAAATTTTAAAAATTTGGAAAATGAAGATTAAGTGAATGTGGGTGAATAAAACATTTTTGTTGAGCCATGGAAGCCATATCAAGCCCATACGAGTCATTATGAAATTTATTCTCCATCTGCGCATCCACCATGCTTGCTCCTAACCCTCTTAGCCACAAGCTAGGGCTGACCATTCATGTGAATCACCTACATGAGTGAGGAGGTCAAGTCAGGTATGGGTGTGTTTTTTAGGAAGTGTGTGGGAAGGTAGTGTGTGTGTGTGTGCGTGTGTCACCCTTCACTGCATCAGCCACCTATGTTCTATTAAAGAGCCCCATAGAACTCATCCTTTAAATCCTCCACATTCATTTCAACCTCTAGGTGATTAGGGGTCTAGTAGTCAAGTTTGTGGAGTTTGCACGGAGTTTGAACAGTTTGAATTTAAAAGGCGTCCCAATTCTAGTCCTCTAAGATGTCAAAGGAAAAGCCTAAGGCTAGATCCTAAGTACTAAGGAGAAGAAGAGAAGACCTCATCAAAAATGAGGTCAACAACACCACGTTGAATTAAATTTTGAACACAGGGAGAGTACCACTCAAAAATTAGTTCCATTAATTTGGAAGAAGTAACATCTTCAAATTGCACATCTTTTTCAAGATTGAAGAAGAAGCACCAATTGTGAAACTTGATTGGTTTAGTAACCACCACCATGCACCTCCTCGACCACCATACCCTCGATCTTAATAGAATGGATCGGGGGTCAGGGTCATAGTATGCACATGATGGTTAATCTTCTCTATACGATTTTTATATTCTTCATTCCTTTCATCTTCAGAGAGACTAACCGGGTTTCTTTTCGACTTATTGTCGCCGCTCTTTCGATTTCTTCTTCTAGGAAGTGTCCTCCAAATTATCGATGACCGGCTTTTTCCGTCCAATCGTTCCAACATTTCTTCCACGCTCCCCGGCCCCGACTCCTGTGCGAGTCATGAGAAATCTTCACTATCTCGCCGTAAGGAGCAGAGAATCGGCTGACTAGAACTTCAAAGTTCTTCATCGTCTCGAATTTTTCGCTCATCGGTATAGTATTTCGGAAAGATTGTTTCTTATGGGGCGTAGCAGGCCGCATCTTCATGAATTCCAATTTCATACCAGATTGGCTGCAAATCACCTGACATTAATCGTTCCCCTCCTTCGTAATACTTTATGCACCGGTGCAGTAGACGCACGGTACCATCCGGTTTTCATGGATACAAGGTCGACCCAAGAGAGCGTTGAACGATGTCTCGTAATCCGACCAGGAATTTTGCGGGTTGTCTTCAAATCACCGCCCGCAGTGCCATCGATCCAAGAGCTCTTTCCTCCTTTCGTATCAAGCCTCTTAATAAAGACTGTTCGTTTCAAGCCTCGAGCATCAATTTCCAACATGCTAGCGTCCAAAGATTCATTATGTTGATTGATGCTCCCTGATCAACCAACACTCCGAGAGCGGCAACGTTCCAATAAAGGATCGAAAATGTATAACGGTCGAAGGCATCACTGTCTTTAAAGAATGTATCACCGTCCGTGAAGGCAACACTGTTTCAACGAGCAAACCTCGTCGAAGGAATCACCGGCCATTTGAGTTAAACAAATCGGACTGCGAAAGCTCGATCGTAGCTTCTCTCATCTCCTTCTGGACAGATCGTAGCGTCAGAGTATGCTAATAGCCGGTAGCTTCCTAAGATGGGCTGAAGACGTTGTAGTCCTCTTTATTACCATGTTCCTCGGTTTCTTCCCCAAATGGGTGCCCATTGCTTGCCTCTTCCCGAGTAACCACCGCCTTTATCCTTGACCTGACTTATGTAGAACTTTTCCACTTCTTGGGATGCATTTTGGCTATTTCTTCCGAATTTGGTGTTAACTGCCGGCAGTATCCTTCAATTGAACCACCGGCACCTCGAAGCTTGCTTCTCGGTGTCCGATGGTTCTAATTTATCGTGATCGGAGCTCTCGAAATTCACAAATACCGTTGCTTCGTCGAGCCTCGTAGCCTCCTTGCGACATCTTCTTCGGGTCGTGGTCGTCGAGGTCACAGAGGATTCGAGAATCGTTATTTGTATTGGAATCGAGATTCGGATTAAGCCGGTTGTCGTTAGTTACGTAATCGTTAGAAACAATAAAATGTAGCCAACGCCATAACCCTTACTTTTAGGTTCGTGCTTGTATTTTAAAAGCCGGTCGCCTAAAATGTTTCGTTCTGTCAATTTTTAAATTTTAAATTTAATTAAATATACATATAATTGTAAAGTAGCATTTGATTTTGAAAATGTTTTTAAGTTTGAAAATTTTAAGATATGAAATCAAACCGATCTAAATTATCCCAAATAGTTTATATAACGGAAAGACCGCAACATAAAACGTGTATCTATCCCCAAGAATGACACACGTCACGATGGGGCCTTGCGAATAAATTAGAAGATTTGTGACATCATTTTCAACTGCGAACTAATTTTATAAGCCGACAAGTTCCCCTGCTCAACATATGAATTAAGCAGGGTTTATATTACCCTGTTCTAAAGTTCTATAGCGGTGCTTTTCCCTATGCTTAATTACATCATAAGCGACGGAATCACTAAAGAAAACTCGGTTAATGATCAATGGTTTTGTTCTCAAGAATTTCAAAGCTAAGGGTTTTAAAAGGATTAAATTTTTGAATTTCAAGAGGGAATTGATCAAGTTTGGAACAATTAATTTCAGGAGTTCAAAGGAAGTAGGGAGAAGCCGAGGATTCAAGAGAAATCTTGGCAACTTCCTAAACACTATTCTATTGTTTAGCTTCACTGGGAGTTTATTTAATGTTGCAATCCTGCCAAATTTTAATTAATTAGGACTTATATTTGCATGTCATGACTATACAAATAGCCTTGAAGATGTGAGGGTTTATGTCGCACCGAACGACTACCCCTGAAATCCTAAGACCCATAAGGCTTAATTTACAAGGACATGATCATGCAAATGCCTAACGAAGAGTTGAGGACTTATGTTGCACTAGGCAAACTATCTCGAAATCCTATGGCTTTGTTGTTTAATCTAAGAAAGTCGGCTGAAGTAGATCTGAATTTTGCCGATGACGATGCATGAGCCGCCCCACCATGCTCCGAGTTCTCGTTGTTGCAGAAGTTTAGTTTTAGAAGTCATAAATCAGAGATGAGAAGTGTTTTGGTTTAGAGAAAATCTTAAAATCCAGTGTTTTTAATATTTTAACAAAACAAATCTTAGCAAAGTTGTTTAAACAGAACCGATTAAGATCCCACGGTTCCGTCATCCCGCACTATTATTTTCACTACCTCACTTAGTCCAGATAGAATTTGCTAAACTCAACCGAATGAGTTCCACACTTTCATTTAGACCGTGGGAATTCCCGTTAGCAACACGTGGGTTACATCATCCGAGGTATTCTCGATCATTCAACGAGATGTTTTAATTTAGTTATAATTGTAGTTTTGTTGTTCTCGTTTCGTGATTAAATTTTCGAGTTGTTTTATATTTTGAATGTTGTGGCGGTGAATTTTATCTTGCAATGACTTTTTAATTTATTGGTTTCATTAGGACTATCCTAAAGTGTTTTGGTTTTTCATGCAACAGTTTGTTTATCATAAAGAAAAAGTAAAGAGATGTTAAGATGTAAAGAAATCGCAATAAAAAGCAAACTGGCACAGCAAGCCGTACCGAGGGTCTTCCGTCATCCTAAGCCGCACTTAAAACACATGTTAAGGCATTTCTCAAATATTTCAACGTATACCTAGGTAAAGTTAAGGAAGGGTTTTGTTGTTCAATAAATTCCTAATCCTATAACTAACATTCCTACGACGTCTAGGTTCTTGGCTCGGTTTAAGGATGATTTTCTTCATCAAAGAACAATTAAATTCAATTGTTCTTCTAAAACATCCCGTCATATTGAGGAAGTGCTTGACAACCTAAAATATCTTTTCAATATTTTCGGGATTGTTTCGAGTCCAAGTAAACTTAGTCGCACAGGAATTAATCATCCAGAGTTTAGTTAAACTTTGTTTCTTGCTCGCTGAACTTAGGTACTTAATTACCTAATGAAGTGACATCTCACGAATACTCTATTTAAGAGTTATAATAATTAAAATTTCTATGCTAAAACATTTATCGAGAATTTTAATCATTCTTAATTTAAGGTTCGAGTTAATGGTTTAAAGTGTTTTAATTTAATTATGAGGTTTTAATTAATAATTTTAAGTTTGGAATAGTGTTCAAATTATTTTAGATTTAATTTAAGATTTCATTTAGGTTTCGTTGTTAAATAATTTTAATCTAATTTAATCCAATTTATTTTAATTTAATTTAATTTAATTTTAATTTAATTTTAATTTAATTTTATTTAATTTTATTTAATTTTAATTTAATTTAATTTAAATTTAGTTTTAATTTAATTTAATTTAATTTTAGTTTTAATTTTGACTTTAATTTTAATTTTAATTCAACTTTAATTTTTAATTTAATTTTAATTTTTAATTTAATTTTAATTTAATTTTAATTTTAATTTTAATTTTAATTTTAGTTTTAATTGTTAATTTGGGTTATTATTTTAATTAAGAATTAAATATTATTAAAGTGACTTATTCAGGGATTTTTAAATTAAAGAATAAACATCCTCTTAATAATATCCCTATTTTAATAATCCAAATTTTAAATGTACTCTTTCTAAAATTTAAATTATTTAATTAATTAAAGTTTCATTTGGATATTTTCAAAGTGTTTAATGGGGTTTCTACCCCTCAATTTCCCTAAGTTTCAATCATCTAAGAGAAAATTAAAATCAAATATTTTACCCTCCATTTTGATTAAACCTAAAGTCTTAATTAAGGGTTAAAATTTTAATCACCTTTATGCCCTTTTAAGCTTATTTATTTCATAACTCACTAAATTGAGCTCAAATGAATTTAAAATTTTTATTTCACCTCACTCACATGTCAATTAAGACATTAGAGGAGAAAATGTGATTTTTCTGGGTTTAATTTATTTATACAATTATTTTTAGTAGAAAATAGGGGTTTTCCAAGAAAATTCAACAACATGACCAAGGAAAGGTTTCTGTCCTTAAGAAAATTATGGGATATTTATAATGACTAGAGGACCACGTGGACCAATTTTTGTGATTTTTTGAATTATATTTTATTTATTATAATTATTTTGAGTTTTGGAGTATTAATTAATTATAAAATAAAATAAAAGTTAAAAAAATAGATTTTATATTTTTCTTAAATTTCCTCTAATCTCAAGGAGTCCAGAGAAATAAATTTTTTACAATTTTCTAATTTTTTTTTGATTTATTAGAATTATTTTAGTGAAAAAGGTCAAAATTCATTTTTTAATATTAAAAAAGACATTAAGCTTTTAAAATTCAATATCTTACCTTGTGTGACGGGAAAAATATTTGGTTTATTCCTAAATGATTAAGAGTCAAAATATGACATTTTTATGATTTTTTATATTTTTGTGATTTTTATTATTTTTTAATTATTAAAATATTAAAATATCGTTTAAAATCAAATTTTTTAAAATTCCAATTTTAATTTTTCTTCGAACTCCCGATACCAGAAGCTCCAAAACCAATTTTGTGAATTTTTGAAAAGTATTTTTAGAGTTATGAATTTTTAAAGTTTAATTTTAGTTATGCGACTTAATTAATCCATTTACTGGTTAAACATTTCCAATCGATTTCAAAATTTTATATAAGGTTCCTCCGATCCTAGAGATCGCTGGAGAATTTTTTCAAGTCAATTCGATGTGTGGTTAACCCTAATTAATTCAAATTCAATTTTAGGAGTTTAGGCCAATTAAGGTTATTATGTATGAATTAACTCAAAATATATTTTTCATAGGGTCCCCTGGTCCTAAGGAACATAACCAACTTTTCCTAGAATTTATTTTACAATATGCTAATTATTGGAATTAAATACCCAAAACAAAGGACATCTTATTTCTTTTGTTATATCTAACTCGATTGGGTAATTATTATTGTAGCTTTTAGATATGCTCCGCATTTGTTATCCTCTTCTTATGTAATAAAATTAAGCTAAACATAATCATTTATAAGAAAAAAGTTAAATTTAGATACATACCACTCGATTCCTATGTGTCTAACATCTGTACTTTCAGTTTTTACATACAAACTATCATACTGTTGCGTTATAGAAGAGAGTTTGAGGTCTTGAGGAGAAGTTGCACCGATCGTCATCGATCACCGCCGACCGTCATCGATCACCGCCTATTCTCGTCGACCAACACCGACCTCTGTCGACTATAGCCTCCCGTCGTCGATCACCGCCGAACTCCATCGACCACCGCCGAGCTCCGTCGACCACCGCCTACCATCGTCAATCACCACCAACCAGACGCCATCAGTCGACGTTGTAGTATGAAACATATAGTTATCATTTTCCCTTCTGTGAGACAAGGAATTTCTGTAAACATAAATCAATAGTGGATTTTACAATTGGGACAGGCCTTGTGGTTTTTCCCTTTATGAGTTTTCCACATAAAAACTTCTGGAGTCGTCACTGCTTATTTCTCTTTCATCTGTATGTGTGCTTAATTTTTGTACAACGCTAAGACAATAATCCGCAACAATAACGCCGCAAATTTTCTAAGCACGCATCACTTACATATGCATGTAAAAATGTATTTCACTTGTGTATATAAATGTAAAAGTAAATTTTAGTTCTTTTATATATATATATATATATATATAGAAAGAATAGCTGGAGCTATTATACGAGCTTCCAGTCACCCTCATGTGCTTAACTATTCGAGGACCACCCTCGCTATCAACAAACTCACCAGAGGGGAACGCGAATTGGTGACCTGAGAGGAATTGAGTGGTATGTATATAAATGCCCCGGATTCTTTTATACAGGTAACTGCTTCTGTCAGGTTCTTCCATGCATAATCCTTCCATTCTTATACTTTAATTGTCAGTATTCAGTACGTAGATTCATACTCTGAATCACACTATAAGTGGCATTTAATGCATTTACTCAACTACCGAATTTAATTTAGATACTTAAATTATTTCATCTGCCTCTCTTTAATGCCTTCAGCTGCACGTCGAATAAATAAAATAATCACAGGATGTTGACGTACGATGCAGCGATCTCATGCATGCTTTATTATTATAAAATTTTGTCCATATATTGTCCTCTCCCGTTTAGATCAAAGTAATAATGACGCATAATGGCACTTATAACTTATAATAACACATTAATTGAATATAAAATATTGGGATATTTAATTACATAGCACTCAATTCATATGATCTGCGTCTCGTACTAAAATTTTCATATAAATACGATAAATATTAGATAAAATATCTCAATTTTGAACGAACTATTATCCTAATTTTTTTATTAATTTAAATATTAATTATTATTTTTTAAATAGTTTAGACTATATTGCATCATATTAGACTATATTGCATTATATATTATTGAAATAGCATTAATTTTGTTGAGTAACTAGAGTGAGAAAAAACATAAGAATTGAGAACCGAACAATCAAGAACGAAAAGAACACAGAGATTTAATGAGGTTCGACAGAATGCCTATGCCCTCGAGAGCAATGAGCGGCAGCTCCTTCTTTTAATTTCTTGAAAAAGAGTACATCCTTTTTTGTTACAAGTATAATATATATATGTAATTACAAAATTACGTCTGTTCTGTTCCGCTCCACTCCGATCGCGAGTTCTGCTCCGCTGGCTCGCTCCAGCATCCATCCCTCATCGGATATATGAGCCATATCTAACAAATTTAACTATGAAATAATGAAGGATATTAATTCACTGCTCCTTGCAGCCAAAATCCCCACCGCCACTGATATATCAACTTCATCGCTATGGAAATGTTTTTTACCACCTTGTTTTTTACTTAATTGCGCAATGTTCATGTTGCCGTTGGCACCAATCTCGAAGCAGTTAGTCGGTGTAGATTTCATCTTTATATTAAGATCTCCAATAACACTACTCAACTTTTAATGTTTAAACCCCCCATCTGTTCGTTCATTAATGTCATATAAGTGAACAACATCTATGATTTGCTACGTTTGATCATCTTTTGAGCTATCGAAGGGAGATAACACCGCCCATCAATATTAATTTTGAAGTTACATAACAATATCTCATAAAATTTATCAGATAAAAATCGTACCTTCGCGTCATGTATTTACATGTCATGATTTTAAATACTAGAAGAATGTCCGTGTAAACATAAAGTTTTTGTTTAGTTTTTTTAGTACGTTGGGTCCTGCATTGTCTGTGGGTTCAAACGACCTTCGAAAAACTTGTGTGAGGAGCCTGAAATAAAAGAATGAGACTGTTCTCTAAACCTAAACTATATGTTCTTACACAGTGATCTTTCCCCGGAAGAGTGGTGAAGATGATCCAACGAGCAAGAAAGAATAAGAGAGGAAGTAAGAGAGATACTGAGAGTTGCATGGTTAGGACTGGAAGAGTGTCCTCCTTGAATCTCTCTCTCCTCTAGTTTTATATGTTTAAAAAAAAATACTAAAAGATGAATTAAACTTTCTAAAATCTACCCACGGTGTTTCAATAAAAAAATTACAACGTGGATGTCACGTGGCTCATAATGAGGAAGTTGCATATGTCAATCCTTGATGTCGGTCTGCATTCTGTCTATTCCGAGGATTTCTGTGGAGGCAAGTTTGGCGGATGAATATAGTTGATCACTCCGCTAGTTGACCCATCTAGTCAGTTGGCTAGGTCCATCCAACATGTCAGGTCGACAACTGATATAGGACGACTAACATTTTAATGAGAAAGGTTAGTAGGCTACCTTAGTAGGTTATTCTAGTGGTGGTTGCGTCTTCTTAGTAGATGAACTTACCAGGCCCATTAGGTCTTCTAAAGGTGTTCTTTGGGCCACAAAAACTAAATTTTGGTGTACAACATAGGTCTTTTTAATACATAAGAATTGTGTAAGATGTATGTAAATGCCTCATTTTAACAAAAGAAGTTAAAATCACCAATTCCTTGATAAGCTTGCCAAACTCCACTGAGCCAACTTAATTCACCGCCAAATTTAACAAAACAATCTATTATTTTTCCTATTTCAATATCAAACAGCATTTAAATGACTTTATGAGCTTTCAAGGTGCATTTAAAGTTAGGGTACGATTCATATTTATAATGTTGTTGACTTTAATCCTCTCTGTAAAGAATGCTCAGTTTTTGTTTGTATAATTTTCTAAAAACCCAACCCATTAAAGATCACTTTCCAGCTTGAAAAACGAAAACATTAATACAATCATACAAACAGTAACCCACAACTAGAGCATATTTCTACATGTTTAAAGCTCTCCCATTTATGTAATCAAGCTTCTCTCTTTCTCAACTATAAATAGCTTATAACACACTTATATTTTCTCCCACATCAACTTCAATGGCACCTAAAACCACCATCTTCAAGCTCACCTTCTTCTTCATCTTCTCCCTCACCAACTCTGTAAGAACAGACTGCAGAACACAAGAAGTGAAGGGAATGTTTGTGTTTGGTAGCTCCTTAGTCGATAATGGCAACAACAACTACTTGAAGAACTCAAACGCGAAGGCAGATTACTCTCCTTATGGTATAGATTTCCCACTTGGACCTTCGGGTAGATTCTCCAATGGAAGAAATACGATTGATGTGCTTGGTGAGCTTCTCAGTCTTCCATGTTTTATTCCACCTTTTGCTGACCCGAGAACAAGTGGAAGAAGGATTCTTCATGGAGTCAACTATGCTTCCGGGGGGTCTGGAATTCTTGATGAAACTGGAAAATTAGCTGTGAGTTTTATTATTATTATTTTGGCTTATTTGAACTTGTGCATTAATTGAAGTATTCAATTCTAGGAAAAATTATTATGCCTAGATTAGATAAGTTTGGATTAAGTGCGAATGGTGGTATTTTTTGCGGTATTTATGGTATTGTGATGGTATTGTACATAAATATCACCGAAAATACTGTCAGTAGTACTTAAGTATTCCGAATGTAATATTCGCTCCAATTCTTGGTTTTTATTTGCTACTGTTTTTTAGTTGATTTGTGAAGTGTGGGAAGAAAAATGAAATAACAAAAATGGTGGGGATCTTTGGATGAAATAAATATTATTAAAAAGTTTGCTATTTGCTTATATAAAATTTGCAGGGGATCATGGAGTAATTTTTACAATTTTTTATTGGGAAAGAGTACTCATATATAAATTTGCAGATGATCATGGAAATGTATATTTTACTTTCTAAAAGGTAAAGTAGTCATATTCTTGATGTGATATGATCATATGAAACATTCGAGAGTTGTAAAAATGTAAAAAGTAAAGTTTAGGGATTAGATGTATAAATACACCATAATTGGTTGGTATGCATATAAATGGCCAATATAAATATTACTTATTACCAATGTTTTAATCTTAAGCCATATTTTTAATTGCTAGACTCAATAACATATATATATATATATATATATATATATATATATATATATATATATATATATATATATATATATATATATATATATAATTGGTTGACGGGCGGAACCGTCAACCAACTCCTTGGGATCGCAATCCTGCTAGGATTGGGATTAGACCCCGTTTGCCAACCAATTCGAGTAACACCTCCATATAGCGGATAACTTGCCTGGAAGGGATTCGAACCCCTAACCTGTAGACGCTCTGTCAATAGGCGAAGGACGAGGCTCGATTTATATATATATGTAGACACACACATAACACGAATTTGCTGCTGATCAATTTCCTATAAATGGTAAATGATTGTGCTTGTTTTTTTGCTTAGTTATTATTATTTTTTTGGCTTTTATAACATCAAAATGCAAATAGTGATAATAATAATTAGAAAGATATACAGACATATACCACTTTACTGATGCATGAAATGGTGTATTTTAATTTCCAAAACTTACAATAGTGGTATTTTTGATGTGATATGAATTAATATGTATGAAAATGCCATAGGAATTATCATAATTGTAGTATTAATGCCACTATTTTTTGTTTATTTTATTTATTTATATTGTTTCTGTCTTTATAGGGGAGGTGGTGAGTTTAAATCATCAAATAAGCAACTTTGAGAAGAGAACGCTACCAGATCTTGAGGCTCAGCTCAGCAAAAGAAAATTTTCTAATGACTACCTATCAGACTACTTGTTTGTTGTTGGAACAGGTGGGAACGATTACCTGCTGAACTATTTTGTACCTGATATGAATCTAAAACCTTCACTCTCACAGTTCACACAGGTTCTCGTGTCCAATTTGACACGACAACTGGAGGTACATATTTGCACTATCCTTTCTTCAATTAAACTATATAAATGATGATAATAATACCTGACCTCCTGCATCTGATGTCCCATGCAGAAAGTCTACAGTCTTGGAGCTAGAAAATTTGTTCTCTTCTCCATCCAACCAATTGGTTGCATACCAGTTGTGAGAGAAAACATAATGATAAGTAATGGAAGTTGCGTTGAGTTGTTAAATGAGGCAGCCCTTCTTTTCAATAGTCTTCTTAAATCACAAACCCTGAGCTTGAAGCAGAAAATGCCTGGCTCAAATCTTGTCTTCATCAACTCCTATAATATTATAAGATCCATCATAGACGAACCTAATGCTCATGGTATTGAATCCTATTCATTACATTATACAATATTATAAAAAGAAGTTTTCGCAGCACATTATATAGGCTATCACCATGATAAACCGCTGCAATTATTAGTGTTACAAAGACTTTTAGTAGTGGTTTTAGAATCGTCGGGGAAGACTTTAATTAACAGTCTAAAAATAAAAATTTAATTTTTAATGTTTCATTATGTATGTAATTAGTTTTTTTTGTGGTAGGGTTTTCTGATGCAAATGGAGCTTGTTGTGAGCTCTCAGTACTAGAAGGAGAGGTTATATTGTGCAGGAGAGGAGGGATGACATGTAGTAATCGAACAATCCATGTGTACTTTGATGGCCTTCACCCAACTGATGCTGTGAATTTGAGGATAGCACAAAAGGCTTATAGTTCTGATGTAATGGAAGAAGCCTATCCGACTAATGTGAGAAATTTGGTTCATATGTAGATTATATTATAAAGTTAGCTAAATTGGCGTGCTTCCTTTGTAGCATATTTAACTAGGAAGGGTGAGTGAAAACCATGTGTGTTATTATGCTTGGCATGTTGTGCTAATTAAATGAGTTTAGTGTTCTTATGTTCATGGCATCAAGCTAATGTTGTACCATATGTATGATCATCATGTTATGTAATTATAATGTTGTTATAGTGACAAAATTAAGGTGAGTGTTGAGAGTTAACCATATTTTGACCGACGAAAGTAATTGATGCAGTGTTTTGAGCAAAGATTTTGAGTTATGGAGAGGCCCAAAATATCACTTTACGTGAGTCAAAAAGGTTTTGTAACATTATCTAACACATGCTTAAAGATAGTTATTTGTTATTTGAAGAATTAATAGATTTCAAATTAAAAGCCATCTTTAATTTAAATAGTAGAAAATAGGTTACTTAGGAATATAAAGCTAGGATAACCAAATATATGATGGCTCCAAAATATTTTATCTATGTTCATAAGAGAAGATTATGGACTAATAATTACCAGGGCAATGTTTTTTCTCTTTGGATACCTCATCAAATTATTTAGTATGATTGCTCATACCTTAAGCACAACTATAAATTTTCTCTACTTCTAATTTTAAATTTATGATAAATAAGTGAAAAAAAAAAATTGTAGTGATTTCCTTATTGTTGTGTTGTGGAAGCATAATGTAACAAACTCCTATTTTGATGGATGATACTATTCAAGAACCCATTCTTTTCATTTCATTATAATGAAATGTGTATTGAGAAAGATCATTGCAGGAAGTTGTTCCCATTAATTATGCATGATACAATTGAAGTGGTGATTGTTCTATGGAGACACTCAAATCAATCGTGCGACTTTGATTGACCTAATTAAGCATGCTTGTATTTGTCATTTTCAGTTTGATTAGCTAGTAACCATCTCTTATACGATGGCAGCAGTATAAATAAAATAGTAAAAATTCTTTCTTGTTTATGGTAGCCAAAGCTTTACCCTTTAAGTAATATATTTATAAATGTGAAAAATAAAATGCAATTAATGAATCCCAAAAATAAAAAAAGAACTAAAATTATATCAAATCTTAATGTTTAAACCATCCATCTGTCCGTTCATTAATGCCATATGGATGAATATCCAACATAAATATCAGCAATGATTTGCTACGCTTCATCATCTTTTGAGCTATCGAAGGGAGATAACACAGCCCATCAATATTAATTTCAATATTATATAACAATATCTCATAAACATATCAATAAAAATCTTACCTTTGCGTTTGGAGAAATTTACATAAATACCACACAATGCTCTTGTGTTTACATGTCTACCGCCCAAAGTTTACGATTTATACTTATAACACATCGGTGTCAAAAATCAAAAGTGTTTTTTTACTTTTAAAGTGTTCGTGATGATGATGATATTATTGTTATATGATTTTAAATACTAGAAGGATATGCACGTAAATATGAATGTTTTTGTTTGGTCATTTTAGGACGTTGGGTCCCATATTATCTGTGGGTTCAAATAACCGTGGAGAAACTTGTGTGAGGAGCATGAATGAAAGAAGAGATTGGAAGTCTAGACCTGAACTATATGTCCTTACACAGTGATCTTTCCCCGGAAGATTGGAGAAGCTGATCCAACGAACAAGAAAGGATAAAGAGAGGAAGAACAAGAGATACTAAGAGTTGCATCGTTAGGTCTCTTATAAAGAACTGGAAGAGTGTCCTCCTTGAATCTCTCTCCCCTCTAGCTATATATGTTGAAGAAAAATATTAAAAGTTGAATTAAAGTTTCTAAAATCTACCTACGATGTTTCGATAAAAAAAATTGTAACATGGATGTTAGGTAACTCGTAGATAAGGATGTTGCATATGTCAATCCTTGACGTCGCTCTGCATTCTGTCTATTTCGAGGATTACTGTTGAGGCAAGTTTGCCAGAAGAATGTGATTGATCACTCCGCTAGGTGACCCGTCTGGTCAGCTCGCCGGGTCCATTCAGCTGTTGAAATTTAAACTTGATTTTAGTTGTTTTAAAAGTCTAATAAGAGCCTCATCTAGAAGCTTATTCTAGAATGTGTGGTAGGTATGGTAGGTGTAGAATTATTGTATGGTAGGTGTTGAATTATCGTGTGTTAGGTGGGGAATTATTAGTAACCATTGGATTAGAATTATGGTGGCACAATCCTAGCCGATTAATTTAGGAGGTGCCACTAGTATAAATAGGAGTGGAGTCTTTGAGTTTGTATCGAAGCAGAAAATAAAGTGAAGCTTCTTCCATAAATTTCTAGCTCTTTCCCAAATCCCAAAGCCTCTCCATTCCAACAAAGTGAGTATCGAGCACTAAAGGTTCCTTTATAGAAGCAATGGCAAATGGTGGTATGGTTTCCTTCCAAGTCCCGATGCTTAAGGAAAGCATCTACGACAATTGGAGTATCAAGATGAAGGCACTTTTGGAGCGCATGATGTTTGGGAGGTTGTGGAGAAAGGCTACGATGAGCCAAGCGACGAGTCCGCTCTATCCACAACACGAAAGGATAACTTAAGAGACTTGCGAAAGAGAGACAAGAAGGCTCTCTTCCTCATCTATCAAGCTTTAGATGAAGATGGTTTTGAGAAGATCTCAAGTGCTACTTCGGCCAAGCTAGCATGGAAGAAGCTCGAGGTTTCGTATAAAGGAGAAGAGAAGGTTAAAAAGGTATGACTTCAAACTTTAAGAAGTCAATTTGATATTTTGCATATGAAAGAAGGCGAGTTGGTCTCCGATTACTTTTCTAGAGTCATTACAATTTCCAATCAACTAAAAAGAAATGGAGAGAAGTTAGAAGATGTGGCTATCATGGAAAAGATTCTTCGTTCATTAGATTCAAAATTTGATAGTATCACAACTATTATCGAATAAACCAAAGATTTACAAACCATGACAATAAAGCAACTTCTAGGTTCATTGCAAGCCCACGAAGAAAAGAAGAAGATGAATGAAGAGATTGTCGAACAACTTCTCAAGACGAATATTCAACCAACTCTGAAAGATGAAAGCTTCAACAATATTAGAAGCCGACATGGAAGTGGTGGTGGACGAGGACGAGGTCATGCTATGAAGCAAGGGTGGGGTTCCAACAATAAACTATGAGAAAGGAGAAAGATCTACAAGAGGACGTGGTCGAGGGAGCTCGAATTGAGGTACGATAAATCTCGAAATTAAGTGCTATAATTGTAACAAGTTCGGGCATTATGCGAAAGAATGTAGAGCTCCTACGAACAAAGTTTATGAAAGAGTCAACTACATAGAAGAAAAGAGAGAAGAAGATGGCACTCTACCAGCAAGCATATAAGGACAATGAAAGAGGTGAAGATAGTACATGGTACACGGACACGGTGCAAGCAACCATATGTGCGGGAGACGAAGCATGTTCGTAGAGCTTAACGAATCAGTAAGCGACATTGTGTCGTTTGGAGATAAATCCAAGATAGAGGTGAAAGGAAAAGGTAACATTCTCATTCGCCAGAAAAATGGGAAACATCAATTTATTTCTAATGTTTACTTTGTGCCGATTATGAAGAGCAACATCTTGAGTTTATGGCAACTATTGGAGAAGGGATATGATATTCACTTGAAAGAAAATACTCTCTTCTTAAAAGATAATATTGGTAACTTAATTGTTAAGGTGCCAATGTCTAAAAATAGAATGTTCTTGCTTAACATTCAAAACGATATTGCCAAATGTCTCGAGGCACGTTATAAAGATGCTTCTTGGCTTTGGCATCTTCGATTTGGGCATCTCAACTTCGGAGGACTCGAATTGCTTTCAAAGAAAGAGATGGTGAGAGGCTTACCTTGCATCAACCACCCTGATCAATTATGTGAAGTATGTTTACTCGGAAAGCACTTCGAAAAAGCTTTCCAAGGAGTCGAAGTTCAAGAGCCCAAAAGCCTCTTGAGCTCATACATACGGATGTGTGCGGTCCAATAAAGCCAAACTCACTCGGTAAGAGCGACTATTTCCTTCTCTTCATAGATGATTTCTCGCGGAAAACATGGGTGTATTTCTTAAAACAAAAATCGGAGGTTTTTGGAATGTTCAAAAAGTTTAAGGCGAGATGTAGAAAAGGAGAGTGGTCTCAAGATCAAAGCTATGCGATCCGATCGAGGAGGAGAATTCACTTCGAAAGAATTTCGAGAATTCCGTGAAGCCGATGGAATACGTCGACTTCTAACCGTTCCAAGATCCCCAACAAAATGGAGTAGCAGAAAGGAAGAATAGAACCGTCCTTAACATGGCAAGAAGCATGTTAAAAAGCAAGAAATTACCGAAGACGTTTTGGCCAGAAGCAGTCGCATGTGCTATTTATTTGGATAACCGATCACCAAAAAGAAGTGTGTGGGGAAGGACACCACAATAAGCATGGAGTGGAAGAAAGCTCGACATCTCTCATCTGCGAGTTTTTGGATGCATAGCTCATGTACACATACCCGACGGAAAAAGAAGCAAGCTGGATGATAAGAGAGAGAAGTTCATCTTCATTGGTTACGACACCAACTCGAAAGGCTACAAGCTATACAATCCAAATACGAGGAAGTCGATCATCGACAGAGATGTCATATTCGATGAAGGAGGAGAATGGGATTGGGAATCACATGACGAGGACTACAACTTTTTCCCATACTTGCAAGAAGAAGACGTAGAGCGGACCACGGATCAAACAAACAAGAGAAGAGCCTACTACTCCACAAACAACATTAACTACGAAATACTCAAAGTGACTCATCGCCATCAAATTCAACGTAAAATTCAAGTGAAAGAGTACCACGCTTCAGAAGATTACAAGATCTTTATGAGGTAACTAACAATCAAGATAATCTTACTCTTTTTGTCTCTTTGCTCGACCGTGAGCCCATGGATTTCCAAGAAGCCATACAAAGCAAGAAGTGGAAAGATGCGATGGATGAAGAAATCGAGGCAATCGAGAAGAACGACACATGGGAGCTAGCTTCACTTCCAAAAGGGCACAAAGCGATTGGTGTGAAATGGATGTACAAAGCAAAGAAGAATTCCAAAGGAGAAATTGAAAGATACAAAGCAAGATTGGTGGCAAAAGGCTACGATCAAAGAGCGAGCATCGACTATGATGAGGTATTTGCCCCTGTTGCTCGATTAGAAACTATTAGACTAATCATCTCTTTGGTAGCCCAAAATAAGTGGAGAATACATCAATTGGATGTAAAATCGCCTTTTTGAATGGAATACTGAAGAAATAGTCTACATTCAGCAACCACCAAGGATATGAAGTCAAAGGACAAGAAGGCGAGGTTCTAAAGCTAAAAAGGCTCTCACGGGTTGAAGCAAGCACCAAGAGCATGGAATAGTCGAATAGACAAGTATCCGCAAGAGAAGGGCTTCATAAAGTGTCCTTACGAGCATGCCCTTTACATCAAGAATGATGATGGAAATGTCTTGATTGTTTGTTTATATGTTGATGACTTGATCTTCACGGAAATAATCCAAACATGTTTGAAAAGTTCAAAGAAGCGATGACGAAGGAGTTCGAGATGACAGATATTGGGCTCATGGCATATTATCTTGGCATCAAAGTCAAGCAAACGAAGGATGGAATTTTCATCTCTCAAGAAGGTTATGCAAGGGAGATATCGAAGAAGTTCAAGATGGATAATAACTAACCTATAAATACCCCTGTAGAATGCGGAGTCAAGCTATCAAAGTATGATGTGGGAAAAAGAATCGATCCAACGATTTTCAAGAGTTTGGTTGGAAGTTTGCATTACTCGACATGCACAAGGCCGGATATCCTTTATCGTCGTTGGATTTGTCGGTCGCTACATGGAGACTCCAACTGCTACCTCTCGAAGACCGCTAAAAGAATTATGCGCTATATCAAAGGTACGATTGATTTTGGCTTACTTTACTCATCATCTAACAATTTCAAGCTTGAAGGATATAGCGACGATGATTGGGCTGGAGACATGGATGATCGAAAGAGCACTACGAGGGTTCGTGTTCTTCATAGGAGATACTCGCTTTCACTTGGATGTCGAAGAAACAACCAATTGTCACTCTTTCTACGTGTGAAGCGAAGTACGTGGCTGCAACCTCATGTGTTTGTCATGCGATTTGGCTTCGAAACTTATTAAAAGAGTTAAGTTTACCACAAGAAGAGGCGATCAAAATTTTTGTCGATAACGAGTCCGCAATAGCGCTAGCAAAGAATCCAGCTTTTCCACGATAAGCAAGCACATTGATACGCGCTATCACTTCATCGAAGAATGCATCGAAAGAAAGGAGATACAAGTGCGATACGTGAAGTCTCAAGATCAAGTTGCTGATATATTTACCAAGCCACTCAAAAGTGAAGACTTTATTAAATTGAGAAGTTTACTTGAGTCATGAAAATCGAGTTTAAGAGGGGGTGTTGAAATTTAAACTTGATTTTAGTTGTTTTAAAAGTCTAATAAGAGCCTCATCTGAAGGCTTATTCTAGAATGTGTGGTAGGTATGGTAGGTGTAGAATTATTGTATGGTAGGTGTTGAATTATTGTGTGTTAGGTGAGGAATTATCATGAACTATCGGATTAGAATTATGGCGGCACAATCCTACCGTTAATTTAGGAAGTGCCTATTAAGTATAAATAGAGGTGAAGTCTTTGAGTTTGTATCAGATAAGAAAATAAAGTGAAGCTTCTTCCATAAATTTCTAGCCTTTCCCAAATCCCAAAAGCCTCTCCATTCCAACATCAGCATGCCGGGTCAACAACTGATAATGGACAACTAAAATTTCAATGAGCAAATTTAGTAGGCCACCTTAATAGGTTATTCTAGTGGTCTCCGTAGATGAACTTATTAGGCCCATAAGGTCTGCTAAACATGTTCTTTGGGCCACAAAAACCAATTTTTGGTATACAATCTAGGTCTTTGATATGTAAATACATAAGATTTGTGTGGGATGTATGTAAATGCCCCATTTTAACAAAAGAAGTTAAATCACCAATTCCATGATAAGCTTGCCAAACTCCTCTGAGCCAATTTAATTCTCCGCCAAATTTTACAAAACAATCTATTATTTTTCCTATTTCAATATCAAACAGCATTTAAATGACTTTAATCATCTCTGTAAAGAATTCTCAGCTTTTGTTTGTATAATTTTCTAAAAACCGAACCTATTAAAGATCACTTTCCAGCATGAAAAACGAAAACATTAATACAATCATACAAACAGTAACCCACAACTAGAGCATATTTAAGAAATCAAGCTTCTCTCTTTAAAGCTCTCCCATTTAAGTAATCAAGCTTCTCTCTTTCTCAACTATAAATAGCTTATAACACACTTAAATTTTCTCCCACATCAACTTCAATGGCACCTAAAACCACCATCTTCAAGCTCACCTTCTTCTTCATCTTCTCCCTCACCAACTCTGTAAGAACAGACTGCAGAACACAAGAAGTTAAGGGAATGTTTGTGTTTGGTAGCTCCTTAGTCGATAATGGCAACAACAACTACTTGAAGAACTCAATCGCGAAGGCAGATTACTCTACTTATGGTATAGATTTCCCACTTGGACCTTCGGGTAGATTCTCCAATGGAAGAAATACGATTGATGTGCTTGGTGAGCTTCTCAGTCTTCCATGTTTTATTCCACCTTTTGCTGACCCGAGAACAAGTGGAAGAAGGATTCTTAATGGAGTCAACTATGCCTCTGGGGGGTCTGGAATTCTTGATGAAACTGGAAAATTAGCTGTGAGTTTTATTATTATTATTATTATTATTACTAATTTGGCTTATTTGAACTAAATATTATTTGGATGAAATAAATATTATCAAAAACGTTTGCTATTTGCTTATATAAAATTTGCAGCTGATCATGGACATGTATATTTTACTTTTTAAAAGGTAAAGTAGTCATATTCTTGATGTGATATGATCATATGAAACATTCGAGAGTTGTATAATATGTAAAAAGTAAAGTTTAGGGATTAGATATATAAATACATCATAATTTGGTTGTATGCATATAAATGGCCAAAATAAATGTTATTTATGACCAATATTTTAATCTTACTGTATGTAATCTTAAGTCATATTTTTAATACTTCTTTTGCTAGACTCAATAATATATATATATATATATATATATATATATATATATATATATATATATATATATATATATATATATATATATATATATATTAAAAGAATTGGTTGACTGGCGGAACTGCCAACCAATCCTTGATTAGGATTGGGATTAGACCCAGTTTGCCAATCAATTCGAAGTACTCACCTTCATATAGCGGATAACTGACCTGCAGATGCTCTATCAACAGGCTAAGGACGAGGCTCGATTTATATATATATGTAGACACACATAACACAAATTTGCTGTTGATCAATTTTCTATAAATGGAAAATAGTTGTGCTTGTTTGTTTTCTTAGTTATTATTATTTTTTTGGCTTTAAGAACATCAAAATGCAAATATTGATAATAAGAATTAGAAAGATATACAGACATATACCACCTTACTGATGCATGAAATGGTGTATTTTAATTTCCAAAACTTACAATAGTGGTATTTTTGATGTGATATGAATTAATATGTATGAAAATGCCATAAGAATTATCTTAATTGTATTATTAATGCCTCTATTTATTATTAATTATTTATTTATCTTATTATTATTATTATTATTATTATTTTGGTGCATAGGGGGAGGTGGTGAGTTTAAACCATCAAATAAGCAACTTTGAGAAGAGAACGCTACCAGATCTTGAGGCTTAGGTCAGCAAAAGAAAATTTTCTAAAGACTACCTATCAGACTACTTGTTTGTTGTTGGAACGGGTGGGAACGATTACATGCTGAACTATTTTGTACCTGATATGAATCTAAAACCTTCACTCTCACAGTTCACACAGGTTATCATGTCCAATTTGACACGACAACTGGAGGTACATACTTGCACTATCTTTCTTCAATTAAACTATATAAATGATTATCATAATACCTGACCTCCTGCATCTGATGTGCCATGCAGAAGCTCTATAGTCTTGGAGCTAGGAAATTTGTTCTCTTCTCCATCCAACCAATTGGTTGCATACCAGTTGTGAGAGAAAACATAATGATAAGTAATGGAAGTTGCGTTGAGTTGTTAAATGAGGCAGCCCTTCTTTTCAATAGTCTTCTTAAATCACAAACCCTGAGCTTGAAGCAGAAAATGCCTGGCTCAAATCTTGTCTTCATCAACTCCTATAACATTATAAGATCCATCATAGACGAACCTAATGCTCATGGTATTGAATCCTATTCATTACATTATACAATATTATAAAAACAAGTTTTCGCAGCACATTATATAGGCTATCACAATGATAAACCGCTGCAATTATTAGTGTTACAAAGACTTTTAGTAGTGGTTTTAGAATCGTCGGGGAAGACTTTAATTAACAGTCTAAAAATAAAAATTTAATTTTTAATGTTTCATTATGTATGTAATTAGTTTTTTTTGTGGTAGGGTTTTCTGATGCAAATGGAGCTTGTTGTGAGCTCTCGGTACTAGAAGGAGAGGTTATACTCGTGCGGGAGAGGAGGGATGACATGTAGTAATCGAACAAGCCATGTGTACTTTGATGGCCTTCACCCAACTGATGCTGTGAATTTGAGGATAGCACAAAAGGCTTATAGTTCTGATGTAATGGAAGAAGCCTATCCGACTAATGTGAGAAATTTGGTTCATATGTAGATTATATTATAAAGTTAGCTAAATAGGTGTGCTTCCTTTGTAGCATATTTAACTAGGAAGGGTGAGTGAAAACAATGTGTGTTATTATGCTTGGCATGCTGTGCTAATTAAATGAGTTTAGTGTTCTTATGTTCATGGCATCAAGCTAATGTTGTACCATATGTATGATCATCATGTTATGTAATTATAATGTTGTTATAGTGACAAAATTAAGGTGAGTGTTGAGAGTTAACCATATTTTGACCGACGAAAGTAATTGATGCAGTGTTTTGAGCAAAGATTTTGAGTTATGGAGAGGCCCAAAATATCACTTTATGTGAGTCAAAAAGGTTTTGTAACATTATCTAACACATGCTTAAAGATAGTTATTTGTTATTTGAAGAATTAATAGATTTCAAATTAAAAGCCATCTTTAATTTAAATAGAAGAAAATAGGTTACTTGGGAATATAAAGCTAGGATAACCAAATATATGATGGCTCAAAAATATTTTATCTATCTTCATAAGAGAAGATTATGGACTAATAATTACCAGAGCAATGTTTTTTCTCTTTGGATACCTCATCAAATTATTTAGTATGATTGCTCATACCTTAAGCACAACTATAAATTTTCTCTACTTCTAATTTTAAATTTATGATAAATAAGTGAAAAAAAAAAAATTGTAGTGATTTCCTTATTGTTGTGTTGTGGAAGCATAATGTAACAAACTCCTATTTTGATGGATGATACTATTCAAGAACCCATTCTTTTCATTTCATTATAATGAAATGTGTATTGAGAAAGATCATTGCAGAAAGTTCTTCCCATTAAGTATGCATAATGCATTTGAAGAGGTGATTGTTCTACGGAGACACTCAAATCAATCGTGCGACTTTGAAACAAAGGAGAAGAGCACATCTTCTCTCAAACTTTGGTTGACCTAATTAAGCCTGATTTTATTTGTCATCTTCAGTTTGATTAGCTAGTAACCATCTCTTATACGATGGCAGCAGTATAAATAAAATAGTAAAAATTCTTTCTTGTTTATGGTAGCCAAAGCTTTACCCTTTAAGTAATATATTTATAAATGTGAAAAATAAAATGCAATTAATGAATCCCAAAAATAAAAAAAGATCTAAAATTATATCAAATCTTAATGTTTAAACCCTCCATCTGTCCGTTCATTAATGCCATATGGATGAATATCCAACATAAATATCAGCAATGATTTGCTACGCTTCATCATCTTTTGAGCTATCGAAGGGAGATAACACAGCCCATCAATATTAATTTCAATATTATATAACAATATCTCATAAACATATCAATAAAAATCTTACCTTTGCGTTTGGAGAAATTTACATAAATACCACACAACGCTCATGTGTTTACATGTCAACCGCTCAAAGTTTACGATTTATACTTATAACACATCGGTGTCAAAAATCAAAAGTGTTTTTCACTTTTAAAGTGTTCGTGATGATGATGATATTATTGTTATATAATTTTAAATACTAGAAGGATATGCACGTAAATATGAATGTTTTTGTTTGGTCATTTTAGGACGTTGGGTCCCATATTATCTGTGGGTTCAAATAACCGTGGAGAAACTTGTGTGAGGAGCATGAATGAAAGAAGAGATTGGAAGTCTAGACCTGAACTATATGTCCTTACACAGTGATCTTTCCCCGGAAGAATGGAGAAGATGATCCAACGAACAAGAAAGGATAAAGAGAGGAAGCACAAGAGATACTAAGAGTTGCATCGTTAGGTCTCTTATAAAGAACTGGAAGAGTGTCCTCCTTGAATCTCTCTCCCCTCTAGCTATATATGTTGAAGAAAAATATTAAAAGTTGAATTAAAGTTTCTAAAATCTACCTACGATGTTTCGATAAAAAAAATTGTGACATGGATGTTAGGTAACTCGTAGATAAGGATGTTGCATATGTCAATCCTTGACGTCGCTCTGCATTTTGTCTATTTCGAGGATTACTGTTGAGGCAAGTTTGCCAGAAGAATGTGATTGATCACTCCGCTAGGTGACCCGTCTGGTCAGCTCGCCGGGTCCATTCAGCATGCCGGGTCAACAACTTATAATGGACAACCAAAATTTCAATGAGCAAATTTAGTAGGCCACCTTAATAGGTTATTCTAGTGGTCTCTCAGTAGATGAACTTATTAGGCCCATAAGGTCTGCTAAACATGTTCTTTGGGCCACAAAAACCAATTTTTGGTATACAATCTACGTCTTTGATATGTAAATACATAAGATTTGTGTGGGATGTATGTAAATGCCCCATTTTAACAAAAGAAGTTAAATCACCAATTCCATGATAAGCTTGCCAAACTCCTCTGAGCCAATTTAATTCTCCGCCAAATTTTACAAAACAATCTATTATTTTTCCTATTTCAATATCAAACAGCATTTAAATGACTTTAATCATCTCTGTAAAGAATTCTCAGCTTTTGTTTGTATAATTTTCTAAAAACCGAACCTATTAAAGATCACTTTCCAGCATGAAAAACGAAAACATTAATACAATCATACAAACAGTAACCCACAACTAGAGCATATTTAAGAAATCAAGCTTCTCTCTTTAAAGCTCTCCCATTTAAGTAATCAAGCTTCTCTCTTTCTCAACTATAAATAGCTTATAACACACTTAAATTTTCTCCCACATCAACTTCAATGGCACCTAAAACCACCATCTTCAAGCTCACCTTCTTCTTCATCTTCTCCCTCACCAACTCTGTAAGAACAGACTGCAGAACACAAGAAGTTAAGGGAATGTTTGTGTTTGGTAGCTCCTTAGTCGATAATGGCAACAACAACTACTTGAAGAACTCAATCGCGAAGGCAGATTACTCTACTTATGGTATAGATTTCCCACTTGGACCTTCGGGTAGATTCTCCAATGGAAGAAATACGATTGATGTGCTTGGTGAGCTTCTCAGTCTTCCATGTTTTATTCCACCTTTTGCTGACCCGAGAACAAGTGGAAGAAGGATTCTTAATGGAGTCAACTATGCCTCTGGGGGGTCTGGAATTCTTGATGAAACTGGAAAATTAGCTGTGAGTTTTATTATTATTATTATTATTATTACTAATTTGGCTTATTTGAACTAAATATTATTTGGATGAAATAAATATTATCAAAAACGTTTGCTATTTGCTTATATAAAATTTGCAGCTGATCATGGACATGTATATTTTACTTTTTAAAAGGTAAAGTAGTCATATTCTTGATGTGATATGATCATATGAAACATTCGAGAGTTGTATAATATGTAAAAAGTAAAGTTTAGGGATTAGATATATAAATACATCATAATTTGGTTGTATGCATATAAATGGCCAAAATAAATGTTATTTATGACCAATATTTTAATCTTACTGTATGTAATCTTAAGTCATATTTTTAATACTTCTTTTGCTAGACTCAATAATATATATATATATATATATATATATATATATATATATATATATATATATATATATATATATATATATAAAGAATTGGTTGACTGGCGGAACTGCCAACCAATCCCTTGATTAGGATTGGGATTAGACCCCGTTTGCCAATCAATTCGAATACCACCTTCATATAGCGGATAACTGACCTGCAGATGCTCTATCAACAGGCTAAGGACGAGGCTCGATTTATATATATATATGTAGACACACATAACACAAATTTGCTGTTGATCAATTTTCTATAAATGGAAAATAGTTGTGCTTGTTTGTTTTCTTAGTTATTATTATTTTTTTGGCTTTAAGAACATCAAAATGCAAATATTGATAATAAGAATTAGAAAGATATACAGACATATACCACCTTACTGATGCATGAAATGGTGTATTTTAATTTCCAAAACTTACAATAGCGGTATTTTTGATGTGATATGAATTAATATGTATGAAAATGCCATAAGAATTATCTTAATTGTATTATTAATGCCTCTATTTATTATTAATTATTTATTTATCTTATTATTATTATTATTATTATTATTTTGGTGCATAGGGGGAGGTGGTGAGTTTAAACCATCAAATAAGCAACTTTGAGAAGAGAACGCTACCAGATCTTGAGGCTTAGGTCAGCAAAAGAAAATTTTCTAAAGACTACCTATCAGACTACTTGTTTGTTGTTGGAACGGGTGGGAACGATTACATGCTGAACTATTTTGTACCTGATATGAATCTAAAACCTTCACTCTCACAAGTTCACACAGGTTATCATGTCCAATTTGACACGACAACTGGAGGTACATACTTGCACTATCTTTCTTCAATTAAACTATATAAATGATTATCATAATACCTGACCTCCTGCATCTGATGTGCCATGCAGAAGCTCTATAGTCTTGGAGCTAGGAAATTTGTTCTCTTCTCCATCCAACCAATTGGTTGCACACCATTTGTGAGAGAAAACAAAATGATAAGTAATGGAAGTTGCGTTGAGTTGTTAAATGAGGCAGCCCTTCTCTTCAACAATCTTCTTAAATCGCAAACCCTGACCTTGAAGCAGAAAATGCCTAGCTCAAATCTTGTCTTCATCAACTACTATAATATTATAAAATCCATCATAGACGAACCTATTGCTCATGGTATTGTATCCTATTCATTACATCATACAATATTATAAAAAGAAGTTTTCGCAACACATTATGTAGGCTATCACAATGATAAACCGCTGCAAATGTTAGTGCTACAAAGACTTTTAGTAGCGGTTTTAGAATCTTCGGGGAAGATTTTAATTAACAGTCTAAAAATAAAATTTTATTTTTTAATGTTTCATTATGTATGTAATTAGTTTTTTTTTTGGGTAGGGTTTTCTGATGCAAATGGAGCTTGTTGTGAGCTCTCAGCACAAGAAGGAGAGGCTATACTATGCAGGAGAGGAGGGATGACATGCAGTAATCGAACAAGCCATGTGTACTTTGATGGCTTTCACCCAACTGATGCTGTGAATTTGAGGATAGCACAAAAGGCTTATAGTTCTGATGTAATGGAAGAAGCCTATCCGACTAATGTGAGAAATTTGGTTCATTTGTAGGGTATATTATAAAGTTAGCTAAGTTGGTGTGCTTCCTTTGTAGCATATTTAACTAGGAAGGGTGAGTGAAAACAATGTGTGTTATTATGCTTGGCATGTTGAGCTAATTAAGTGATTATGTTCATGGCATCAAGCTAATGTTGTACCATATGTATGATCATCATGTTATGTAATTATAATGTTGTTATAGTGACGAAATTAAGGTGTTTGTTGAGAGTTAACCATATTATGATCGATGAAAATAATTGATGCAGTGTTTTGAGCAAAGATTTTGAGTTATGGAGAGACCCAAAATATCACTTTACGTGAGTCAAAAAGGTTTGATAGCTTTATATAGCACATGCTTAATTATAGTTATTTGCTCTTTGAATAATTAATAGATTTCAAATTAAGAGGCACATGCTTAATTATAGTGACGAAATTCAGGTGAGTGATGAGAGTTGACCATATAATGATCCATAAAAGTAATTGATGCATTGTTTAAGCAAAGATTTCAAGTTATGGAGAGATCCAAAATATCACTTTAAGTGCGTCAAAAAGTTTGGTAGCATTATATAACATGCTTAAAGATAGTTATTTGTTATTTGTAGAATTAATAGATTTCAAATTAAGAGGCACCTTTAATCTCAAATAGAAGAAAATATATTACTTAGGAATATAAAGCTAGGATAACCAAATATATGATATATCAAAAATATTTTATCTATCTTCATAAGAGAAGATTCCAGACTAATAATTATTGGGGCAATATTTACTCTTTGGATTCCTCATCAAATTATCTAATATGATTCCTCATACCTTAAGTACTAGTACAAATTTTCTCTACTTCTAATTTTAAATTATGATAAATAAGTGAGAATAAAATTTTTAGTGCTTTGCTTACTGCTTAAGATATTGCAATGGACATATTAGAAATTACATATTAGAATTCTATTTAGGAGGAGAATTAAATGTGCTAAAAGAAAAATTACTTTTATGCATTCCAATTTTGCACCTAAAATTACATTATCTATCCAACACGTTACAAAAAATCAGATTTATGGATGCATATGGCACCTTTATTTATGCATATTGTGACTAGGGCTGTCAAAAAAGTTCGTTGTTCGCGAACAGTTCGTGTTCGGTTCGTCAAGGAGTTCATGTTCGATTCGTTTGATAGGTAAACGAGACGAACACGAACAATTTTTTTTTGGTTCGGTTAGTAAACGAATCAAACACGAACAGTGATGCGTTCGTTCGTGTTCGAATCGTTATTGTTCGGAATATAAAATAATTTAAAATAATTATATATAAAAAATTTATGATATTTTTAAAAATTAAATTTTGTAAATTATAATATATAATAAATTAATAATAATTTATTAATATACTATATTAGTAATATACTAATATAGATATTATATATTTATATAATATAAGTTATATAATTAATATAATATATTATTTATATATATTAAAATCAGGACTGTCAAACTGGTTCGTCGTTCGTGAGCAGCTCGTGTTCGGCTCGTATTCGACTCGTTCGTTAAGAAACGAACACGAACAGTGACTTCACGAACAATGTAGAACGTAAGCTTATTTCAAACAAACTAAATTTCAAACAAACCAAATACGAACACAAATTCTGTTCGTTTACACCCCTAATTGTGACACATGACCTATTAAAAAGTTTGGACAATATGTCATGGAAAAAAAAATCTAAATATGATATTTGTAACATGTAGAAGTATCTAAATAACTGTGAGAATTCCCTAATATGACATGTAGACAATGTCAAAAAAAGCTATTAAGTATTATTTAACCATTGATTGTATCATAAATAATAAAGATAAATAATTTTTTCATATACAATTCATATGGATAGACATTTATATATTAGAATAAGTAATATAAAAATGTATTATAGTTTCATAATAAAACCCAATCAACATTCGATCAAGCATGTAATTTTAACATCATTTTAATTAAATTTTGAGATGATACTTCTAATATCCATAACTTTTGGGATGGGACCAGCAGTAAAGAGGGTTCTATAACTATGGGGTCTTGATTCTTATTATGAAGATAGGATTTTAAATACACTAACTACTATTTTCTAATAATTTAAGGTTACTTGTAAGAAAATCCCATTGATAATAATTTCATCCAAAGAGTAAAATACCTAGTCCCACATGTCCATTACATACTAAGTTTTTATTTAATAGAATGAACCGATGTGGTGGAAGATAAATAATATTTATCCGTTCAATTGTATATAGAAAATGGATGTTGCATCCAAAACCATACTATAAAATTGATTGAAGGAGTCCCTTTATTGGAGCCTATTATGACACATGACCTATTGAGAAGTTTGGGCATTGTGTTGCACTAGAACATATTAGAATATGGTGTTCGAGATACGTGTGAGTGCCTTTATAGCTAATATCACACTCTCTCAAAACACATAGAAAATGTTTAAAAAGCTTACTAACTATCATTTAACCATTGATTGTATTATAACATGAAAAACAGTTTCCTTAAAGTTTTTTCTTAAGAAGTAATATATAAATATATTTTGGTGACATAAATATATTATGGTGTCATAATAAAACCCATTACATTCTAATTTTATTCCACTAAAATATTGAGATAACCATACTTCATTACACAATACAATGAGTTTTTGGATTTGCTATCATCCAAAAAAATTAGCTTTAGTGAGGTCTTACTGGTAGGCGTGGCTTTCATTGTGGAGCTAGGAGACTAAGAGCACTAATTATTATTTTTGTAACGATTTAAGATTAAATTTGCTTAACGTACCCTTTCAATACTCTTGAAAAAAATCCGTGCAAGTATGATAATGAAGCACACACTAACATTTGTTATAGGTCCTATGCATCAGGAAATAACTAAACCTATTGAGAATATTATATGATTTATAAGTGAACAAAATGAAGAAGAAGTTATAAAAATAATTTGAACTATGAAATGTCACTCAACTTAACATCCTCACAAAAATTCATTATCAAGCATAGTTTCATAAACCCAAGTCCCACCTTAGATAATTTATATATTGTACATATATATATAATAATATTATGAATCTTAAGGCAGATGAAAGGCTTAGGAGGAAGAAATGAGCGATTGAACGTAGCTGTTGATGACAGTTTCAGGCTGGACGATGGTGAGAGAGGCGTCTTGTTCGGTCGATCGGCGAAACGTGCCAGGGGATTTCCCACTGTGCGGTGATCAGCCCTCAGAACGATTGACAAAAAGTATCCATTCATATTAAATATTGACATCATCGAGGCTTACAGGATGATCGGCAAACTCTTATCGATCGAATCAGCCCCCCGATCTTATTATATGCCAATAATCTTAATTACTAAAAAGTCTTTCTGAAAAGTCAATGATGAGAGAACTAATATGTACTTTTGTAATGCCTATGCCTCTGAATATGAGGTTTATGATATGAATAAATGTTACACTCTTTTTATTGCTCTTTACGGTGCTCTCTCAATCTCTACTTTTATATTAAAACATATATTCCCACTTTGGGGAAAATTGCAAAAATCATTAATACATGGTTCATTATGAACATCCATCAAGCACAAATATAAAAAGGTATTATGGCTACCAACGCTCATGTAATCAAATTGGAATCCAAGAAAGCAGCAGGCAGCAACCCAGAACACTTCAGAATAATTACAAAAGAGAAAAATCAAAACCCTCTCGGTATAGAAACCATTCTTGCGGTTGCATGCAAATTTTCCCTGCAAACGGTTCAAAATATAGGCGTAATGTGCTTTCACACTTGTACACGCCTTGATGAAATATTCTAGACTAGGGGGTTAAACAAACCGAAAACGAATGAACAGAGCTAGTATTCGTGTTCGAAATGTTCGAACACATAACTATTCGTGTTTGGTTCGTTTAGCTAACCGAACGAAAAAAAAATTATTTGTGTTCGTCTCATTTGCTTATCGAACGAATCGAACACGAACTTCATGGCGAACCGAACATGAACTGTTCGCGAACGAGTTTTTTTTGATAGCCCTAGCTTTGATAGCATATTTCCTCAAAATGAAGCAAATTGATCAGGTATTCCGTACACATCAGGTAATCCATACTTCCTCAAAATGAAGCAAACCGAATAAGGTGTTTAGGATTTTGTTTAGGGTTTTATTTTAATATATAGTATATTATATTAAATATAATATTATAATATTTATATTAATATAATTAATACTATAATATTATTATTGTTATTAATAATTTATCATATATTATTATTTATAGAAGTTTAATTATTTAAAATATGATAAATTTTTATAATATATAATTATTTTTAAAATATCATAAATTTTTTTTATATAATTATTTTAAATTATTTTATATTTCGAACAATAACAAACCTAACACGAACGAACACATCACTGTTTGTGTTTAATTTGTTTAACAAACCGAATGAAAAAAATTGTTTGTGTTCGTCTCGTTTACTTATTGAACGAATCAAACACGAATTTCTTGGCGAACCGAACAAGAACTGTTCGCGAACAACGAGCTTTTTGACATCCCTATTCTAGACTAGTTTTCCCATCAAACAAGAGCCTTTATTTATGTGTGAAAAGAGAATTAAGGACCCAAAGGAAATGTGCGCGAGCCCCAGCTCATTGGTGGCGGCCTTGAAGTATGACCCTCGGGCTAGCTCTTTTGGGAGGATTCAAATAGTACACAAGACTAGAATGGGAGTTCGCACCTCGGTCAGTCCAATCTACAGCGGTTGATCGGTAGTCTCCGACCGGCGATCAATCTTAAAATAAAATAAAAAAATACCTACTTTAAATCGTAATTTTTTATTTTCATGAGATAAAATTTTATTGTGTACCCTAAATTTATGTTGCTTAATTCTTTTTATACTAGTAAATGTGATGAGAAAGACAAAAGAGATTAGTTTGTTTATCATGTGTGATAAAGAGGTTAAGCTAATATTTTGCGATCTCTGTTTTAAGGAGGTTGAATTGAAAAATTGGTCAACCACCTATTTTAACAAAGAATGATGAAATAATATTATAAAAAAATCAAGGAAAGCTAAGAAATAGAATATGGTAGAACATAATTGAAAAATAAGTGGGAACATTTGAAAAAATACTGAAAAATATGAAAATAGTTTTATCTTCATTATGTTAACAATTTACTTTATTTCCATGACAATCGGAATGCTTGAATTTTTATTTTATTTTATTTCTTGGACATCTCTATGTTTGACTATTACGGGGACATTATCTATGCTACATGGTGTTATCTTCATTATGTTTTTTTTTTTTAAAATTTTTGGACATTTCATTGCTTTTGGAACATTCATTGTCATTATTTTTGTTTAATGCAACACTTTCTAATTCAATGTTATTTATGTGTTAGATGCATAATGAATGACATGGATAGAGAAAACCGTAAAAGAAAATTGCAGCTATAATATACTTAATGTATGAGTATTAAAAATCATATATTGCTCACTCTTCTAGCATGATATTCACGTACATAAGCGATAAGTGGGTTAGAGAGTTGCTTGCGGGTTACCCCATAAGACCGAAAAACCCAACATTCCAAAAATCCTCCGTAGATATTTCGCATGATCAACGCTATATGTCATATTTTAAGATAAATTTCTGTCTTCATATGTATCAAAATTCACTTAGGAGTGTTAACCCTAATATTTAACATAAATGAACTAGGATTGTATTAGAGCAATTGATGTAACATATGTGGATGCACGTGTGTCGAACAAAAAAAGGATTGCATATATTAGACTTTGTGGATCACTAACACAAAGCATTATGGTTGTATGTGACTTTAATATGTGCTGCATTTTTGTGATGGTCGTATAGGAAGGAAGTGCCCACAATGGTCGTATTTTCAAATGTGCCACACAAACTAACAAATATGAATTTCTAAAGAAACCTATAGCTTTTCTTTCATATGAATAAATTAAATATTTATCTCATCAAAACACTAATGAATAAACTTACAATAATGAAATATTATTTGATTCATACTGTAGATCCATTAAAAATAGGTTATCTCAAGCCATTCTCTAATACAAAATATGATAATCCCGATCTTGAAAGAGTCAACAATATATAGCTCGAAGTAGAAAGGAGATGTTTAACAATAGACACTCATCTTTACGTGGTGTTATTGAAATGACATTTGGAGTATAGAAAAAAAGGATTATTTTACGTGATATTCCACCTATCCATTCAACAAACAAGTGAAGATTGTGGTTGCTACAATGGCTCTACATAACTACATTCATCTTCATCCTTCGTGTAGTGTTATTGATTTCAAAGTGTAGATGAGAACCAAGCACATGTCACGAGGCATACGAATATCGATTAGTTCAAGTAATATCACAAGCTAAATTGGATTTACATGACTCTTGTACACAAGATGGGAAGGTGTTGGGGAGATGATGGAGTTGTGAGAGAAAATTATAAGTGCAATAGTTAATGGGTGAAAAAACTTTGTGAGTTGCATGTTCTTTATCTGTGTAATGAGTTTCAAAAAGCAAAAACTGCTTATTGTAATGACGTTATATACCATGATGATCATGTTGAATTTTGATTAGGTGAAAATAATTTTTTATTCTTCTCCCACATGGATGGCCTATAGGCAACCGTGGGTTTAACATATACTAATTTTTTCTTGCATTTTTTTTAGGTCTATGATGACATATATGACTTTATGGCTTCTTCTGGAGAACCATTGTGGTGATATGCTTTTGTGACGCTTACGAACTTGGTATTGCGTAGTTTAAAGGCAACAAGGAACCCCTTATTTTTAGTTAAATGTCAGTTGGGGTTTTTCTGGATAGCCTTTGTGGTGATATGCTTTTGTGACATATACGAGCTTGGTATTACGTGGTCTAAAGGTAATCATGAACCTTTTTTAAGGTCTATTTTCTTCCTGTAGTACAGATTATTTATTGGTTTATACTTTATGCTCTCAGACTTCGCAACTTTATAAAAGTATATTTTTGTATTTATATAAATTTTTTTTACTAATGTTACATCTAAGCTTTGTGGTTTTAAATCTTAAGAAAAGATGAGCTCGAGGTCTATGATTGCATATATGATTTTAGGGGTTCTTCTAGATGGCCTTTGTGGTGTTATGCTTTTTGAGACACATGCGAGTTTGGTATTTTATGGTATAAAGACAACTAAGAACTCATTTTTTAAGGTCTATTGTCTTCTTGTAGTGACAGATTGTTTGTTGATTTATACTTTGTGCTTTGAAACCTCACAACTTTATTAAATTTTATTTTTATATTTCTATGTTTTTTTTTACTCATGCTGCATCTAAGGGTCTGTGTTTTGTGGTTATAAACATTCAGAACAGATGAGCTCAAGGTCTTCCTGTGCCTCTACAGTATTACACTGTCTCTGCTTCCTTCGCTATAAGAGGCTAGTTATGGGATGTTGTTGACCTCATTTTTGATGAGGTATTCTCTTCTTCTCTTTAGTACTTAGGATCTAGCCTTAGGCTTTTCCTTTGACTGTCCTAGAGGATTAGAATTGGGACCCACCACTTAGAAATTCAAACCACTTCTTAACTCCCCGCAAACTCCACCAACTCGATTGTAAACCCCTAATCACCTAGAGGGTTGAAATCAAATGTGGAAGTTTAAAGGATGAGTTCCTATGGGACTCTTCGGCCTTAGGATCGCCCCGGCGGCCCTGGTCCAGTGAAAGGGGCTGACTTACACACACACTACACCTATACACTACACTTTCACACACCTCCTAAAAACACACCTATACCTAACTCGACCTCCCGACTCATGAAGGTGATTCACATGAATGGTCCTTAACCCCTAAGCCCTCGCCAAGCAGGTTAGGAACAACATAGTGGATGCCTCAAATGAGTCCCTTCATGGCTCATGTGGGCTTGATATGGCTTCATGGCTCAACCAAAATGATTTCATTCCACTTAAAATTACCCAATCTTCAATTTTCCAAATTTTTTTAATTTTTGACCCCCGGGACCCTACACCCCGCCTAGCCTACCCAAAACCCTTGAAATTACCCAAAATTTTCAAAATCTCCAAATCACCCAAAATTCCTCAAAACCAATCCCAAACATCCCCACATTACTCAAATTGATCATCCATAGCCAAAAATACCAAAAATTCCAAAAATACCTCCCAATACCCTCCAAATACCCAAAATGCCCCTCTTGACCCAAAAATCCAAAAATTCAGAAAATTCCCAGAAAATTCCAGAAAATTCTAGAAAATCCCAAATACTCCCAATTTCATTTTGTTCAACTACACCATGGGCAAATTTTGTCAATTTACCCCACTTTTGTCAAAATCCCCAATTTGACCCATTTTAACCAAAAAGTGAACCCAATGTCAAACCAAACCTACCCAATTGACCCAAATTCTGGTCCAATTCAATTCTAAACTTCAATTCAACATCCCCAACACCAATCTAGACCAAATCCAAGCCCAATTTGATTGACATTTGAATCTAATTTCACTTTTGACCTTAAAGCCCAATTTGGACCCATGACCCAAACTTAGCTCAAACTCACCCAATTCAACTCCGATTAACCCCAAATCTTTTCTAAACCTTCCCTAACATCCTCAAAAGCAAAACACTAACATTATTTGCCCAAAATTTAGACCCAAACCCCACTCAAATTCAACCCAAAGCTAAAAGACCCAATTTTGACCTAAACCCAAACCTAACCCAAATAAGCTCAAACCCCAAAATCAAAACCCAACCAAAGCCAAAACCTCTTTGAAACATTCCCATAAATATTTCCCAACATTAATTTTACATCAATTTCAACTCTAGCCCAACATTGACCCAAGTTAGCCCAATTCTGACCTACATCGGCCCACTTACCAAAGAAGTCCAAATCCAACCCAATTCAAGCCCAAACTACTTCAAATTGATTCCAAATCATTCATGAAACATTCCTAAATTAAATTCAACACTTATTGGATCCAATCCTTTGCAAAATTTTCATCCTAAAATTTGTTTTGAAATCTAAAAGCCTACTCTCTAAACCATCTTGAAAGCCCATCCAAAGTGAAATCTAAAAGCCCAAAGCCCACATGACAATTCCTTCTCATCATCCCTTTAATTGGAATCAATTCCTAAGTCCCAAATCAATCATCAAATCAACCTAAATTAAGCACCATCTAAATTTTTCACTAAATTGCCAAAATCCCCAAATTCCTTTTTCATATAAATGGATCCACTTTTCCTAAGCCAAGGATGAGCCAAATGAAGCCACATGCAAGCCATGGACAAGCCACATGAAGCCATGGGGGCTCGACTTGTCACCAAGCCTTTAATGGCAAGAGAGAGGATCTCTTTCTTAAACCTTTTTTAAACCTTTTTACCCTTAAACATGATACACTCTAAACCATACTTTGCCACCTAATCTTCGATGTGGACTTCACTACCTTTAATAAGTCGACTCACATGATCCTCCCAGCCCAAAACCAAGCTTGGAAGGGTGCACCAAGCCCAAAATGGTGGGTTGACCCATTTGAACCCAAAGTGACCTTATCTCCATTCTATTTTAATCCAAGCCCTTTACACATGGCATCGGCCAATCGCCTCACACTAAACCCCAGCCCCCGACCCACCCGAACAAGATGGTGACCAAGTGCTCAGCCGGCCAGCCCACCGTGCCGTCGGAAAACGCCATGGCCGAGACACGCGGGAGGAGCCAAACTTTGGAATTCCACCTCGCCGAGTTGCCCCATGCCCAATGGCCACCATGGCCGTTCTTCCCCGACCTAAGCGAACCGATCCCAAGTCCTAACTCCCCTCGGAGGCCCTCCGACCTCTCATATTTAAACCCCACCTCTCTCGGCCATGAGGAGGTGCCGAACCAACCTTAAGGAAACTCGCCAAAATCACCTGCACTCTCCCCACACCTGAGAGCACTCGATCCCCACCGTCACACTTGCCCTAATCCCCACTACACCGAGCTCAATTTTGGAGCTCAATTCTCAGTGCCGAACGTGACATTCCCAAATCCTTCACCAAAGTCAAATTAAACTCACCTACACCCGCACAAGGTCAAGAGGAGAAGTTCCCCAGCTGAAAGCCCCCTCTCAGTGCCACCCATCCGTTCCAGTACTCCAAGCTTTGTAATCGACCGTGGTCGGAATCATACCTAGGCAATTCACTGTGCCAGAGACTTCATCTCGGAGCTTCGTCGGACCAAATCGAAGGTGACACAACCCTCGCATCGAAGCCACACTTCTCTCGAGCAAAGGTATGGTCTTACTCTTCTTCCCGAGCTTCTGATCATTCTCCATTTTTATTGAGTAAATTTCATGCCACATAAACCGTATGGATGTGTTCGTCTTTCCGAGACGAATCCATAGAGCATAAGAACGTTTAATTTGGTTAAGTATCGAGCGAGATCTTAGGCTCGAAGATGGACGGTTCTCTGCCAAGAGGCTCGGGGACGATGAACGGATGCCGTTCATTCAATACACGCGCGGATGGACGGCTCAGATTAGGTCGGACCAGCGGATGATACGCGGAAGGCGGGACCCGGGCTGCTGACTCAAGTGGCGGCGTCGAATGGGAGCGCGCCGCGTGGTCGTTCGGAGATGCCGAGGATAACAGGGCGCCGCGTGGATAAGTAGGAAATTAGGTTATTTTCTTATTTATTTAATTCCCTAAACTTCAAAAATGCATAACTTTGTGTAGGAAAATCAGAATAATAAAATAAAAATACCTTCTTGTCAGATGAATGGAGGAGAATAATGTGGAAAAGAAATCATTTAATTTCATTGAGTATTTGATTTTTAATAATTTATTTACTCTCTGCACATTTTCAATTCTCCATGCATGTATAAAATTCACCATGGCATGAGACCATAGTGCTTTTGAAGCCTCTGAATTTGAGAACATTCCCTGAATTTTCCAAAGTCGTAGCGCCATCCCTACGAAGAGTTACCGATTTTTCAACTCTAGAGTTGCTAGTTTGAGTATTTTAATTCCAACAATTACCATATTATGAAATAAATTCTAGAAAAATTTAGGTGATGTTTATTATGACTCGTAGGACCCTAGGAAAAATAGGTTTTGAGTTAACTCACTTGAATAACCCTAATCGGCTTAAACACCCAAAATGGAGTTTTAATTAATTAGAGCTAATCATACATCAAATTGACTTGAAATCAATCCTCCACTGACCTTTAGGATCAGAGGAACCCACCATAAAAGTTTGAAGTCAATCGGACTTGGTTAGCCCTATCAAATGTGCCGATTAAGCCATTTAGCCAAAATTAAATTTAAAAAATTCATAACTTTCAAAATACTTTTCAAAAATTCACCAAATTGGTTCTGGAGCCTCTCTGATATCAGGGGAATTTAAAAAAATTAAAATTACAATTTTCTAATAAGTTGATTTTTTGCATTATTTTAATATTTTAATAATTAAAAAAATAATAAAAATCACAAAAATAATAAAATTCACCAAAATGTCACATTTTGAATTTTAATCACATAGGAACAAACCCCATATTTTTCTTAGGTCTCTATGATGAGATATTAAATTTTAAAGCCCTAGGGTAATTTTAAAATTAAAAAATGTATTTTCTAGCATTTCCACTAAAACAATTATAATAAATCAAAGAAAAAAATTAGAAAATTATAAAAATTGATTCTCTGATTTCCTTGATATCAGAGAGATTTTTGAAAAATATAAAATTCATTTTTAAACCTTTATTTTATTTTTAAATTAATTAATACTCCAAAACTCAAGATAATTATAATAAAAAGAATATAATTAAAAAAATCACCAAATTTGGTCCAAGTGGTCCTCTGGTCATTAAGAATGTCCCATAATTTTCTTAAGGACAGAAACTTTCCCTTGGTCATGTTACTGAATTTTCCTTGGAAATCCTTATTTTCTACAAAAAATAATTACATAAATAAATTAAATACAGAAAAATCACATTTTCTCCTCTAATGTCTTTATTGACATATGAGTGAAGTCACATAAAAATTTCAAATTCATTTAAGCTCAATTTAGTGAAGTTATGAAATTATTAAGCTTGAAGGGCAAAATGGTAATTAAAATTTTAACCCTTAATTAAAACTTTAGGCTTAATAAGATGAAAAAGTAAAATATTTGATCTTAATCTGATTTGGATGATTGAAATTTAAATAATTAAAGGGTAGAAACCTACTAAAAAATTTAAAAATAATTAAAATAAACCTTAATCAAATAATTAATTAAATTTGGAAGAATAATAAATTTGGAATTATTAAAATAGGGATGTCATTAGGAAGAGATTTGTTCTTTAATTTAAGAATCTCTAAATTAATCATCTCAATAATATTTAATTCCTAATTAAAATGATAATCCAAATTTAAAAATTAAAAATGCTAAAAGACTTAATCATTAAATTAAATTAAAGTTAAATTATTTAAATTAAATCCTTTTAAAATTTCAATTAAATTAATACTTTAACAATTAAAATTAAATCATCTTTAAAACATAAAAAAATAAAATATTAAATTAAAATTAAAAATAAAATTAAATTAAAATTTAAATTAGATAAAATTAAATAAAATTAAATTAAAACATATTAAATTAAATCAAATTAAATCAAATTAAATTAAATTAAATTAAATTAAATTAAATTAAATTAAATTAAATTAAATTAAATTAAATTAAATTAAATTAAATCAAATTAATTAAATTAAATTAAATTAAATTAAATTAAATTAAATCATATTATATTAAATTAACTTAAATTAAATTAAATTAAATTAAACCACATTAAATTAAATTAAATTAAATTAAATTAAATATAACATCACCTAAGACATAAAGAATTCAAAAATAAATCTAAAGCAACTTGAACACTATTCCAAACTTAAACCCATTAATTGAATTTAAGTTAAATCATAAATCATTTGAACATCCATTTGCCCTCGAAAGCTCTTGTTGTCATAACTCCTAAATGGAGTGTTAAGTGAAGTGTTACTTCATTCATAAGATATTCAAATGTCCTAGATTCATCGAAGCAAGATAACAAACTCGAACTCCCGGACGATTAATTCATTTATATAATTAAATTCTCTTGACTTAAAATAATCCTGAAATATTGAAAGATGTTTAAGACTCGCCTTAAGCACTTCCTCGATATGATAGGATATTTATAAGAACAATTGAACTTAATTGTTCTTCGATGAAGAAAATCGTCCTCAAACCAAAATACAAGCAACCTGACATCATAGAGAGATGACTAGCTATAGTGATTATGAACTCGGTAGAAAACCACAACCCTTCCCTCGCCTTTACTCTAGGAACTCGCTTTAAATGCTTAAATATTCTAATTGTGTTTTAAGTGCAACTTGGGATGACGGGAAGACCCTCCGGTACGCTTTTATTTTATCGCAATTTACCTTATCGCAATTTATTTAATCGCATCGCACTTAAGCTTTTCTGCATGATAAACAACCGTTGCATGAAAACCCACACCTTTAGGATAGTCCCTAAAACCGAAACCAAAACTAAATTAAAAGTCATTACAAGATAAAATTCACCGCCACAACATTTCAAAATATAAAACAACTCAAAATTTAATCACAAACAAAACAACAAAACTACAACTACAACTAAATTAAAACGTCTTGTTGGATGATCGGAATACCTCGGATGATGTAACCTACGTGTTGCTAACGGGATTTCCCACTAGCCTAAATGAAAGTGTGGAACTCATTCAACTGAGTTTAGCAAATTCATCCGGACTAAGTGAATTCGATAAAAATAACGATGCCGAAGGATGGAACCGCGGGATCTTAACCGGTGTTGTTATAATCAACTTTAAGATTTGTTTTAATTAAAACATAAAAAACACTTGGAAATTAAGACTTTCTCTAAACCGAACACTTCTCTCATCTCCCGATTTATGATTTTTAAAACTAAACCTCTGCAACAACAAGGAGCTCGGAGCACGGTGGGCAAGACGGTCATCGTCATCAAGAAAACCCGAGTCTACTTCAGAGAAACTTTCTTAGAATTAAATAACCAAGCCATAGGACTTCGAGGAAGTTCGCCTAGTGCAACATAAATCCTCAACTCTTCGTTAGGCATTTGCATGATCATATCATGTAAATTAAGCCCTAACCGGTCTTAGGACTCCGAGGTAGTCGTCCGATACGACATAAACCCTCACATCATCGAGGCTATTTGTATGATTTTGTCATACGAATATAAGTCCTAACTAATTAAAATTGGCAGGATCAAAATACTAAATAAACATTAGGACTTTCCTAAATCCAAGCCAAACAATAGTGATAGTCGGAAATTACCGAAGTTCGCTTCGAATCCGTGATTTCTCCTACCTTTCCTCCTTTCGATTCCCAAAATAAAATGTTCTAAATTTGATCCAGCTCCCTATTGAAATTCCAAAATTCAATCCTCAAGACTTAAACTTTGAAATTCTTGAGAGCAGAACTACCGATTATTATCGAGAGTTTTCTAGGTGATTCCCATCACTTAAGATGTAATTAACTATAGTGGTTTGCCCTTATAGGGAATTTTAAGAACCTGAGTAATATAAACCCCGTTTAATGTTTTCATATTAAGCAGTGAACTTGTCGGCTTATAAAATTGGTTCGCACACTAAACGGATGTCACAAATCTCATAGTTTATTTAATCGAGCCCCATCATCAAGCAAGGTGTCTATTCTTCGGGATAGTATACACGGCTTATAGTGCGGTGCTCGTTTATATAAACTATTTGGGATGTGAGATCGGCTTGATTTCATATCTTAAAACTTTTAAACTTAAAATTACTTTCAAAATCAAAGGTTATCTTTTAAACTATATATTTAAATTAATTTTAAAATATAAAAAATTCGCCGGCAATTTCTGTAGGCGACCCCCTTTTCAAAATAAAACACATAACCTAAAAATATGCCGACAGATGTAATTTTATAGACATCCAAGGAATAGATCGATGAAC